>OU744326.1:11165648-11538722 GCA_916610235.2 Lasioglossum morio | reverse complement strand
ATTACTTGCTTTACCTGTCCTCGACTCCAGCCGGTGACGAACTACGTTCCACCATATCCGGGCACGGCGTACCGCCACCCTGATAGCCACGGTGTACCACCAACTATCTTGGCCACGGTGTACCACCAGCCACGTTGCTACGGCGAACCGCCAAGCACATAGTCACGGTGTACCACCGACTATCCAGCTACGGTGTACCACCAGCTGTCCGGCCACGGTGTAACACCAGCCGTTTTTGCTACGGCGAACCGCCAAGCATATAGTCACGGTGTACCACCCCGACTATCCCGTCACGGCGTACCCGCCGACGGAGACGTTTGACGAGCACGATGCACCATCACTTGTCAATGTAGAACCGCCCCGGAGGAATTCGACGCACGGTGTACCACCACGTCGCACTTCCGATAAACCCGACCGGGGCAGGGTGATCCAGGTGACAACCTCGATCATGATCCGTTCCTAGACCATCCCCACGTCCACACCAGGTCGAAGATCGCGTCGCGTACCGCCTCGATAAGAAGCCTCTTCGAGGACCGCCAATTCCAGTCGCGACGCGAACCACGAAAACGTACGCGAACGTCCGTAGGCAGCGAGCTCCGGTGAAACGTAAAGCAACGCGAGTGTTTATTTCTAACCTCTCCCGAACCAGACCGCAGACCCAGCTCCTCGCCGACATCGGACCTGGCACGGCGAGCTATCCAGCAACGAGGAGGGAACGACCCCGGAGCCGACGACTTGTTATAGAACAATTTACAAGTATATACAGAACTATTTACAAGTATATACAGAACAATTTACAAGTATATACAGAACAATTTACAAGTATATACAGAACAATTTACAAGTATATACAGAACAATTTACAAGTATACATATACAGAAATATTTACAAGTAGTTCGATGGTGGGTTGAAAACTCATGCAAAAGAAGTTGTACCATTTATAGAGTGGCATGGTTCCGTAAGTAAGCGTCTCCTTTGCAGCACGACCAAGCAGAAACTTGTGATATGAAGCGTCAGGGTCGATAAGAATAGTGGAAAGAAAGACGTCACCAGGGTGGTGACGAGCTTCCTTCCCATATTTCAAAATGTCTAACAATAAACGATAAACGGGGGTCGTTTAGCGTACTTTTCAATGTGTTTAACTATCCCACACAGATATCGCAGTTCGATGGTGGGTTGAAAACTCAATATTTACAAGTATATACAGAACTATTTACAAGTATATACAGAACTATTTACAAGTATATACAGAACAATTTACAAGTATATACAGAACTATTTACAAGTATATACAGAACTATTTACAAGTATATACAGAACTATTTACAAGTATATACAGAACTGTAACAGACCTGTAGACACAGGCCTGTCACTAACTGCCGCGATTCCGAATCATTCCGAACAGACACGATTGTAACCGAACGATCGTGGAAGAACCGTGGGAACCGCGAGCGAAATATTCCCACGTACCGTGTGAAATATTCCCACGCACACACGTTATCCCCACTCTTGGCAGGCCTATATAAACCGCGGCGAACGAGCGCTCGCTCTCAGTCGTCTATCCGACAAAATCGCAGTAAGACCGCACTCCCGAGAGTAAGTAGTCATTACTTGCTTTACCTGTCCTCGACTCCAGCCGGTGACGAACTACGTTCCACCATATCCGGGCACGGCGTACCGCCACCCTGATAGCCACGGTGTACCACCAACTATCTTGGCCACGGTGTACCACCAGCCACGTTGCTACGGCGAACCGCCAAGCACATAGTCACGGTGTACCACCGACTATCCAGCTACGGTGTACCACCAGCTGTCCGGCCACGGTGTAACACCAGCCGTTTTGCTACGGCGAACCGCCAAGCATATAGTCACGGTGTACCACCCCGACTATCCCGTCACGGCGTACCGCCGACGGAGACGTTTGACGAGCACGATGCACCATCACTTGTCAATGTAGAACCGCCCCGGAGGAATTCGACGCACGGTGTACCACCACGTCGCACTTCCGATAAACCCGACCGGGGCAGGGTGATCCAGGTGACAACCTCGATCATGATCCGTTCCTAGACCATCCCCACGTCCACACCAGGTCGAAGATCGCGTCGCGTACCGCCTCGATAAGAAGCCTCTTCGAGGACCGCCAATTCCAGTCGCGACGCGAACCACGAAAACGTACGCGAACGTCCGTAGGCAGCGAGCTCCGGTGAAACGTAAAGCAACGCGAGTGTTTATTTCTAACCTCTCCCGAACCAGACCGCAGACCAGCTCCTCGCCGACATCGGACCTGGCACGGCGAGCTATCCAGCAACGAGGAGGGAACGACCCCGGAGCCGACGACTTGTTATAGAACAATTTACAAGTATATACAGAACTATTTACAAGTATATACAGAACAATTTACAAGTATATACAGAACAATTTACAAGTATATACAGAACAATTTACAAGTATATACAGAACAATTTACAAGTATACATATACAGAAATATTTACAAGTAGTTCGATGGTGGGTTGAAAACTCATGCAAAAGAAGTTGTACCATTTATAGAGTGGCATGGTTCCGTAAGTAAGCGTCTCCTTTGCAGCACGACCAAGCAGAAACTTGTGATATGAAGCGTCAGGGTCGATAAGAATAGTGGAAAGAAAGACGTCACCAGGGTGGTGACGAGCTTCCTTCCCATATTTCAAAATGTCTAACAATAAACGATAAACGGGGGTCGTTTAGCGTACTTTTCAATGTGTTTAACTATCCCACACAGATATCGCAGTTCGATGGTGGGTTGAAAACTCAATATTTACAAGTATATACAGAACTATTTACAAGTATATACAGAACTATTTACAAGTATATACAGAACAATTTACAAGTATATACAGAACTATTTACAAGTATATACAGAACTATTTACAAGTATATACAGAACTATTTACAAGTATATACAGAACTGTAACAGACCTGTAGACACAGGCCTGTCACTAACTGCCGCGATTCCGAATCATTCCGAACAGACACGATTGTAACCGAACGATCGTGGAAGAACCGTGGGAACCGCGAGCGAAATATTCCCACGTACCGTGTGAAATATTCCACGCACACACGTTATCCCCACTCTTGGCAGGCCTATATAAACCGCGGCGAACGAGCGCTCGCTCTCAGTCGTCTATCCGACAAAATCGCAGTAAGACCGCACTCCCGAGAGTAAGTAGTCATTACTTGCTTTACCTGTCCTCGACTCCAGCCGGTGACGAACTACGTTCCACCATATCCGGGCACGGCGTACCGCCACCCTGATAGCCACGGTGTACCACCAACTATCTTGGCCACGGTGTACCACCAGCCACGTTGCTACGGCGAACCGCCAAGCACATAGTCACGGTGTACCACCGACTATCCAGCTACGGTGTACCACCAGCTGTCCGGCCACGGTGTAACACCAGCCGTTTTGCTACGGCGAACCGCCAAGCATATAGTCACGGTGTACCACCCCGACTATCCCGTCACGGCGTACCGCCGACGGAGACGTTTGACGAGCACGATGCACCATCACTTGTCAATGTAGAACCGCCCCGGAGGAATTCGACGCACGGTGTACCACCACGTCGCACTTCCGATAAACCCGACCGGGGCAGGGTGATCCAGGTGACAACCTCGATCATGATCCGTTCCTAGACCATCCCCACGTCCACACCAGGTCGAAGATCGCGTCGCGTACCGCCTCGATAAGAAGCCTCTTCGAGGACCGCCAATTCCAGTCGCGACGCGAACCACGAAAACGTACGCGAACGTCCGTAGGCAGCGAGCTCCGGTGAAACGTAAAGCAACGCGAGTGTTTATTTCTAACCTCTCCCGAACCAGACCGCAGACCCAGCTCCTCGCCGACATCGGACCTGGCACGGCGAGCTATCCAGCAACGAGGAGGGAACGACCCCGGAGCCGACGACTTGTTATAGAACAATTTACAAGTATATACAGAACTATTTACAAGTATATACAGAACAATTTACAAGTATATACAGAACAATTTACAAGTATATACAGAACAATTTACAAGTATATACAGAACAATTTACAAGTATACATATACAGAAATATTTACAAGTAGTTCGATGGTGGGTTGAAAACTCATGCAAAAGAAGTTGTACCATTTATAGAGTGGCATGGTTCCGTAAGTAAGCGTCTCCTTTGCAGCACGACCAAGCAGAAACTTGTGATATGAAGCGTCAGGGTCGATAAGAATAGTGGAAAGAAAGACGTCACCAGGGTGGTGACGAGCTTCCTTCCCATATTTCAAAATGTCTAACAATAAACGATAAACGGGGGTCGTTTAGCGTACTTTTCAATGTGTTTAACTATCCCACACAGATATCGCAGTTCGATGGTGGGTTGAAAACTCAATATTTACAAGTATATACAGAACTATTTACAAGTATATACAGAACTATTTACAAGTATATACAGAACAATTTACAAGTATATACAGAACTATTTACAAGTATATACAGAACTATTTACAAGTATATACAGAACTATTTACAAGTATATACAGAACTGTAACAGACCTGTAGACACAGGCCTGTCACTAACTGCCGCGATTCCGAATCATTCCGAACAGACACGATTGTAACCGAACGATCGTGGAAGAACCGTGGGAACCGCGAGCGAAATATTCCCACGTACCGTGTGAAATATTCCCACGCACACACGTTATCCCCACTCTTGGCAGGCCTATATAAACCGCGGCGAACGAGCGCTCGCTCTCAGTCGTCTATCCGACAAAATCGCAGTAAGACCGCACTCCCGAGAGTAAGTAGTCATTACTTGCTTTACCTGTCCTCGACTCCAGCCGGTGACGAACTACGTTCCACCATATCCGGGCACGGCGTACCGCCACCCTGATAGCCACGGTGTACCACCAACTATCTTGGCCACGGTGTACCACCAGCCACGTTGCTACGGCGAACCGCCAAGCACATAGTCACGGTGTACCACCGACTATCCAGCTACGGTGTACCACCAGCTGTCCGGCCACGGTGTAACACCAGCCGTTTTGCTACGGCGAACCGCCAAGCATATAGTCACGGTGTACCACCCCGACTATCCCGTCACGGCGTACCGCCGACGGAGACGTTTGACGAGCACGATGCACCATCACTTGTCAATGTAGAACCGCCCCGGAGGAATTCGACGCACGGTGTACCACCACGTCGCACTTCCGATAAACCCGACCGGGGCAGGGTGATCCAGGTGACAACCTCGATCATGATCCGTTCCTAGACCATCCCCACGTCCACACCAGGTCGAAGATCGCGTCGCGTACCGCCTCGATAAGAAGCCTCTTCGAGGACCGCCAATTCCAGTCGCGACGCGAACCACGAAAACGTACGCGAACGTCCGTAGGCAGCGAGCTCCGGTGAAACGTAAAGCAACGCGAGTGTTTATTTCTAACCTCTCCCGAACCAGACCGCAGACCCAGCTCCTCGCCGACATCGGACCTGGCACGGCGAGCTATCCAGCAACGAGGAGGGAACGACCCCGGAGCCGACGACTTGTTATAGAACAATTTACAAGTATATACAGAACTATTTACAAGTATATACAGAACAATTTACAAGTATATACAGAACAATTTACAAGTATATACAGAACAATTTACAAGTATATACAGAACAATTTACAAGTATACATATACAGAAATATTTACAAGTAGTTCGATGGTGGGTTGAAAACTCATGCAAAAGAAGTTGTACCATTTATAGAGTGGCATGGTTCCGTAAGTAAGCGTCTCCTTTGCAGCACGACCAAGCAGAAACTTGTGATATGAAGCGTCAGGGTCGATAAGAATAGTGGAAAGAAAGACGTCACCAGGGTGGTGACGAGCTTCCTTCCCATATTTCAAAATGTCTAACAATAAACGATAAACGGGGGTCGTTTAGCGTACTTTTCAATGTGTTTAACTATCCCACACAGATATCGCAGTTCGATGGTGGGTTGAAAACTCAATATTTACAAGTATATACAGAACTATTTACAAGTATATACAGAACTATTTACAAGTATATACAGAACAATTTACAAGTATATACAGAACTATTTACAAGTATATACAGAACTATTTACAAGTATATACAGAACTATTTACAAGTATATACAGAACTGTAACAGACCTGTAGACACAGGCCTGTCACTAACTGCCGCGATTCCGAATCATTCCGAACAGACACGATTGTAACCGAACGATCGTGGAAGAACCGTGGGAACCGCGAGCGAAATATTCCCACGTACCGTGTGAAATATTCCCACGCACACACGTTATCCCCACTCTTGGCAGGCCTATATAAACCGCGGCGAACGAGCGCTCGCTCTCAGTCGTCTATCCGACAAAATCGCAGTAAGACCGCACTCCCGAGAGTAAGTAGTCATTACTTGCTTTACCTGTCCTCGACTCCAGCCGGTGACGAACTACGTTCCACCATATCCGGGCACGGCGTACCGCCACCCTGATAGCCACGGTGTACCACCAACTATCTTGGCCACGGTGTACCACCAGCCACGTTGCTACGGCGAACCGCCAAGCACATAGTCACGGTGTACCACCGACTATCCAGCTACGGTGTACCACCAGCTGTCCGGCCACGGTGTAACACCAGCCGTTTTGCTACGGCGAACCGCCAAGCATATAGTCACGGTGTACCACCCCGACTATCCCGTCACGGCGTACCGCCGACGGAGACGTTTGACGAGCACGATGCACCATCACTTGTCAATGTAGAACCGCCCCGGAGGAATTCGACGCACGGTGTACCACCACGTCGCACTTCCGATAAACCCGACCGGGGCAGGGTGATCCAGGTGACAACCTCGATCATGATCCGTTCCTAGACCATCCCCACGTCCACACCAGGTCGAAGATCGCGTCGCGTACCGCCTCGATAAGAAGCCTCTTCGAGGACCGCCAATTCCAGTCGCGACGCGAACCACGAAAACGTACGCGAACGTCCGTAGGCAGCGAGCTCCGGTGAAACGTAAAGCAACGCGAGTGTTTATTTCTAACCTCTCCCGAACCAGACCGCAGACCCAGCTCCTCGCCGACATCGGACCTGGCACGGCGAGCTATCCAGCAACGAGGAGGGAACGACCCCGGAGCCGACGACTTGTTATAGAACAATTTACAAGTATATACAGAACTATTTACAAGTATATACAGAACAATTTACAAGTATATACAGAACAATTTACAAGTATATACAGAACAATTTACAAGTATATACAGAACAATTTACAAGTATACATATACAGAAATATTTACAAGTAGTTCGATGGTGGGTTGAAAACTCATGCAAAAGAAGTTGTACCATTTATAGAGTGGCATGGTTCCGTAAGTAAGCGTCTCCTTTGCAGCACGACCAAGCAGAAACTTGTGATATGAAGCGTCAGGGTCGATAAGAATAGTGGAAAGAAAGACGTCACCAGGGTGGTGACGAGCTTCCTTCCCATATTTCAAAATGTCTAACAATAAACGATAAACGGGGGTCGTTTAGCGTACTTTTCAATGTGTTTAACTATCCCACACAGATATCGCAGTTCGATGGTGGGTTGAAAACTCAATATTTACAAGTATATACAGAACTATTTACAAGTATATACAGAACTATTTACAAGTATATACAGAACAATTTACAAGTATATACAGAACTATTTACAAGTATATACAGAACTATTTACAAGTATATACAGAACTATTTACAAGTATATACAGAACTGTAACAGACCTGTAGACACAGGCCTGTCACTAACTGCCGCGATTCCGAATCATTCCGAACAGACACGATTGTAACCGAACGATCGTGGAAGAACCGTGGGAACCGCGAGCGAAATATTCCCACGTACCGTGTGAAATATTCCCACGCACACACGTTATCCCCACTCTTGGCAGGCCTATATAAACCGCGGCGAACGAGCGCTCGCTCTCAGTCGTCTATCCGACAAAATCGCAGTAAGACCGCACTCCCGAGAGTAAGTAGTCATTACTTGCTTTACCTGTCCTCGACTCCAGCCGGTGACGAACTACGTTCCACCATATCCGGGCACGGCGTACCGCCACCCTGATAGCCACGGTGTACCACCAACTATCTTGGCCACGGTGTACCACCAGCCACGTTGCTACGGCGAACCGCCAAGCACATAGTCACGGTGTACCACCGACTATCCAGCTACGGTGTACCACCAGCTGTCCGGCCACGGTGTAACACCAGCCGTTTTGCTACGGCGAACCGCCAAGCATATAGTCACGGTGTACCACCCCGACTATCCCGTCACGGCGTACCGCCGACGGAGACGTTTGACGAGCACGATGCACCATCACTTGTCAATGTAGAACCGCCCCGGAGGAATTCGACGCACGGTGTACCACCACGTCGCACTTCCGATAAACCCGACCGGGGCAGGGTGATCCAGGTGACAACCTCGATCATGATCCGTTCCTAGACCATCCCCACGTCCACACCAGGTCGAAGATCGCGTCGCGTACCGCCTCGATAAGAAGCCTCTTCGAGGACCGCCAATTCCAGTCGCGACGCGAACCACGAAAACGTACGCGAACGTCCGTAGGCAGCGAGCTCCGGTGAAACGTAAAGCAACGCGAGTGTTTATTTCTAACCTCTCCCGAACCAGACCGCAGACCCAGCTCCTCGCCGACATCGGACCTGGCACGGCGAGCTATCCAGCAACGAGGAGGGAACGACCCCGGAGCCGACGACTTGTTATAGAACAATTTACAAGTATATACAGAACTATTTACAAGTATATACAGAACAATTTACAAGTATATACAGAACAATTTACAAGTATATACAGAACAATTTACAAGTATATACAGAACAATTTACAAGTATACATATACAGAAATATTTACAAGTAGTTCGATGGTGGGTTGAAAACTCATGCAAAAGAAGTTGTACCATTTATAGAGTGGCATGGTTCCGTAAGTAAGCGTCTCCTTTGCAGCACGACCAAGCAGAAACTTGTGATATGAAGCGTCAGGGTCGATAAGAATAGTGGAAAGAAAGACGTCACCAGGGTGGTGACGAGCTTCCTTCCCATATTTCAAAATGTCTAACAATAAACGATAAACGGGGGTCGTTTAGCGTACTTTTCAATGTGTTTAACTATCCCACACAGATATCGCAGTTCGATGGTGGGTTGAAAACTCAATATTTACAAGTATATACAGAACTATTTACAAGTATATACAGAACTATTTACAAGTATATACAGAACAATTTACAAGTATATACAGAACTATTTACAAGTATATACAGAACTATTTACAAGTATATACAGAACTATTTACAAGTATATACAGAACTGTAACAGACCTGTAGACACAGGCCTGTCACTAACTGCCGCGATTCCGAATCATTCCGAACAGACACGATTGTAACCGAACGATCGTGGAAGAACCGTGGGAACCGCGAGCGAAATATTCCCACGTACCGTGTGAAATATTCCCACGCACACACGTTATCCCCACTCTTGGCAGGCCTATATAAACCGCGGCGAACGAGCGCTCGCTCTCAGTCGTCTATCCGACAAAATCGCAGTAAGACCGCACTCCCGAGAGTAAGTAGTCATTACTTGCTTTACCTGTCCTCGACTCCAGCCGGTGACGAACTACGTTCCACCATATCCGGGCACGGCGTACCGCCACCCTGATAGCCACGGTGTACCACCAACTATCTTGGCCACGGTGTACCACCAGCCACGTTGCTACGGCGAACCGCCAAGCACATAGTCACGGTGTACCACCGACTATCCAGCTACGGTGTACCACCAGCTGTCCGGCCACGGTGTAACACCAGCCGTTTTGCTACGGCGAACCGCCAAGCATATAGTCACGGTGTACCACCCCGACTATCCCGTCACGGCGTACCGCCGACGGAGACGTTTGACGAGCACGATGCACCATCACTTGTCAATGTAGAACCGCCCCGGAGGAATTCGACGCACGGTGTACCACCACGTCGCACTTCCGATAAACCCGACCGGGGCAGGGTGATCCAGGTGACAACCTCGATCATGATCCGTTCCTAGACCATCCCCACGTCCACACCAGGTCGAAGATCGCGTCGCGTACCGCCTCGATAAGAAGCCTCTTCGAGGACCGCCAATTCCAGTCGCGACGCGAACCACGAAAACGTACGCGAACGTCCGTAGGCAGCGAGCTCCGGTGAAACGTAAAGCAACGCGAGTGTTTATTTCTAACCTCTCCCGAACCAGACCGCAGACCCAGCTCCTCGCCGACATCGGACCTGGCACGGCGAGCTATCCAGCAACGAGGAGGGAACGACCCCGGAGCCGACGACTTGTTATAGAACAATTTACAAGTATATACAGAACTATTTACAAGTATATACAGAACAATTTACAAGTATATACAGAACAATTTACAAGTATATACAGAACAATTTACAAGTATATACAGAACAATTTACAAGTATACATATACAGAAATATTTACAAGTAGTTCGATGGTGGGTTGAAAACTCATGCAAAAGAAGTTGTACCATTTATAGAGTGGCATGGTTCCGTAAGTAAGCGTCTCCTTTGCAGCACGACCAAGCAGAAACTTGTGATATGAAGCGTCAGGGTCGATAAGAATAGTGGAAAGAAAGACGTCACCAGGGTGGTGACGAGCTTCCTTCCCATATTTCAAAATGTCTAACAATAAACGATAAACGGGGGTCGTTTAGCGTACTTTTCAATGTGTTTAACTATCCCACACAGATATCGCAGTTCGATGGTGGGTTGAAAACTCAATATTTACAAGTATATACAGAACTATTTACAAGTATATACAGAACTATTTACAAGTATATACAGAACAATTTACAAGTATATACAGAACTATTTACAAGTATATACAGAACTATTTACAAGTATATACAGAACTATTTACAAGTATATACAGAACTGTAACAGACCTGTAGACACAGGCCTGTCACTAACTGCCGCGATTCCGAATCATTCCGAACAGACACGATTGTAACCGAACGATCGTGGAAGAACCGTGGGAACCGCGAGCGAAATATTCCCACGTACCGTGTGAAATATTCCCACGCACACACGTTATCCCCACTCTTGGCAGGCCTATATAAACCGCGGCGAACGAGCGCTCGCTCTCAGTCGTCTATCCGACAAAATCGCAGTAAGACCGCACTCCCGAGAGTAAGTAGTCATTACTTGCTTTACCTGTCCTCGACTCCAGCCGGTGACGAACTACGTTCCACCATATCCGGGCACGGCGTACCGCCACCCTGATAGCCACGGTGTACCACCAACTATCTTGGCCACGGTGTACCACCAGCCACGTTGCTACGGCGAACCGCCAAGCACATAGTCACGGTGTACCACCGACTATCCAGCTACGGTGTACCACCAGCTGTCCGGCCACGGTGTAACACCAGCCGTTTTGCTACGGCGAACCGCCAAGCATATAGTCACGGTGTACCACCCCGACTATCCCGTCACGGCGTACCGCCGACGGAGACGTTTGACGAGCACGATGCACCATCACTTGTCAATGTAGAACCGCCCCGGAGGAATTCGACGCACGGTGTACCACCACGTCGCACTTCCGATAAACCCGACCGGGGCAGGGTGATCCAGGTGACAACCTCGATCATGATCCGTTCCTAGACCATCCCCACGTCCACACCAGGTCGAAGATCGCGTCGCGTACCGCCTCGATAAGAAGCCTCTTCGAGGACCGCCAATTCCAGTCGCGACGCGAACCACGAAAACGTACGCGAACGTCCGTAGGCAGCGAGCTCCGGTGAAACGTAAAGCAACGCGAGTGTTTATTTCTAACCTCTCCCGAACCAGACCGCAGACCCAGCTCCTCGCCGACATCGGACCTGGCACGGCGAGCTATCCAGCAACGAGGAGGGAACGACCCCGGAGCCGACGACTTGTTATAGAACAATTTACAAGTATATACAGAACTATTTACAAGTATATACAGAACAATTTACAAGTATATACAGAACAATTTACAAGTATATACAGAACAATTTACAAGTATATACAGAACAATTTACAAGTATACATATACAGAAATATTTACAAGTAGTTCGATGGTGGGTTGAAAACTCATGCAAAAGAAGTTGTACCATTTATAGAGTGGCATGGTTCCGTAAGTAAGCGTCTCCTTTGCAGCACGACCAAGCAGAAACTTGTGATATGAAGCGTCAGGGTCGATAAGAATAGTGGAAAGAAAGACGTCACCAGGGTGGTGACGAGCTTCCTTCCCATATTTCAAAATGTCTAACAATAAACGATAAACGGGGGTCGTTTAGCGTACTTTTCAATGTGTTTAACTATCCCACACAGATATCGCAGTTCGATGGTGGGTTGAAAACTCAATATTTACAAGTATATACAGAACTATTTACAAGTATATACAGAACTATTTACAAGTATATACAGAACAATTTACAAGTATATACAGAACTATTTACAAGTATATACAGAACTATTTACAAGTATATACAGAACTATTTACAAGTATATACAGAACTGTAACAGACCTGTAGACACAGGCCTGTCACTAACTGCCGCGATTCCGAATCATTCCGAACAGACACGATTGTAACCGAACGATCGTGGAAGAACCGTGGGAACCGCGAGCGAAATATTCCCACGTACCGTGTGAAATATTCCCACGCACACACGTTATCCCCACTCTTGGCAGGCCTATATAAACCGCGGCGAACGAGCGCTCGCTCTCAGTCGTCTATCCGACAAAATCGCAGTAAGACCGCACTCCCGAGAGTAAGTAGTCATTACTTGCTTTACCTGTCCTCGACTCCAGCCGGTGACGAACTACGTTCCACCATATCCGGGCACGGCGTACCGCCACCCTGATAGCCACGGTGTACCACCAACTATCTTGGCCACGGTGTACCACCAGCCACGTTGCTACGGCGAACCGCCAAGCACATAGTCACGGTGTACCACCGACTATCCAGCTACGGTGTACCACCAGCTGTCCGGCCACGGTGTAACACCAGCCGTTTTGCTACGGCGAACCGCCAAGCATATAGTCACGGTGTACCACCCCGACTATCCCGTCACGGCGTACCGCCGACGGAGACGTTTGACGAGCACGATGCACCATCACTTGTCAATGTAGAACCGCCCCGGAGGAATTCGACGCACGGTGTACCACCACGTCGCACTTCCGATAAACCCGACCGGGGCAGGGTGATCCAGGTGACAACCTCGATCATGATCCGTTCCTAGACCATCCCCACGTCCACACCAGGTCGAAGATCGCGTCGCGTACCGCCTCGATAAGAAGCCTCTTCGAGGACCGCCAATTCCAGTCGCGACGCGAACCACGAAAACGTACGCGAACGTCCGTAGGCAGCGAGCTCCGGTGAAACGTAAAGCAACGCGAGTGTTTATTTCTAACCTCTCCCGAACCAGACCGCAGACCCAGCTCCTCGCCGACATCGGACCTGGCACGGCGAGCTATCCAGCAACGAGGAGGGAACGACCCCGGAGCCGACGACTTGTTATAGAACAATTTACAAGTATATACAGAACTATTTACAAGTATATACAGAACAATTTACAAGTATATACAGAACAATTTACAAGTATATACAGAACAATTTACAAGTATATACAGAACAATTTACAAGTATACATATACAGAAATATTTACAAGTAGTTCGATGGTGGGTTGAAAACTCATGCAAAAGAAGTTGTACCATTTATAGAGTGGCATGGTTCCGTAAGTAAGCGTCTCCTTTGCAGCACGACCAAGCAGAAACTTGTGATATGAAGCGTCAGGGTCGATAAGAATAGTGGAAAGAAAGACGTCACCAGGGTGGTGACGAGCTTCCTTCCCATATTTCAAAATGTCTAACAATAAACGATAAACGGGGGTCGTTTAGCGTACTTTTCAATGTGTTTAACTATCCCACACAGATATCGCAGTTCGATGGTGGGTTGAAAACTCAATATTTACAAGTATATACAGAACTATTTACAAGTATATACAGAACTATTTACAAGTATATACAGAACAATTTACAAGTATATACAGAACTATTTACAAGTATATACAGAACTATTTACAAGTATATACAGAACTATTTACAAGTATATACAGAACTGTAACAGACCTGTAGACACAGGCCTGTCACTAACTGCCGCGATTCCGAATCATTCCGAACAGACACGATTGTAACCGAACGATCGTGGAAGAACCGTGGGAACCGCGAGCGAAATATTCCCACGTACCGTGTGAAATATTCCCACGCACACACGTTATCCCCACTCTTGGCAGGCCTATATAAACCGCGGCGAACGAGCGCTCGCTCTCAGTCGTCTATCCGACAAAATCGCAGTAAGACCGCACTCCCGAGAGTAAGTAGTCATTACTTGCTTTACCTGTCCTCGACTCCAGCCGGTGACGAACTACGTTCCACCATATCCGGGCACGGCGTACCGCCACCCTGATAGCCACGGTGTACCACCAACTATCTTGGCCACGGTGTACCACCAGCCACGTTGCTACGGCGAACCGCCAAGCACATAGTCACGGTGTACCACCGACTATCCAGCTACGGTGTACCACCAGCTGTCCGGCCACGGTGTAACACCAGCCGTTTTGCTACGGCGAACCGCCAAGCATATAGTCACGGTGTACCACCCCGACTATCCCGTCACGGCGTACCGCCGACGGAGACGTTTGACGAGCACGATGCACCATCACTTGTCAATGTAGAACCGCCCCGGAGGAATTCGACGCACGGTGTACCACCACGTCGCACTTCCGATAAACCCGACCGGGGCAGGGTGATCCAGGTGACAACCTCGATCATGATCCGTTCCTAGACCATCCCCACGTCCACACCAGGTCGAAGATCGCGTCGCGTACCGCCTCGATAAGAAGCCTCTTCGAGGACCGCCAATTCCAGTCGCGACGCGAACCACGAAAACGTACGCGAACGTCCGTAGGCAGCGAGCTCCGGTGAAACGTAAAGCAACGCGAGTGTTTATTTCTAACCTCTCCCGAACCAGACCGCAGACCCAGCTCCTCGCCGACATCGGACCTGGCACGGCGAGCTATCCAGCAACGAGGAGGGAACGACCCCGGAGCCGACGACTTGTTATAGAACAATTTACAAGTATATACAGAACTATTTACAAGTATATACAGAACAATTTACAAGTATATACAGAACAATTTACAAGTATATACAGAACAATTTACAAGTATATACAGAACAATTTACAAGTATACATATACAGAAATATTTACAAGTAGTTCGATGGTGGGTTGAAAACTCATGCAAAAGAAGTTGTACCATTTATAGAGTGGCATGGTTCCGTAAGTAAGCGTCTCCTTTGCAGCACGACCAAGCAGAAACTTGTGATATGAAGCGTCAGGGTCGATAAGAATAGTGGAAAGAAAGACGTCACCAGGGTGGTGACGAGCTTCCTTCCCATATTTCAAAATGTCTAACAATAAACGATAAACGGGGGTCGTTTAGCGTACTTTTCAATGTGTTTAACTATCCCACACAGATATCGCAGTTCGATGGTGGGTTGAAAACTCAATATTTACAAGTATATACAGAACTATTTACAAGTATATACAGAACTATTTACAAGTATATACAGAACAATTTACAAGTATATACAGAACTATTTACAAGTATATACAGAACTATTTACAAGTATATACAGAACTGTAACAGACCTGTAGACACAGGCCTGTCACTAACTGCCGCGATTCCGAATCATTCCGAACAGACACGATTGTAACCGAACGATCGTGGAAGAACCGTGGGAACCGCGAGCGAAATATTCCCACGTACCGTGTGAAATATTCCCACGCACACACGTTATCCCCACTCTTGGCAGGCCTATATAAACCGCGGCGAACGAGCGCTCGCTCTCAGTCGTCTATCCGACAAAATCGCAGTAAGACCGCACTCCCGAGAGTAAGTAGTCATTACTTGCTTTACCTGTCCTCGACTCCAGCCGGTGACGAACTACGTTCCACCATATCCGGGCACGGCGTACCGCCACCCTGATAGCCACGGTGTACCACCAACTATCTTGGCCACGGTGTACCACCAGCCACGTTGCTACGGCGAACCGCCAAGCACATAGTCACGGTGTACCACCGACTATCCAGCTACGGTGTACCACCAGCTGTCCGGCCACGGTGTAACACCAGCCGTTTTGCTACGGCGAACCGCCAAGCATATAGTCACGGTGTACCACCCCGACTATCCCGTCACGGCGTACCGCCGACGGAGACGTTTGACGAGCACGATGCACCATCACTTGTCAATGTAGAACCGCCCCGGAGGAATTCGACGCACGGTGTACCACCACGTCGCACTTCCGATAAACCCGACCGGGGCAGGGTGATCCAGGTGACAACCTCGATCATGATCCGTTCCTAGACCATCCCCACGTCCACACCAGGTCGAAGATCGCGTCGCGTACCGCCTCGATAAGAAGCCTCTTCGAGGACCGCCAATTCCAGTCGCGACGCGAACCACGAAAACGTACGCGAACGTCCGTAGGCAGCGAGCTCCGGTGAAACGTAAAGCAACGCGAGTGTTTATTTCTAACCTCTCCCGAACCAGACCGCAGACCCAGCTCCTCGCCGACATCGGACCTGGCACGGCGAGCTATCCAGCAACGAGGAGGGAACGACCCCGGAGCCGACGACTTGTTATAGAACAATTTACAAGTATATACAGAACTATTTACAAGTATATACAGAACAATTTACAAGTATATACAGAACAATTTACAAGTATATACAGAACAATTTACAAGTATATACAGAACAATTTACAAGTATACATATACAGAAATATTTACAAGTAGTTCGATGGTGGGTTGAAAACTCATGCAAAAGAAGTTGTACCATTTATAGAGTGGCATGGTTCCGTAAGTAAGCGTCTCCTTTGCAGCACGACCAAGCAGAAACTTGTGATATGAAGCGTCAGGGTCGATAAGAATAGTGGAAAGAAAGACGTCACCAGGGTGGTGACGAGCTTCCTTCCCATATTTCAAAATGTCTAACAATAAACGATAAACGGGGGTCGTTTAGCGTACTTTTCAATGTGTTTAACTATCCCACACAGATATCGCAGTTCGATGGTGGGTTGAAAACTCAATATTTACAAGTATATACAGAACTATTTACAAGTATATACAGAACTATTTACAAGTATATACAGAACAATTTACAAGTATATACAGAACTATTTACAAGTATATACAGAACTATTTACAAGTATATACAGAACTATTTACAAGTATATACAGAACTGTAACAGACCTGTAGACACAGGCCTGTCACTAACTGCCGCGATTCCGAATCATTCCGAACAGACACGATTGTAACCGAACGATCGTGGAAGAACCGTGGGAACCGCGAGCGAAATATTCCCACGTACCGTGTGAAATATTCCCACGCACACACGTTATCCCCACTCTTGGCAGGCCTATATAAACCGCGGCGAACGAGCGCTCGCTCTCAGTCGTCTATCCGACAAAATCGCAGTAAGACCGCACTCCCGAGAGTAAGTAGTCATTACTTGCTTTACCTGTCCTCGACTCCAGCCGGTGACGAACTACGTTCCACCATATCCGGGCACGGCGTACCGCCACCCTGATAGCCACGGTGTACCACCAACTATCTTGGCCACGGTGTACCACCAGCCACGTTGCTACGGCGAACCGCCAAGCACATAGTCACGGTGTACCACCGACTATCCAGCTACGGTGTACCACCAGCTGTCCGGCCACGGTGTAACACCAGCCGTTTTGCTACGGCGAACCGCCAAGCATATAGTCACGGTGTACCACCCCGACTATCCCGTCACGGCGTACCGCCGACGGAGACGTTTGACGAGCACGATGCACCATCACTTGTCAATGTAGAACCGCCCCGGAGGAATTCGACGCACGGTGTACCACCACGTCGCACTTCCGATAAACCCGACCGGGGCAGGGTGATCCAGGTGACAACCTCGATCATGATCCGTTCCTAGACCATCCCCACGTCCACACCAGGTCGAAGATCGCGTCGCGTACCGCCTCGATAAGAAGCCTCTTCGAGGACCGCCAATTCCAGTCGCGACGCGAACCACGAAAACGTACGCGAACGTCCGTAGGCAGCGAGCTCCGGTGAAACGTAAAGCAACGCGAGTGTTTATTTCTAACCTCTCCCGAACCAGACCGCAGACCCAGCTCCTCGCCGACATCGGACCTGGCACGGCGAGCTATCCAGCAACGAGGAGGGAACGACCCCGGAGCCGACGACTTGTTATAGAACAATTTACAAGTATATACAGAACTATTTACAAGTATATACAGAACAATTTACAAGTATATACAGAACAATTTACAAGTATATACAGAACAATTTACAAGTATATACAGAACAATTTACAAGTATACATATACAGAAATATTTACAAGTAGTTCGATGGTGGGTTGAAAACTCATGCAAAAGAAGTTGTACCATTTATAGAGTGGCATGGTTCCGTAAGTAAGCGTCTCCTTTGCAGCACGACCAAGCAGAAACTTGTGATATGAAGCGTCAGGGTCGATAAGAATAGTGGAAAGAAAGACGTCACCAGGGTGGTGACGAGCTTCCTTCCCATATTTCAAAATGTCTAACAATAAACGATAAACGGGGGTCGTTTAGCGTACTTTTCAATGTGTTTAACTATCCCACACAGATATCGCAGTTCGATGGTGGGTTGAAAACTCAATATTTACAAGTATATACAGAACTATTTACAAGTATATACAGAACAATTTACAAGTATATACAGAACTAAAGGTTTTGTTTATCTCGATCGCCAATTTTTAATAGAAATTGTGATTTCGGCGCACAGGTTCAATCCTATATTACTAATTTACTAAGCAGTTGTACAAAGGGCCTAGCCGATTAAGATGGTCAAAACTGCCCTTAGACCTTTTTCAATGGCTCTTGAACCATTCGAAAGCTGACCAAGAAAAACCCCTCTGAGCACAATTTCAACCCTCTAGCTTGTCCGTGAGGGTAGTTACAGGGTAAAATAGATTTTACGCTTTCCGGCGCATTTTCCGGTCTTAAATGCGTTCTAAAATTCTGAAAAAAATGTGGCACATTCCTGATCCTAAGGCGCATTTTTGAGATTTTTTTCAAAAATCGCATATACAGAGGTACAGCTGTAGTTAATCAGCGACGAGAATACAATGACCGTCGTAAAAACTAGCCTGCAAGGAATCCTAGCTTTTACGGAGGGGGGTAGCAGCGGTCGCAAGAGTTAGACCACCAACCCTTCGATACCAACCAATTAATTAACAATATTTTTTAATGTTTTAACAATATTTAAGTAACATTTTAAAGTAAAATACATACAAAAATAGTTTTGGAGTATATATTATTTCCTCGATTCTCTAATTGTATATGTTCATCATGGCAGTCCCGTTTAACATTTTTAACATTAAAAATCATGAATCTATTTTCTAGGCCTTTCGGAATTTGTAAAAACTGGTAAAATAGAAAGAAGTATATATAGTAGCTGGTCTTCCGAGTTGTCATGTTAGTCCACAGCTGCTGTTTTTGCGTGACCTGTTAATTACAGAATTATTTATTTATCATAGAAGTAAATATTTGTATGGAGTTGATAGAAATAGACTTATCTTTTGTAATTGTGGGCAGAATGCTGCAAGAATGCTGACCTCCTTCCTGAATATCGTTTTTGCCTGTAGCTTTCGGTTTCACGTCTCCTAGTAATTGCAGAATTATTTATATTTTATTCTAAATGTATACATATATAAACACTAGTTTAAAAATACTTATCGTTGTATTCGTTGATGGGTTAAGCCGAAAATACTGCATTGTGGTTTTTAATCTTCATCACTGTCCTCATTAATGATAGGCGTAACTTCATTTTGATTAAAAATGGTGCTAAGTATTTCAGCTGGCCGTATAATAGTATGGAGGTATCGAGCATGGGATAAGTAATAAATAATAGCTGCTACGTGTGAACAATACCCAATAGTACGGTTACCGTTGGCACATTCGCAACAATAGCGTTTTATACCGGAGTATCCGATTGAATTGGGTGTATAATCAATATAACATTTATATGTTTTCCGGTTGATGTGTCGCGATTTAACTTTGAATTTAATGATATTATTTTCTTGGATTAAGTAATCAATATTTATATTATTATGTTCATCCATTATTTCCGCCAGATATGAAATTGCTTGCGAAAATTGGCAAGATCCAGTGAAAAGAATTTTTAAATCTACTTCTGTCATTTCCGGAAAATCAAGAATATCTGCCGAGGATACTGTTTGAAATGGAGTCGTTTTGCGGTTCCAATTGTTTTCCTGAACTTGCATCGCTAACGTATTCTTTACTCTCCCTTGACTCGATATCCTACTTATTATCTGATCTGAAAGTGCGACATCAGAGTTCAGCCGTTTTCCAAATCTATTATTTAAAAACGATGCAATTCGAAAGTAGGAAGCTATTTTTGGGAGGAATTTATTATCAAGTTGGTTATGTAAAAGCTTATACTTTTGACCGAGTATACCATGCACTGCCTCTACAACCCAACGAATTTTTGTTACGGTTCGAGAATAATTGGACTCTTTCGTCGAAAGCTGAGAACGTTTACCTTTTAAAGCAGGCATAAGAACTTTAAAACCAAGATCTTTTAAATGAGATGTAACATCGCGAAAGCCTCTATCGACAATAGAAAAGTCTCCTCGCTTCATGAGGGTTATCAAGCCATTTGGATTTTGAAGAATAACGCGCATTATCTCGGCATCATTTTGATTGGCATAAAATGGACCGACCATATCTACTATATAGCCATTCGTTGTACAGATTGTAAAGGGTTTGCACAATGGTACCTTTTTTTGGCCTGAATACGATTTTCGTTGATACTCGTTGTTGGTACTTTTCTGGTGTCGAATATATGTCCCATCAAAAATCATCGCTAGGTGGTTACCGAATTTGTGCAATCGTTTTGCAATATTAGAAGTCTCATTCTGTATGAGATGTTCGCGGGTAAAAGCTGCAAATCCAAAATGAATAGGAAGAATGTCGTTTTCAAAACTATTAATTACAGAACTGCAATATTGCGATATTTTTTGTTCATGATCCAACCCAAGCGTTGCCGCTATAAGATTGTTAGAATTCCCCGTTCGCAATTTAAATAAAAATACAACTATCGCTTGCGTTACATCACGCTGTTGAGAGCTTCTCATTGATGTCATCATTTCACGGAGTTCGATGAGGTTCTCCCATGTAAACCCCGTGAAGACTTTGAGTCTCTCCTCAGATAATGTAAAATCACCAACTTTATCATAAATAGTGGAGTCGTTAGTAACCGAAAGATATTCAAAATATTATCGAAGTTCGTTCGCGTCAATTAAACTGCTGTTTGAATAAATTCTTAAAGTCGGAATGACATCTTGAATGAAACGTTTTTTTATTAAATGGACTGGACAGCATCGATTTTCTTTGGGAACATATAATCTTCTAAAAACAAACACCTGTTTTCTAGCTTCGGGTGGAACCGTAGAAATATTGGTTTTGGAGCCACAGACAAAACAATATGCGTGCGTAGAAACCACTCTGGAAAACAGCATTTCGATGTACTGAGGATCTGGTTTAACGGGACGGTTAGAAGTTGTGAATAATGGGTCACCTGTCATTGAGGAGATACTAGAGCTACTTTCGACTAAAGACAAATGCGATTGGTTGGTAGACGAGGAAGTTGAAAATGTCTGAATCGGAGGGTTTTGAAGCGAATCTGACTGGGCCATGGATGTGGAGGCTGAATGTGTCTGAACCGAAGCGGGTTGAAATGAATTTGCCATGTCTAAGGATGTGGAGGCTGAAGGTGCCTGATCCGAAAGTGGTTGAAAAGGATCAAACGGGTCAAAAGACGTGGATGCTGAAGGTGCCTGAACCGAAGCGGGTTGAAATGAATTTGACATGTCTAAGGATGTGGAGGCTGAAGGTGCCTGATCCGAAAGTGGTTGAAAAGGATCTAACGGGTCAAAAGACGTGGATGCTGAAGGTGCCTGAACCGAAGGGAATTGAAATGAATCTGACATGTCTAAGGATGTGGAGGCTGAAGGTGCCTGATCCGAAAGTGGTTGAAAAGGATCTAACGGGTCAAAAGACGTGGATGCTGAAGGTGCCTGAACCGAAAGGAATTGAAATGAATCTGACATGTCTAAGGATGGGGAGGCTGAAGGTGCCTGAACCGAAAGGAATTGAAATGAATCTGACATGTCTAAGGATGTGGAGGCTGAAGGTGCCTGATGCGAAAGTGGTTGAAAAGGATCTAACGGGTCAAAAGACGTGGATGCTGAAGGTGCCTGAACCGAAGGGAATTGAAATGAATCTGACATGTCAAAGGATGTGGAGGCTGTAGGTGCCTGAACCGAAGAGGTTTGAAATGAATCTGACACGTCCAAGGATGTGAAAGCTGAAGGTGTCTGATTTGAAAGGGGTTGAAAAGAATCTGACGGGTCAAAAGATGTGGAGGCTGAAGGTGGCTGATCCGAAGGGGTTTGAAATGAATGTGATTGATCCATGGACATGGAAGCTAAATGGGTTTCTATTGTTATTGGTCGAGACCGGAGAGCTCTCTGATGCACACTTTCTTTACAGAAAAATACCAGAACACGGCAACTTTTACATAAAACATCACCTACTTGCACCACTTTTTTCAAAATGTTTGTATAGTCTACAGCCTGATCTTCAGTTTTAATAATGTGCTTTTGGCCACGTATTGCACGAATTAATCGTCTACACTTAATACACCTTGACTCGCGATCAAAAGTTTGCGAAATAATGCCAGACATTATAAAAATCCTCAGATGTCCAAGTTCTCAGGAATACCGTCGAAAACTGATTTCAATTTTTGTGCATTTCCTTGGAACAAGCCCTTTCACAACTAAAGGCAAGGGGGAATTTGGAAAATACGCGCAGCGATTGATAAGGAAAGTAATACCCCTTTCTAATTGGTTGGTACCGAAGGGTGGGTGGTCTAACTCTTGCGACCGCTGCTACCCCCCTCCGTAAAAGGTAGGATTCCTTGCAGGCTAGTTTTTACAATCTCAAAAATACTTGTTAAAATCTCAAAAATACGCCTTAGGATCCGGAATGTGCCACATTTTTTTCAGAATTTTAGAACGCATTTAAGACCGGAAAATGCGCCGGAAAGCGTAAAATCTATTTTACCCTGTAACTACCCTCACGGACAAGCTAGAGGGTTGAAATTTTGCTCAGAGGGGTTTTTCTTGGTCAGCTTTCGAATGGTTCAAGAGCCATTGAAAAAGGTCTAAGGGCAGTTTTGACCATCTTAATCGACTAGGCCCTTTATAATTCAATGTTTCGGTCTAGGTTAAGACCATCTTCAAGAATATAATTGCGTCTGAAAATGTTAATATGAGAATATATAATATCATGATGAAAAGCAGAAAGACAGAAGGAATATTACTGAATTGAAAAACATTTTTAACTGGTATTAACTTACTTGCTTAGTAACAAATTTACTTTGATTTTAACATTTCAACAAAACACTTGTTGACCATGTGCCGGCATGATACATAGTGAGGTGGATTACAACCGTTACAATCTAGTCCGGTTCTTTGTTTGAATAGACAACCAATTAGATGACACGAATCATGACATTGGCTGAACGATATGTGGCGGTTAATTCAAACCCCGAAGAAACAAAATTTCTAAACACACAAGTCAACCTTATACCGGGGTTTAAGCCTTAGGTATAAGGATGATCAACATTCAATCTAGAAATTAATTTAATGTAAACCGCTTAAGGATAATATGTTAGTTAGAAAGATTCATCATAAAGCATTACTGGTTCAGTAATGCCGCGTAATATTCATGTATTTTAGGTGTTTCATACCTAAGATTTACGCTTTGCTGTTTAATCATGTGAATCGTTTCTAATAAAATCCTTTGGTGTAAATTAGAGTCTTTTTCAACTATTTTAGCGTTTTCAAAATCAAAAGCATGGTCAAATTCTATTGAATGTCTTGTCAATGCAGTGTGTTGCGTTGGTGGTAGAAATATGTTGTGTCTGTGTTCCCTGATACGTGTCTCTAAATGTCTTGAGGTTTGTCCTATGTATGGTTTATTACAGCCTTTGCATGGTATTGAATAGACTAAATTAAAGTTCTTTAATAAAGGTATTTTATCTTTGATCGCGGGAATATACAGAACTATTTACAAGTATATACAAAACTATTTACAAGTATATACAAAACGGTTATTTGTCGCTCACGTCGATGTCCGAGTCATCAGACGAGTTTGACCAGTCTGGGCACGTTTCCAATATCTCATCTGTATTGTTGTCGATTTCATAGAGCCGTTTCTCCTCCTTTATCGCGTGCTCTATGAAATGTTTCCAATTTTTCGGGGAAACATTTGCGACAGCTTCATCTACATGTTGGCGGACATCTTCCAACTTGTAGGAAACATTTCGCGCCCTGATATATTCTTTAATTTTTGCCCATGCCAGCTCGATGGGATTTAATTCGCAATGATCAGGGGGAAGACGTAGGACGGTACGTCCATGCTCTTTTGCATACTCGTCAATAACGTATCTATTTGCGAGCTCTTTATATTTTTTCGCCATATCTAGCAAGCGGAGCTTGACCATTCGCTTATTCACCGTTTCCACCTTACCCTCCAGCCATGTGATGATGTCGCTCTTTCGCCACGAAAAAGTTGGATATTTTTCCTTCTTCACACTGTGGTACGAAGCATTGTCCATCACAATGACTACCCGATCTGGCAGCATGTACAAAAATTTTTTGAACCAATCAAAAAATGCATTACCATTCATTTCTTCATGGTAATCTCCCTTTTTACTTTTGGCCTCGAAACAAAGGAGGGGCCCAGGTACAAATCCGTCTACTGACCCGACGTGAGCTATAATAAGCCGCTTTCCTTTCTCAACCGGCGGAGGTATGCCCGTTGAAAGGCCCCTCTCTGTGGCGTTCTTCGGGCAGGTAACGCTCGTATCCACCCATAGTTTTCTCTTGCAGTCGCCTGCGTTGAATCAAGTTTCATCCAAATAGAATATTGGACGCCCCTCGGCACGAAAAGCCTCGATTTCTTCGATGTACCTACAACGTAGTAAAAAATAAATTGTTGTAAGAAATGAGGATAGAAATTAATTTTTTTGGAAAAACATTTTCGAATGTAGACAGTTACTTATTTTTGCCGCCACCTTTTGCCACTGCGCGCATGCGCTGTGCATAGGAAATCCTACCAATCAGGGCGAAGATGCGCAGCGACGAACGCAAACTGGTTTTCACGCGCTACGGTTCTCTCGTGGGGGCTACTTTAGTTTACCTGCTATTTCTGCAACCTTATCTAAGTCATTGAATTCTGTTGCAACGAGTACCTCGCGTTGATGCTCGGTCAACTGCTCTAGAAAAATTTGACTCAGTACCGAATCAGTGCATTGACAGGCTGCGTTCAAATCACGCAATTGCCGTAGAATTTGAGATGGGCGAGAGTCAAGATTGACTTGCCCCTTCAGAAGTTTGCGAAGATTCTCTTCGTCAGTGGATGCATAGACTTTTATAAGTCTGGCTTTCGCTCTAGAAAACATATCGGAGTATGGAGGATCTTTCATTAAAATGTCGCTAATATTAGCCAGAGAATCCTCATCCAAAGAGGTTGCAAGACAATCAAATTTGGATGTCTCCGATGAGACATTTGCTCGGCGCAAAAACGCCTTGATCTGGTGGAACCAGAGCACCGGGTTATTCCTCGAAAACGGAGGAATTTTTGGTATTTTGGCCACTGCGACCTGGGTTACCCCTTCGGGACTACTACTTCTGGGAGCTAAATTCGCCATGGAAGCTCTAATCACCGCAAGTTCGCGACGCGTCTCCTGGAGCTGCGCAGTGAGCGCAGTATTAGAATCAATGTTTCCGTCTGAATTCGACATGTCGCAGCTTGAAAATGCAGGCTAAAAACCGAATTTTGAATTTCCTTACTTACTACTAAGACGTTACACTAGTAAGTAAACGCTGACGTCTTAGTACGATTGCAATGGTATTTTTGTGTTATTTAAATTGAAATATCTCCTGAACTAATAACTTTTCGACATACATAGGTTAGTACTTTTTTATAACGAATGTCCAGCTGCATCGATTGATGTCTTAAAAAATACCTCATTCCATTTTAAAAAATGAAGGTGACCTTGATATCTCCAAAAAAATGACATATAATCTTTATTGATTCCCCTCGGGGTTACAATTCTTTTTCCCTTTATCCCTCTTTTCCCCTCCCTTCCGCTTCGCACCTTTTCCTTACTTCTAACTTATCGACTAACTTACATCTACCTTAACCTAAAACTTATTCTATTAAAACTATAATCTATATATATAGAGAGAGAGAGAAATACTATTTACAATAGACTTAACCTATGCCTTACACCTAATTACATTATTTACAATATTTACATCGCTTATTTCTAGGCGGACTTCCTTTTCCTCCCTTACTTCCCATCCACTCTTTCTTTCCCACCTTCTCTCCATTCTTCCACTTTTCTCATCCACTCTTCCCCTCCCCCCCCATCATCCAACACCTCATACATCCTCTCCTGCCATCCACACTCCTCATCCATCCTCATACACACCTCCCATACGTGTTCCCAAGACTCTTTTTCCCACTCACACACTCTACACTTCCTCTCATCCTCATTCATCCAATATTTCCCCTCCCTCATTTCATTTCCCAACCTAAACCTCGCCACTCTCCTCCATCTACTCTCCCCCCAACCTTTCCCCAAATATCCCGGTACCCCCTCCCCCTTCACCATCCCATACCACCTATTATACTTCGACTCTCTAATCCTTTCCCACCTCTCTTCCCTCTGCATTGTCCTTTCCCTTTTCACTATTTCCTCACTTACCGTCTCTCCTTTTTCCTCCATCATCTTTTCCGCCTCCCCCATTGACCAACCTCTCGCCTCAAAAAATTCTGCTCTCTCCTTCTCCCATCCCTCCACTATTCCCCCCCCTCCTTAGCTCTTCCCTTCACCTCTTCCCAGCATAGCCTTGCTAATTCACCCCCTTTACCCTCCCTTAACTTTTTTTCATACCCCCATGCCCTTAACCCCGCTCTGCTCCTCAATAATTCCCTTTGCAATTCCTCCCTAATCATATACCCCGGTGTACACCTTTCTACCCCCAATACCCATCTTAAGTACCTTTCCTGCAGCCTTTCCAACTCTTCCCTCTCCTTCCAACCCCATATTTCCACCCCGTAGCTGACTACCGACCATACCAGCCTATCAAATAGCCATACCCTCCTACCCCAGTCCCCACTAAACCTCCTCTTTCCTATCCCCCACACCTGCCCCATTACCGCCGCCCCCTTTTTTACCCTCTCCTCCACCTGAGCATCTTGTCTTCCATCTCTCCTGATCGTATACCCTAAATACGTATATTTCCCCACCTCCTCTATCAAGTTACCCTTCCACCTCCACCCCACCTTCTTCCACCTCCCTCCCCCACTCCAAAAAAAAAAAAAAAAAAAAAAAAATGACATAAAAACAAAATTTTTTTTTGCATCGTGTCAGCCCCATTGTACCATTCTACTGTGTCCTTACCATATTTTACGTATCTTTAGAAACAACAAAGATATTTGAGGTGCTAACGTTTGGTGACTCACCCTGTATATTTATTTATAACTCATATTTCTATTCGAAGCAAAAATATATGGATGTTCCGCAGCCCTCTTAAGCCACGTCTGTATGAGAACTTCTGTTCCTTTTTGATGAATAGATATTTTTTTATCCCTTGGCTGCATCTAGAAATTAGAATTTCAATTCAATAACATATTCAATTGTATACAACTAAATATAAAAAATAATAAATTAATTGTGAACAATTACCTATTATTACTTTGGCGAATTTTATGGTACCGAATCTTCTCTTCTTTTTTACCTAGCCAGCTGTACTGCATGATGAATAAGTGGTTTTAATGCCGGAGGCGGAGACAATACCGAATCAATTTTTCTTTTCTTGTAGTATTGCTTATCTTCTACTTCTGATTGAAAATCCGTAGTTTCTTCGACCATTTTCGCCTTTTCCTTTGCTTTTGCATAATTATCTGGAAACATTATAATATTATTATAATATATGACATTATTTCGGTCCTTCATAAGTGTTTCAATCAGAACTGATAAATAACAGTTTGAAATCTTTTCAGTACCTTTTCACTCCCTGATTCAAATAAAATGGGTAAACTTCCGTACCACCCAAAAGAGGTGTTACCCGCTGGCACGTTACTGCTTTTTTTTAATGTGGGTAGTTCGCCGGTAGCCCTATATAGCCCCACATTTAGGCTGACTTTACATATAGCACAACTGCAATGTTACAATTGGCTTGGACAAATATAATTATAGTAAGTATGCAGAAAAGGTTAAACTCTTGTAGCCTTTTATGTATAATTACTTAATTACCATAACTATTATTACATGCGTGCTAAAAGTGTTGAACGACGAAGCTAGACTCAAAAATATAAAGAAAAAGATATCCGAACAAATATACAGTGGCGTGCAATAATTTTCGGCCGCTCTAAACGAGACGATAACTTTTCTAATATTGTACTATACGAATTGAACTTTTTTGGGAAGCTAGAGCAATTACTTGACTACAGGATGTGAAAAAATTTGTTCAAAAATTGCAAGTGATCGGAATAGTTGATAAAATATTAAAAGTTGCATTTTCAATATGTAATTGTTAGTATTTTTTCAACAATTCTGATCAATTGCAATTTCGAATAATTTTTTTCACGTCCTGCAGTAAACTAATTGCTCTAGCTTCTCCAAAAAGTTCAAACCGGATAGTACAATATTTATAAAGTTATCGTTTTTTTTTAGAGCGGCAGAAAATTATTGCACGTCATCACTGTATGTACTTATGAAAAACAATGTAGCAATGGGAAAACAATAATTTTTTCATTCATTTCTAATTTAATATATTTCGCGAAAACATCTATAGCATTAAAAATTTCGGAAGGACCTAAAGAAGGAGATTCTATTGAGAAAATTCCAAATTCGGATGATTTACAGGGACTTTCATAAAAATTTTTTAGATATAAAAATTTTTTACCAACTATCTTGTATACGTCGCCTGATAATATTACATTTTGAACAAGAATTATGTCACCATTTACAAGAGAACAACAATTATTTGGCTCACTAGTTTTTAAACTGAAATGATGGAAATCAACGCGTTTAAATTGTTTACTAGCTTCAACATTTCGTATTAATGGACCGTCAAAATGTTCATTTTTAAAAATGGGAAATTTACTACTATGCATCTTTTTTTTATTGAAAATATGGCATTTTTCCGAATGCCGTTTGACTATTTGCTCTAATATTTTATCCCGCATTCGAATAGATGTTAAAATAGTTTGTAAAAAATTTTCAAAATGGAAAGCTCCGAAATCGTGCAATGGCCCATGATTTCTTACATCTCCCGTAATGTGTAACAGATTGTGAACATTGTGAGAGATGTGCTGTGCTCCGTACAATGTTTTAAACGTTTTAACGAAATAATGTAATAACTCAGATGCATAATCAACTAATGTAAAATATCTTGAATTAGATAATATAATGGTTGCTACATGTAACGAAAGAAAATTAGTGTACCGATCTTTACTGATATTATTTAATAAGACTACTGGGCCTGTATAAAAAAGAAACTGTCTAAATTCCGTTGCTTTCCATCTTTTCAGATCATTTAAACCTCGTGGCTTCCTATTAAATTCTAATGGTATGCACTTTGCCAGAGAAACTAAAGAATTCGATATTTTAAGAAATTGCGGATTTGAAATTTTCGTGGTAGGTTTTCCAAAACACCACAAGTTTAAGAGTAATTTCTTCACTACATCTAAACAAATTAAATGCATATAATCTAAAGGAAAAGAATTAATCATATCAATACCCGGAATATTTTCTAAATAAGTTTTACCCGTGTGATGATCTTCATCAACTTTTAATCGAAACCCAAGGTCTGTGCGAATTCTAATATTACTTACTTCTGGAAAACATAATCTTTTATCAATAAAATCTCCTTCTATATGGCATTTCGTACAAGAGTGATATCCCGCATGACCTTTTATGCTTTTGATAAAAGATTTTGCGGGAGCATCACAAATAAAAGATTTTATTTGTAAATGATATAAATGTTCATTAATTAAAAATCAATATAATGTTACTAATAAGTAAGGACTATTGCCTGCTCAACAAAATCGAATAAAAAACTGTTCGCGTCTTTTGGTTTCTCATAACCATGGTAAATTCCGATCATATCAACATGTGTATATCCTGTTATACTGCAAAAAATTGGATATACATGGCTGCTAGAACTCTTTGACAATGGAAGACCGTCAATATTAACATTAATTTGAATTACATTATTTGTAAAACAAGAAGTGTCTACAAACTGACATAGATTTAAAATGGCATTCTTTATACCAAAATGGTAAAAATGCCCCGGCTCAATTGGTTTGGTAATGACTGTCTTACATGTTTGTAAAAGAGTTCTAGCATCCGTGGGTAAATTAGGAATGGACTTCTTTAATACGAAAAGTAAATTGTTAATCGCGACATGTGGAATACTATGTTGTACAGTCCATTCCGCTAAACTAACACAAACATTTATATCATTACTGTCGGCTAGCAACCCGTGCGTTGAATCTGTAAAATTCTGACTTTCTGTAGTCCCTCTAAACTGAAGATTTTCTACAGAAATGTCAGTTTCAATACCACTATTCGACAAAAAATCTGAATAAACTAATTCATTGTTTTCATTGCTAATTGTACTTCTATCCGATGAAACAGAAGCTTCCTGGTGAAAACCATCGTTCGATAGACGCGATCTTTTAGCACGCATATAGTATTTTTCAATTGTCCTTTTGCCAGTCATGATTGAATGAATAATGAATAATAATAAATATAAAATAAATACTTATCTGAAATGGAAATAACAAATTCCACCGACACAGTAGTTGATGGTACTAAAGTACTCTCCACACTTTTTATTAAGAATACTTTATTGCAAACTGAACTAAACTAAGTTCACAAAAAGCGTGCTAATAAAAACGTGTTAAAAACGCAAGGCGACGCGATGACGGGACAGTCCTTGCTTCGCTGTGTCCAGCTGTGTCGTACAGTTGTACAGTATCATCGAAGCGAGCGACGGTTGATAAAACAAGCGACGATCGATGAAACAATCAAATGCGGGAGAAAAACGCGCCGCGCCGTTGCGTTGCTGCGTGACAAAACAGTCTTGTGCAGGGAGTGTCGACTCGGGCCGGGGGAGTGAGCTGACCCCAGCCCCTGGGGGGGAGGTAGTCTCTCCCCCCCGAGATGGACCGGCACCCCGGAGGGACCTTTAAGGCCGCTGCACACTAGGACGCCCCTCCGCCAATACAGCACAGCGCCGCCTCGCCGTTTGCACTTTCTTCTATGGTTTTCCATAAGGACGCGCACACTGTACCTGCAGCGGCACAGCGGTAGCACGCCTACGCCTCGCCGCCGAAAAGTGCGCACACTAGGACGCCGCTTCGCCAACTCAGCACAGCGCCGCCTCGCCGTTTGCACTTTCTTCTATGGGTTTCCATAAGGATGCGCACACTGTACCTGCAGCGGCACAGCGGCAGCACGCCTACGCATTGCCTCGCCCGAAGGGACATTCTGGGCGAGGATGTTCTGCCGGCGGCGCTGGATATGCTTTTCGTACGGTATACGAGAGACGATCTTAACTATTCGTAAAAACGACTAAAATGAAGAGTGCAAACAATAGAATTGGTTCGTCGATTTCGTATATTTGTCAATTAATGATAATTTTAGTTGTACTAATTTTCAAATTTTAAATATCCATATGATACAAATATTATTCACGCGACTTATACTGCCAATTTTACGATAGTTGTTACCCGCACCCCATAAACGATAGGTGCTCTTAATTTAATTACAAAAAAACATTTGCAGAAAGTTTATATTTTATGGCAAGGAAGGTAGTATACAATCGTTGAATTAAACAGAAATTATTCGGCAAATCTAGTTTTTATAAAATATTAATTGGACTATTCTTGACATCTGAAAAACAGCAAAATCATTAATTGACAATCTTTATTTTGCCTCTGTAAATTGATAGTTTTGATGAAGAAGATTGATGAGTAGCAAAAATCAGATTAGAGCGCTGTATACCCCCCCCCCCCCCTTAGGAACTATGCAACATTTCTTTCCGTACAACGAATGACTTTGAGTTATTTGAGATCGTCATTGTGTCAGGCTCACCCAGCAAACTCCAAAAACTGTTAGGTTTCAATTGTCTGCTATTTTGGGTCTATGAAATTGCTGAATATTCTTTAAACATTCTCAAATAAGGGTCGACGGCGTTTATCCTAAAATTACACCTTTCACAAAGTGAAAAAACATTTTCAATTTGTTTATGTCCAACCAGTAATCCAATACACTGCCCCGTACGAGCGATAGGGGAACAGCAGTGGGTTAACACTTTTTGCACTCGGAGCTATTTTATTAACTCGAAAATCAAACGTTCCTTCTGACCTAGAATATTTCCCCTACTAGCACAAAATATTGAATACACATTCATATAATATTAAAAATAGATTTAATCTCTTTTTAATATTCAAATACTGATACAAATATTAAGTAACGAAAATTTTTTTTAAAATATGCAGGGAATATCTATTTCATGTTACGAGACAAATTTTTTTTCTAAATATTGAATGAATCTTTCTTTCATATTGGAAATAGAAAATTTTTTCCTAATATACAGATAATATTTATTTCATGTTATGAAAAAAATATTTTTTTCTTATTATAAAATGTGTAATATTAGGAATAGAATTGTTTTTTTAAATATGAACTTTTAATTTACTTTGAATTCGTGTTTGTCACTTAATCGACATACATTTATATTGTAAGAACATTAATTGCGTAATGTTCTTATTATGTGCGACAAAATTATTAGTCCTCGAGATATTTTCAAAACCTGTATTTATTGAAAAAGATGCTCATTATATAATTTTCGTACTCAATTTACGATACGTAAATTGCTACTGGATGACGAAATGCTTACTCCTACACAAATCAGCTTTTGTTATAGCAACAATGTCGACACGGTCTTTACGTTTACTTGGCATTTGGTGTGGATTCTTCTTAAATAATAATGTAAACTAATTATTTAAACATCTTTGGTCTGCAAATTGTTCCACCGGTTCGAGACAAAGATTCAATTCCTGTGTAGGTACAATAATTATAAATCTCCCTGGTTTCCCTATTTTGGCACACGTGGTAGTGATGAAGGTAGAAGGCGTTGTACCGTTCGCCCATTACCTTGAGCCTTGAGCCCATCAATTTTATGACAGGTGAAGACGGGTGCTGGGCTACTCTAAAAATGAGGCTGTGTGAAAATAAGTTCCTTTGACGAGCATGAATTGCTTTATGACCACCGTCCGACGAAAACACGAAGGAAACGCCGCGTGATCAACACCTGTTGGAAGGGACTTCCTCATACTATATTATAATGTATCAACTCAGAATCCATAGCAATACATTGCAACGTTGTGATAGCGGAGCAGCAGTAGGCTAAGACCAAAGATGTTAAACAGTTACCGCCCCCTACTACGCGCGGTTGTAGGGGGTGCCAGGATGCCATCCCGTATGGGTCCCAACTGATGACATTGTATTGATGCGAGCCTGAGAAGGAGGTTTCCAACCAAGCAACGGTGACGCGTCCATGTAGGTACGAGTGCGCGGCCGATTGGATTAGAGAGGAGGAGGCAGGCCTCGTCTCACACGCATTTTCGGCTGCTATCGAAATATTGGCTACAGCGGCCTTGCACACAATGTAGCGTGCAACGCCAAAGTGAAAACCTTCAGACTATGGGCGCGCGGCTGTTAGGGGGATGGACAGACCTCATGATAGGCGCGATTTGTTTGCGTGCCGTTCCCGGGGGGCTGCCCTGTATTGAGAGCTTTATGACAGGTCATTACTAAGGTGAAGTGCCCTATGCCTGGACAGCATGTTTTACTATTTTTAATTTTATCACTTTAGAGTTTGTTGTTTTTATTCACGTTCAGAGTTTGTAAAGTAATTTACGATAAAATAATCATTGTTTAGATTAATATTTTAATTGTATTAACAAAAACAATTCAAACCTATAATTGGACATATTAAATCCAATCTAAGCTAGTACCTGGACATAAGTAGAGCCTGTACCGGGACAAATTGAAATTACATATAATCTGTGTAACAGGCACTACAGTGTTCCGAGCACTATGGCCGCTACGGGGAGCGAGACGCGCGGCCGGGAGAATTCGGGGTATTCCTTGAGAGTGCCTCCGGTCTTTATTAACTCTTTAATGATGTACATATGGTATGAAAATATTATTATTGTATATTAAATTCTGTCCTGTTCAATTCTCATTTTCTGTTGCAAAGCAAGCAAGCATTTCAAGAGGCAATACTTCTTTCTCCATATTCTCTAACTGAGTGCACAATTTTGCTTTCTCTTCTTTAATTTCATCTTTATTATCATTGGTTGCTTCAGTCCTCGTTTTTTTAGATTCATCATTGATTTTTAACTTTATAACTTTAAATTATTGTGTAATTATCTTTTTTCTATCATAAAAATTATTATTGTTCTTTGTTCTTTTTTTTTGTTTCTCTTTTTTTCCTACTTTTTAGACAAATGTTCTTCTTCTATAATTTTTTTCTTGCTCCTTTTTTCAAGATCTTTCTTCTGTCTTCGCTTTTTATCAGTTAGATTCGCGTTTGGGCACACTGTCCATCGCATGCAAGACATTGGGACTAGGGGTGCCCAGCTTTGGTGTCGTTCCCCGGACTGTTCTCTATGGAGAGGCTTATGACAGGTCGTTACTGATGAGCTGAAAGTCAGAACTTTTCCGGACAATGCGTGTTGGCTGTGATTTCGGATTTGCGCTTATCCCTTTACAACCGGTGCAATAAGCTAATGTAGGTAACTGGTGCCCTACGATTCCTTCCTATTCGGGGCTTCTTTTGCACTGGAAGGGCCGGGGAATTCCTGAAATTAAATTTTACCGTTTGGCACATGGTTTTTGAACAAAGCGCTACGGAGGGCTACTTTTTAGGTGCGAGCATTTTCCTACAGGTACAGCAATCACCTGTCATAAAGTCTTTTTAAGAATGTTTTAATGGCTGCGAGATTGCAACCGAACATAGCTCTTTTTCGTCGTCACTGGAAATCCCCGTTTTCACCCTCTTTACTCATTTTCTATTCAATCGCTCTCGTATATATTAGACGAGCAGAAAATAGGAATGCTCAGTAGTCGTCGCCCTCGCCTACAGTTCATTTCGAAAATGGATTCCGAAAAGTTGATAGAAATCGTGCGACAGCATCCGGTGCTGTACGATTTACGAAATCCGAAATACAGCGACTCCAAAGCTAAAGAATTGATTTGGCTGAGGATTACGGAGAGAATGGAGAAGTCAGGTAACTATAAATAACTATATTGTTAGTTAAAATAGACAATATAATGTGCTAATTGCATATTATTTTGTCAGTCACCTGCCCTATGTGAGCTGGTAAAACACATTTAAATAATATGATTATTGTTTTTAGCGGCCGCATGCAAAAAGCATTGGGCCAACCTTCGCGAGGCGTATAGGCGAGCGCTAAAGAGAAGGTCAACGACCAAAAGCGGGCAGGCAGCGGCTTTCATTCCTGCGTGGAAGTACGAGGGGGCAATGGCTTTCCTGAGCCGCAATTACGAGGAGCGGCCAACATTGTCTTCAATAAGTGATAGCATCTTGGAGGAGGGTGCTCTCGACGAGAGCAGTGGAACTGCCGAAGATGTGGCAGAATGGAGCCATGCCACAACGCAAGAGACGGTTGATGATGAACAAACGCTGGACGAACCGTCCAGTGCTGTATCGCGCCCCGAACCCGCTGGCACCGAAGAACGCCCAAGAAAGAACAGGAGGGTCGCGGAGCCGAAAACTGTTTCCGCGACTTTAATGGAGTACTTCGTGCAAATAAATGCAGCGAAGGAAAAAGAAAAGGAGAGGGAAAGGGAGAAGGAGTGCGACGACGTCGGGGCATTTGTTAATGCACTCGCGGTCGAATTAAGAAAACTGAACTCGCTGAATAAGTCCCGGGTGAAGCGAGCCATCTACGCGATGGTATCCGAGGCATATGAGCAGCAGTTGGAAGGCGACAACAGTTCTGCATCCGTCCTGGATAAATGAACTTACAAGTCAATCAGCCCTTTTCAGGGCTACCAAATTATTTTTAACGTGAAACAAGTTCAATAAACTGTCCCTATCTCCTTACCCGAACCATTTTTCCATTACGGTTGCCACCGTAATAGGCATTGAGACATAATGCCTTCATACAATAATAACTTTGAGAGCTATTTTGACCACTTTAATATGAATCTCAGTCGCCAAAAAAAAAAATAAAACTAGAGGGGGGTTGTTGCTCGCTCGCTTCGCGAGCTTCGCAGGTGGGGGTGTTGTAGCTCGCTTTGCGAGCTCGCGAGAGGGTTAGTGGTACGGATGTTATTTGGCGTGTGACTCTCCATTAGCCACGCAAAGAACTTCCCGATTTGTTAGTTGCAGTATATTAGTATCATTATTTAGTGTACGTTTTAAGAAAATCTATTCAGCTCTAAGTTACAGCGGGGCACATCCATTGCATCATTCATTATTCTGATCGCGTTGTTACTTTTTCAGAAAACGTTAACGAAAAATTTGATACCATAGAAACGGACATACGCACACGCACACACGCACACACACACACACATACAGACATTTTGATAAAAATAGTCTAAAATGACTCCAAAGACCATGAAACGTGGAGATCTGCTAAAAATTCGATTTTCGATTTTCGGAGTAATTACAGTAACTTCCCTATGAATCGGGAAGTTAATAAACTATAAGTTTTCTATATAACATTTTCTCATATTATTACAAGTAACGACAATATTCGAACTGGACATAGTTATTGCCCCACCCTGTATATATTCTGCAAAATATATTTGTATTTATCACTGTCCAAAATCCTGTAAAAGTCTGATAATGTTCTCTTAATTGCCCTAAATTTTGTTGATGATGTTGTGACTCAATTAAGTAACGTTATGAAAAAAATCAAAACAATATTTGACACGTATTTTTTATTTAGGGGGTGAAAATAGCTCTCAAAGTTATTGTGGTATAAATGCACTATGTCTTAACGCTTATTACGGTGGCAACCGTAATGGAAAAATGGTTCGGGTAAGGAGATAAGGACAGTTTATTGAACTTGTTTCACGTCAAAAGCAATTTGGTAGCCCTGAAAAGGGCTGATTTGAAAACGTGTGTGGTTTCAGCGGTCGTTCTGCCACTCGATGGCTCATTGTGGCGTTTGGAAGTACGCCGCGAAAATCTCGCGCACGACAAACGCATAATCGGGTGCGCTTCCTCCCTGCCGCTCCAGAGGGAGGAAACTTCGGCCACTCCGAACGCTCTGGTCGCTCAGCGCAGAGCGCGTAGCTACACCGGCGGTCCCAGCAGCCGCCCCTCTGATAAAATTGTGCAGCACGCACGTCGTCAGGACGATCAAGTTGGCAAAGTCAGGAGCCACGTTTAGTCGCCTGTCGTATATCCTAAATGTTTGTGCTAGGATGCCGAATGCATTTTCCACCACCCTTCTGGCCCGGGAGAGACGATAATTAAAGACCCTCTTTGCATTGTCGTCTTTCACTGCACCTGGATAGGGCCGCATAAGAAACTCCTTCAGCGGGAATGCCTCGTCCCCAACTATTGCGAATGGCACCTTGATATTTGTGTCTGGCAGTGGTTTTTCCCCAGGAACATTTAATTTCGAAGCAGCCAGGGCTCTGCCTAGATGCGAATTTGCAAAAATCCCGCCGTCGCTGTTCTTTCCATACGCGCCTACGTCCACAGCGACGAATTTGTAATTTGCATCCACCAGCGCCAACAAAACGATGGAGAAAGTTTTTTTGTAATTGTGGTATAACGCACCACTGTTCTCGGGTGCCTTGATCTGCACGTGCTTTCCATCAAGGGCACCCAAGCAATTTGGAAAATTCCATTGCTGCCAAAATTCCTCAGCAATCCTTTGCCACTGCTCGCTCGTCGGTGTTGGCAAGCATTCCGACATCAGTGCGTCGACAATTGCTTGGCAGACGTCCTTCACGATCTTCCGGACCGTCGATTCGCCCAGGCGATAGCTGAAGGCGATAGTTCGAAAACTGTCGCCCGTCGCTAAGAACCTGCACAAAAATAAATTTTATTAGTAAACACCGATACTTTATTGTTTGTTCTAATTTATAGAATTTATGGAAATTAATTTAGTCATCAATAATTAAAATTGTTTCTACTGTCACGTCGTCTTCAATCCGCTCCCGCCAGAAGGGCGGAAACTTTGACGACACCGGGTATTTACAAGCTCGGAAGCCGGGCCGCGTTCGGCCGCACGAAACGCGGTCCACCCGGGACAAAAGTTGTTTGCAAGCTTACCGATGATTCTAAAAATCTCGCGAATATTCGGGCGCCAGGCACAGAAGGTGCCACGCGAAAAATACGCTTACGACAACCGGCAACAGATGTAAGATTTCCGCGAACGGGTCCAGGATTCTACGCGGGGCGGATACGAAGCATTCCCGCGGCGGGAAGGTTTCTCACGAAATCAACACTCTCGGGAATTGGTTAACATGAATTTATTGGCGATAGCTGGTATAATCGCGCTGCCGGCCGATACCGGCAGCCAAGACGAAGTTAACCGGCGCATTACAATTCTTCGGCGACGGATGGAAATCGCCCGCGCCCGGTCCCTTTGGACTTCCTCCAAATCGCGTCGAATCCGGCAGCACGTGGTCTTAACGTTCGCGTGCGCGATCTACGCGTTTCACGCCCGGATTCTGATGGAATACGCGTTACAATTGACTTCTCGTCGGCAGAACAAATCGCGAAGATCCGACGCGAGCACGTGGCGGCGTCCCACCGTGGAACGACACGAGGTTGGCGTGAAATTACGACGACGTGCGGATCCTCGCAAAATTACAACCAAATGGCGCTCTGCACCCGCAAATTATTTCCCCGCACGTCCGTCGCTCGACCGATGGATACGCTCGCGGACTGGCTGCAGCCGGCAGCCGCAAAGCACGTCGACTTTCCGCGACACGATCGCGAACCCGTTGCGCCAACCGAGCCAACGCGAAACAGAAACCACTTCAATATCCGATATAAGATTCGACTAAAGCTTACCAAAAGGTGTTGAAAGGTCCGCAGGAGCCTAATTTACGCTTCCCTCCGGCAGCGTGCGTCGCAAAGTATAATGATGAATTCGCAAACAAAAACGAGACGTATCGCGACAATGGCCAACGAAGAAGTGATTTCGCACGCGTTGACTCGGGAACGCGGAAGTGAAGCGTCCCCCCTTTCCGCTCGCTTTTCCCCGCGGCACGCGTAGCCTATCCCGTTACGAGTTTCGGCAATGGCCTCGCTTCGCGCGACGGTCCCTGGTGTCCGGTGATTGGCGGCTTCTCCGGCAACGGTGGCTGGTGATTTGCCGCTTCTCCTCGAGGCGATCGGCACTGGCCAATCCGGTAGCGAGCCGGGTTGCTTGCCGGTTGAGGCGACGTCAAGGTAGCCGAAATATATTTTGGCCGGTTCTGCTCCTTGGCGGCGCTTCCAGGTTGTCCGTCCTGGGCTAGGTCGATCCCTCCGCAACTCGGTCTTTTCACCGGACCCTCTCTCGTTCGATTTTCCCGTTGGGAAAAGTGTCCAGGGTCCTCTCGGGACCCGGTGGCGGTCCTGCAAACTTGCGTCGCGCAAATTGGCGCGACGCTCAAAATATGAAATGTCGCCCACATGTCTCGGTTGTGCCCAGGGAGAGCGCTCGCCACAATTCGCTCCGCTTTTCCGGCAGCGGAGAACGACCCGGTCTTTCGACAATACATTTCGTGGGACGTTGGCAAAAATGCAACGTCACACTACATACCTGAGGCAAACTGCCAACTTCTCCGGTGGTGTCACCGCTTCCCGGAACCGGGTGTTTTGTTTTGATATTGCAGGTGCTATTTTCTGCAACAGCATTCGGTGCTGCACGAAAGACATTCGGAAATACTGAAAGAATTCATCCTCATCTTTCAATAATTCTTTATAGAGGGTATGGAATTCGCCCTCCACTGCCCTCAAGCGCAAACTCCTGTGGACCCAGAATCTGCGTCTTCTGGCTCTGCTTTCTTCCCGCTCCTCTTCTTCCAAAAGCGCGGCGATACATAACACTTCGTCCACGTTGAAATTCGCCATTTCGCACAAGTGATACTGAATGTATATAGCAGAAGCACCTAGGAAAGAGTCTGGTAGACTACTGGCAACTGCTAAGTGAAGCAGGGAAAAGGTAACCTAGGTACGTGCATGAATTTTACCGAAAGACAAGCTGATTTGTCGACTTGAATTTCCAAAAACTAGGGGGTGGACGACACGAAAGAACGATGGGTCAAAGTGTGGGGTCGAGCTATGTTCGGTTGCAATCTCGCAGCCATTAAAACATTCTTAAAAAGACTTTATGACAGGTGATTGCTGTACCTGTAGGAAAATGCTCGCACCTAAAAAGTAGCCCTCCGTAGCGCTTTGTTCAAAAACCATGTGCCAAACGGTAAAATTTAATTTCAGGAATTCCCCGGCCCTTCCAGTGCAAAAGAAGCCCCGAATAGGAAGGAATCGTAGGGCACCAGTTACCTACATTAGCTTATTGCACCGGTTGTAAAGGGATAAGCGCAAATCCGAAATCACAGCCAACACGCATTGTCCGGAAAAGTTCTGACTTTCAGCTCATCAGTAACGACCTGTCATAAGCCTCTCCATAGAGAACAGTCCGGGGAACGACACCAAAGCTGGGCACCCCTAGTCCCAATGTCTTGCATGCGATGGACAGTGTGCCCAAACGCGAATCTAACTGATAAAAAGCGAAGACAGAAGAAAGATGTTGAAAAAAGTAGCAAGAAAAAAATTATAGAAGAAGAACATTTGTCTAAAAAGTAGGAAAAAGAGAGAAACAAAAAAAAAGAACAAAGAACAATAATAATTTTTATGATAGAAAAAAGATAATTACACAATAATTTAAAGTTATAAAGTTAAAAATCAATGATGAATCTAAAAAAACGAGGACTGAAGCAACCAATGATAATAAAGATGAAATTAAAGAAGAGAAAGCAAAATTGTGCACTCAGTTAGAGAATATGGAGAAAGAAGTATTGCCTCTTGAAATGCTTGCTTGCTTTGCAACAGAAAATGAGAATTGAACAGGACAGAATTTAATATACAATAATAATATTTTCATACCATATGTACATCATTAAAGAGTTAATAAAGATCGGAGGCATTCTCAAGGAATACCCCGAATTCTCCCGGCCGCGCGTCTCGCTCCCCGTAGCGGCCATAGTGCTCGGAACACTGTAGTGCCTGTTACACAGATTATATGTAATTTCAATTTGTCCCGGTACAGGCTCTACTTATGTCCAGGTACTAGCTTAGATTGGATTTAATATGTCCAATTATAGGTTTGAATTGTTTTTGTTAATACAATTAAAATATTAATCTAAACAATGATTATTTTATCGTAAATTACTTTACAAACTCTGAACGTGAATAAAAACAACAAACTCTAAAGTGATAAAATTAAAAATAGTAAAACATGCTGTCCAGGCATAGGGCACTTCACCTTAGTAATGACCTGTCATAAAGCTCTCAATACAGGGCAGCCCCCGGGAACGGCACGTAAACAAATCGCGCCTATCATGAGGTCTGTCCATCCCCCTAACAGCCGCGCGCCCATAGTCTCAAGGTTTTCACTTTGGCGTTGCACGCTACATTGTGTGCAAGGCCGCTGTAGCCAATATTTCGGTAGCAGCCGAAAATGCGTGTGAGACGAGGCCTGCCTCCTCCTCTCTAATCCAATCGGCCGCGCACTCGTACCTATATAGACGCGTCACCGTTGCTTGGTTGGAAACCTCCTTCTCAGGCTCGCATCAATACAATGTCATCAGTTGGGACCCATACGGGATGGCGTCCTGGCACCCATTCTGCTGTTCTGCGATCGTTCGTAGCGAGCAATGTATTGGAACATAAACAATTTACTGTAGCGACTATGACTTTACTTCAGGGACGAAAAGATAATTTTCGAAACTTGTAAGTTTCGACTTGCGTTTATTATTTCATTGTAACGACTACAACTCTATTAGAGGGACTGGGTAGGAATTTACGAAGCTCGCCAGTCATTTCTTTTGTTGTCTACAACGATGCGCTATTGCGGATGTATTCATAAATAATAAAACACAATTTCTGTTCTCGACAATGAATATCATCAACCAAGAAGTATTTTCATCATCGATAACGGTGCCTTATTTTTTGAGATTTTTAATATTTTACAAGCAGGCTTTTCAAGTTAAAAATCTGAAACCAATTGTAGAGTATGTATTTAGGTTTTTGACATGTGGGAGATTTTTCTCAGAATTTCCAAACATCATGAACTAGGGAAAATGGGGTAAAAGCTGATTTTTCGATTTTACCCCATGTAACTACCTTCCCGCGATTTTTCAAACACATCCAATGATCTGACGAAAAAATGTTTCCCACAAAAGTTGATCAGAGTATTCGCGTTCTTAGATATCTTGATATAAAAAATCAAAAGTAAAATTTTTATGCAAAAACTGTAGATCACCTCAATTTTTAAAATATCAACATACAATTTTTATTTCATAATATTCTAACTGGTATCGAGACGAATTCAACGACCTATAACAATATAACATTAAATCTTGCAATAACGGTGCAATAAAAAGTTTTTGGGCCACAGAAAGTACTGGCGCGGTGCTGGCGCGGTGCTGGCGGCGTTGTGCGCCTAGTGTGCGGCAACGACCACCAGCGCGGCGTCCACTGGGCGAGGCGACGCTGTGCTGAGTTGGCGGAGGGGCGTCCTAGTGTGCGACGGCCTTAAACCTGTTGGTTATCCACATCCTCCAATGTAAATAACATTGCACCATCGCATATGTCCTCACAATTCTTGCCTATTGTCTTTCTTGACGTAAGATTGTTTACTAACAATACTTTAAATGCGGCAACAAACTGATCGCATGTGGGATTATTATTTCTTCCACCAATGCTGCGAATTTTACTGAAAAAGTTTTCCAGCGGATCCTGATTCGCATATCTGGGCTTGAAATTTTTGAAGCCTGCAGTAGACACAAGCGTCCATAATCTCTGGAAGCCACAGATAGTGAAGATCCAATTCCGCAAGGATGGTATGGATCTGGTACGTACATGTGTATTGGGATCTACGTATTGCATTTGACGTAGTTCTTTCAGTGCCTCTTCCCAAAATTTATGATGGGGGCTATTCTTTGTTATGGCCACTCGTAAGGATGTTTCTGGCCGAATACTATGTCCATTTACGGAATCCATCAAATTATTGAAGAAGTGAAGGATTCTTGCCGTTGCTTTTCCTTCTGCTTTTGGCATCACTTTTGGCCCAATACGCGTCTCGATATGATATGAACCTAGAAAATACAACTGTTTGTTAATTTAATAAAGTACAAGATTGATATAATACATTTAAATATGAGCATTAATAACATACCTTGAATATTTGTTAAAAATTCTATATAGCTGGACACCTGTTTGCTAAACACCTGTGTCGCACATTTTACACGCATTTTTTTAATTTTCCTTGGGACTACGTGCTCTTCTGTAATCTTCTGTAGTTGGCGGTTTAACACATTCGTGTTTACATCTATCTCATACGCCAACATTACAGAACGCCAAGATGCAATTTCTCTGTTGGCAGCATCTCTCCCAACATTTGCCTCCAAGTCCTTAGTTAGTAAATTGTTTCTGATGCCTTTTATCAGATGTGGAGGATCATACAGAGGGATTAATTCGACTCCGTTTATATCAATTGTTCTTCCTGTAATATATAATGCATTAATTAGAAACGTTTAGATATTACAACAGATCACAATACATATTAGAATATATTACTCACTGTTAGACTGTCCAAGTTTACAACGTTTCCGTTTCGTTTGCAATAAAAGTTGATTTATTGCTTCACGATTCGTAGAGACCTGGTCGCAAACAGTTGCAATAATTTGCAAGCCTGTTTCACTGACTGCACTGGTCACATCTCTAATACATCGCATCAGTTGGTGCGACACTGTCTGACTTTCGCAGAAGTAATATGCTATCGGGACTTTCCAGGCAGTGAATAGTCCTCGCAACATAAAAACAAGTGCATGATCGGCAAACTTGTTTGTCCTTCGATGTTGCCAATCTTCAAATCCTATGATTTTATCTTGTTTCCTATCATAGGCAATATGTGGTTTAAGTGCCACTTCGTCCCACATTAAAATGCAATATTTATTGCGAGCATCGTTCATTTCCGATGTCGCTTTTTTTAAATGGGCCACAATGATAGGATTTATGCCTGTATCCAGTGAAATCTTCTTGATTAACTCGTTCAACGTACTCCGGCTGGGTAACGTGAACATCTCGCTTAAAAATCGGTAACTTTTTGCCGACTGCTTCATTATTGATAAAGCTAAAATCTTCTCAGAAGTGGAGAATCTTCTACCCTATAAATAGATACCTTATACTTAGACATGCATTAAAGTAAAGAAAATAATAAAATGTAGAAACACACAAAGTTAATTAGCAAGTGTTTATATAAAAATGAATATTCAAGCATAACGTTAAAAAGAATAAATATGAAAGCATTGCAGCATAACGTTAAAAAGAATAAATATGAAAGTATTGCAGCATAACATTAAGAAGAATAAATGTAAAAGTATTGGAGCATAACATTAAGAAGAATAAATATGAAAATATTGAAAAGAATATGTGCAGAAAGGTTGGCAGGTTAAATTTTTACATTTAATTGTGTGAATAAAAAGAAAAGAAGCACACGAATTATAGCAAACTTAAAGAAACCCATGCCTAATTGAATTCTTGCCATGTGACTTACAGTAGTAATGGCCAATAATTGATGATTATACTGTATTTAAAAGATAAAAATGATTAACCGTATGTTTTATAAATTATATCTAGATATGTATAATCATGATAAATGCACATCATGATAAATGTTCATTTATAATGATTCGGTATATGAAAGTTATATATACCTTTGTCTTTTTGTTCACATTGCACAGCTGCATTTTCACAAATAATCGCTGCGCTGGATTTAATTTGTTGAACTTATTTAAACCGTTTTCCTTCATGAATTTGTTGGACAATGCAAGACGCCTTTTGAAACTTCTTAGTTTCTTCACAGGATTGTGATGCTGTCTCTTCCATGCTTCAGCAACGTGGTAAAATTGTTTCGTGCGTGGAGTCATACCAGTTGGTATTTTCCTTTTTCGTATCCTTCCAGTTGTTTCCTGTCAAACATTATTAGCATACACTTTTATTGTTAATATTGGGTCTTTCCATGCTATCTATTACATTAATATACATACCTCTTCTCTCTTTTGAAGATTTAATGTATTACCATCTTCTTGTAAGTCAACACACATTTCTTCCATGAAATGTGTATTCGACTCCTCTGGAGCATTCCTTACATCATTTCCATGCTGTTCTCCTGGCAAACGCAAACTGGGCACTACATCGTCCCTTAATTTGCGCCTGACTAATGTTAGTACAACATCTTCATCTTTAAAATGCAATGCGCATACACGAAAATTTTTTAAATTCTTCTGGTTGTCCAGTTCTGAAGAATTAATGACTTGCTTCCATTGCAAAGCCTGAACTGGATCTTTTGGGAAAGAATGTACAGGAACCTCCGATCCAGATTGACATCCAGGTACTACACATCTATAATTGGGCATCTTGCAGCTTCCAGTATCACAGGTACCAGATTAATCTAAAAACACAAAAGAGAACGCAAAGAGAAACAGAAAGGGGAACAAATTTCTAGTTTTCACTGCAGTGCATTGAAGTGATAACTAGATATACTGAAAGAAATGTTATTTTGCTGTATAAATAGTATGAATAAATAAAAGGTAATTGTGCATAAAAGGTCCCACATCACCGATTTTGATAACATTTGAATATGTTGTAAAACTCAACATTCTGAACAACTTTTTCCTATACATGTAACCGCCGCTCTGCTTTAGTTTTCGAGCTATTCGCGAAAAACTGCCGATACTACTACATTGAATTTTGCTTATACGTTCACGGCCGTGCTGTGTGTATGCGTCAGCATGATGCGACCGCTCGTCAATTCTTTCTATAGATATATCACTACGATCGTCGAACGATCCATATACCGCGTGAACTTATAATACAATGTTTTATATATTAATTTTTGCATTACGTGAATCTGAAAACGAGAGTGGTTTCGAGTTAGTGAAGAAAAAACAGAATAATTATTGAACTTAATTATTTATTACTGATTTTGTTGGTTGATTATTATTGGCTGGAAATATGTTAGCATTATATCAAAGAATGATGATATACGATCATCAAAATCGTATGTACGGCGAAACATAAATTCTGCTAAATATCCAATGTAATGGTAACTGCGTGTACCATAACGAGGGATATTGGCCCTTGTTTCCCGCCAAGTACGCTCAATATGTTGAGTATGTGCGTGGGTTATCGGATCTACGAAGTTCAGTTTGTGGTTCACTTTTAAGTGTTTGTAACCTTCAGTATTCAAACAATCATAAGACTTCCAGCAATCTGACACTTTGGTCGTTCCCGGTTTAACCCACTGTTTTATAACATTTAATAATGTCTCGGAAGTGCGATCTTTGACCGGTTGTATAAAAATTCGTTTTGTTGACCGCTCAAACCCTCCGAAAATCCACTGACCGGTAATAAGGCGGCCTTTATTATATTTTCTTTTACCTATTTTCGCCTCATCTATCTCCACTATCTCGTTTTCTCCTCCTAACATAACTGACTGTTTCTCCATCCATAAAACGCACAGTTCTCTGCAAAAGCTCGCCCAGTCAACGGCTGTGTGGTTCGTTATATTTAGTTCATTGCTAATAAAAAATTGACGTGGGGGTCGAAGCATCATATGATATGCTACAAATCGGCATATGTCTTGAATGTTCAAATGTGCATTCTGAAACCACGTGTTTCGGTATGCACTAATTGTTGTACCACATTCCTGTCTTACTAACTTTTTGTTTTTATTTTTTACATACTTTGTTCTTCGACACTGAAATATAGATTAGGTTAGGTTAGGTTAGGTTAGGTTAGGTTATTTAAGCCGATTCGAAGAGCTCGGCGTGCATTCCACCTGTCAACCTGGCATCACGTTCGGGGAAATGGCATACCAAAACCCCTCGGCTACACCACCAAAGACAGACTTTCTGTCTTAGTGGCTGCCGAGGGGTTGAGGTACACGACAGCACGCGCCCTCTCTGGCTCCAATAAGTTGGAGCGGCGCGGCTGTCATAAACGAGCCATTTCTCATCGCACGTGATGATTCGATCGAGGAAACGAGGTACCTCCAGGTAACGAACGTAGTTATTCGCGGATATCAACATTCTCTGTTGGTGTATAATAAAACCCGGTGGGACGTCGACGCCGGTAGCCCAAACTTTGTAGATGATTGGCAATAGTGGTCGAACCCACGCCCAGCTCCTCGGAAATCTCCCGGATACTAATCTCGGGCCGAGACTCGACGATCGACTGAATATTATCATCGAGATTCGGCAGGGGCGGACGGCCGCTACGTGGTTTCGCCACCAACAAAGTCCGCCCCTCCCGAAACTCCTTGTAAAGCCCGAAGGCGTGAGAGCGGGAAAGCGCGTTTTTTCCAAACGCCATCTGCACCTGGTGCAGACACCCGGTGGCGCTAACTCCCGAGGCATAGTTCGCGTAAACTATGCTTCGTATGTTATCGGGAGTTACCGCCACCGTATCGTTTCGCCTCACAGTGGGTCCCGCTATTAGTTGACGAATCTGTAAATAAAACAAGAGAATTAGTACAACTCAAGAAGAAAAAAGGAAATATATATATACAAAAATAATTTTATAACTACATAATAAATTAAGTATATACGCTTTATTGTAACTTTAAGATTTTAAGTAAGTACAGCGGAAAACGCTTACCGGCTTCCGCTTCTTCACGATAAAAGACTTATCACGCCGTAGACAGAAAGAACTCTCATCTTTGATAATTTTTGGCTCAGGTTTAACGGGTTTCTGTGGCGTCACTACCCGAGTCAGGCGTATAGTCAATACTCTTCCTTCTGAAGAGTCTGACGTTTCCTTTTTTAGCACTGGAACGACCGCCAAGGATTTTTCCAGCTAAAAATACGAGGATTAGAGATAAAATATGTAATTGAAGTACAAAAAGTAAAGTAGAGTAGAGTTAAATTAAATAAAGGAAAGATTAGACAGAATAGAATTAGTAAATAAACAATAGAACAGATGATAGAACTTACCTCTTGTACGGCAACAATTGCCCGCGCGGCCTGATCGCGTTCGTCATGCGATCTTGAAGTCCCAGCGGTGTCGGTGGACGAACGGCTCAGCGTGTGCCGTTTAATGCGAGCCGATAGCACCTCCTCCTCATCGGAGGAACCAGAGGAACAATAATGAAAGATGTCCACCTGTGACTTATCAGGTGAACAAATACTCTTTACCTTCCGGAAGTGTGGAAATATCTTAACCATGATTAAGGTGCCACTCAAGCCAATATCAGAAACTGTAAGAGGGAAATAAATTAGAATAGGCATACATTAATAGATTTATATATATTAAGGTAACGACATGTGTTTAGGATTAAGTGTAAAAAATTAAATTAGTTTAAGCTGTCGATGTTGAGCGATACGGCCCTTGATGGCCCCCCGCGTATCACGGACTCAGGATATACGCTCCTGAGAATCCGCTGTTTTTGGCAATTCCCGGTAACGCGCTAGCGATGTGTAATCACGTGATTACCGAGAACCGCCGCTAATCGCGCTCAGCACATTACCGTTAGAATCGTTCGAACACTTCATCGATCAATACGTTACGCAATCGCGCCCTTTCTTCGTACGCAATCTTTACGCTTGCCGATCTGCATTACTTGTTTCACGCACTGTAGATCGTGCCAATACGTTTCGAGTGCATCCAGTTTCGTTTTCGCGATTGTTTTAATAAACGCCATTTCTGCCGGATCAAGACACCGTTCTTTCGTATCGTCCATCTTTCGACATCTCGTCGCTCACACCTTCCACACGGTTTCCTTTTCCGAGCTCCCTTCGGTGTTCAAACCCGATCCGACATTAGTCATCCATACAGTCCACTCTCAAACCCAAAATAATCCCGGGTTCCTGAACATTTTGGTCCTTCGAGCCGGATATTAAGTGAAAGTCGTGACAAAGTAACGTGAGCACGTGTTGAAAAAAGAAAGAAAAGATGGCCGCCCAATTCGAAGAAGTGATGTTGGAACAGGAAGCCGCCATGAGATCTCTCGCTCGTGTCCTTCCCAATGTGAAGAAAATGGGACAGAACAATTTTACCGTGGCCAAACTCCAGCAACGTATGGAGTTCCTGAAGGACGCCTTCGCCCAATGTCGGGAAATTGATCGGCGCCTCCAATCCTTCCGACGACTCGAAGGAGCGGAGAAGATCTCCTACTTCAAGGACGAGCAGTTCAGCCTCTGCGAGGATGAATACCATCTCGCCGCGGATTTCCTTACCGACCACATCGAGAAGCTGAAGCCGTCCGGTCCAGCCTCGACGTCTCTAACCATGCCTGCCGCAGCCCAGTCAAGCAGCGATCTCCCCCGCATTGGTCTGCCTACGTTCTCCGGAGAACCCACCAAATGGGAAAGCTTCCGAGATAAGTTCAAGTCCCTTATTATTAATGATGAATCGTTGTCCGACGTTAAACGACTTCATCACCTTAATTCGTGCGTGAAAGGCGACGCGGAAAACCTTATCTGTAACCTCCCGGTTACGGACTCCAATTTTAAGATCGCGTGGGATACACTTGTTCAGCGTTACGACAATAATCGAGATTTAATTCATGAGCATTTGAAAACGCTTTATTCTCTTCCGCCCGTTTCGGACGCTAGCGAGCTAAGCTCCCTTCGAGACAAAGCCCGCAACACGCTTCAAGCTTTACGGAACTTGAAACGCCCAGTCGACACGTGGGACGACATGATCGTGTATTTGTTAGTCTCGCGATTAGATAGATCATCTCGAAAGGCATGGGAATTAACGTTGGGCGACTCCACCGACTATCCGACATATGCCACTCTTGATAAATTCATCACGACGCGAATTCGCGCGCTCGGCGCTCTCCAGTCGATTCCAAAACAAACGAAGCGAGTCGTTCAAACTCATGTCGCGACCTCCAACCGTTTATCGCGTCCTCGCGACGCGCCCTTGGTGTGTTCGTTGTGCAAGACCGAACATTTATTAAACGCGTGTCCGCAGTTCAAATCCAAAACAACTTTGCAACGCAACGCAACAAACCGATATATATGTGTGTGTGTATATCTATTGTATGGTTGAATGTATGTATGTATACGTATTAGCAGACAACCCGATATATAGTAAAATTTATAAAAGTAGAAAATCGAAAAGAACAACAGAATTGTAAAATTACAATCGCCAACGAATTAGAGAAAGAAGACAGATCGAAACGAACGCGCCCGTGACAAACACGTCTGTCAACGATTCCTTATAATAAATACGGCTATTCTTTACATGTATAAGTAAAAATTAAATGCTGTTCGTTGGTAAGCGCATCACTTGGGAAAAATTGGAAAAGTTGCCCGGAAAAATGGAAAATACGGGAAAAAATGAAAGTGCTTTTTTTACGACAATATATTTCAAAATTTATTCGAAAATTAATTTTTATAACAATTTCACCAACGTCCCCGCTCGCAACAGCAATTGTGGCGGCAGCCTCCCCCGTTTTCTCCCCGGTAGCCTCCCCGGTGGCCTCCTCGGTGGCCTCCTTGGTGGCCTCGGCGGTGGCCTCCTTGATTACCGCCACCATATCCGTAACGGCGGTTTTGTCGGCCACTCTCGCGCTTCCGGAGCGCAATGAAATAATTTTTTCTTGCGTTCTCTGTGATTTTTTTCTGCAACATACAAAAACCAACTTATATTAATAAAAGTAACATAGGGGGTTGGGTAAGCGAAAGGGTGACTATACTCCGATGAAAGTTAAATATTTTATAAATATCGACATTTTAAACAACTTTTTAACAGACGTCCCGCCGCACAGTGGGGTTTCGCCCGAAAAACAAGAATAACATATTGTACCGTTATTTATAGGCTCCGGGTGATAAAAAAGTAGGTCGTTGGATTCGTCTTGTCGCTAGCTATGACATTATGAAATAGAAAACGTACTTTGACATTTAAAAAATTAAAATAATTACGATGTACAGAGTCGAGATAGGTGTACAAACTCTACAGATTTCATTCTGTTATCATTTAAATTAGTATTGTTATTGGTATTTCAAAATTCCCAATCATTTTGTAAGCTTTTTTTCGATATTTACGCGTAGTACGCCTGTACGCTGCGACTTTCCATGCTCATTTCTAATTTAAATTAGTTATAACTCTCCAATCCGTAAAAATCCGGAAGGAATTCTTTTTGGACTATGATCGCAAAGCTTTATCGAATGTAGTGGTATAAGAAAGAGTGCTCAATGCAGTTCAATAGTATTTCAAAATCGTTAATAAAGTTTTGAAATCGAAAAAAAGCTTACAGAATGATTGGTAATTTTGAAATATTAATAACAATACTAATTTACATGGTAACAGAATGAAATCTGAAAAAAGTTTGTACACCTACTTCAACTCTGTACATCATAATCAAGGCATTCCATTGTCACTACTTTTCAAGACTTCGGATAATCTGACGAAAAAATTATTCCAATTAAAGTTGAATAGTATTGAGACGTGTATACAATTATATATTTAAAATTTCGAAAAAAATTTTTTTCAACAGAAAATGAAAATTATTTTAATTTTTTAAATGTCAAAGTACATTTTTTATTTCATAATGTCATAGCTGGCGACAAGACGAATCCAACGATCTACTTTCTTATCACCCTGAGCCTATAAATAACGGTACAATATGTTACTCTTGTTTTTCGGGCAAAAACCCCACTGTGCGGCTGGGCGTCTGTTTACTTTTTTTGTAAACATGTTTACAAAATAGTACAAAAAAATATTTTGTGTACCATTTGAATTGTTTAAAGGGGCCATTATATTGCAAACAATATTTTTTTCGAAGTCATCAAGTTCAACGGTGTTCTTGATGCATAACTATATTTTTTATTAATTGCATCGGGTAGCTGAACGAAAAATACGACTCGTTGCTCCGAGCAACCGAATATCAGTCATTTCAAGGTCATGTTATTGTACACATTTGAATTTGTTTTTTTCGTTCAGATACACGATGCAATTTTAAAAAATGTAGTTATGCGTCAAAATACACCGATGACCTTGATAACTTCGAAAAAAAATGACCTTCTTTCGGAAAAAAAAATTGTTTGCAATGTAATGGTTCCTTCAAACCATTCAAATGGTGCAGAAAATATTTTTTGTACCCGAAACGAATTCAACTACCTTCTATTTAATTGTTTTAAGATGCGTACCCATAATTTCAATTTTTCCTCAGGCGTCGCTTCATTTGGATCGGGCGGCGGTGGAACCCCTATGGCCCAAGGGGTGCGTGCCTGTGGAGTCGCACCCAGTGTCGAGGTCCCCGGTGTCGAGGTCCCCGGTGTCGAAGTCCCCGGTGTCGAGGTCCCCGGTGTCGAGGTCCCCGGTGTCGAGGTCCCCGGTGTCGAGGTCCCCGGTGTCGAGGTCCCCGGTGTCGAGGTCCCCGGTGTCGAGGTCCCCGGTGTCGAGGTCCCCGGTGTCGAGGTCCCCGGTGTCGAGGTCCCCGGTGTCGAGGTCCCCGTCCTATAATGGGACGCTGTCGCCCGGGTGTCCTGGAGGGCCTCCAATTTCACGTCCCTCTCGTCGAGGTGCGCCAGCACAGCCAGAACAACCTCCTCGCGTAACATTCTAATCGTGGCCTGTGCGGGCTCTAATGGATTAGCCGTCAAATTTCTAATCGATAAGTTGGCGAAGGCGTCCATCTGTAATGAGAAAAAAACAATAAATTATAAAATTAACACATCATATAAATATCCAAAATATCTGGCTAGCAAATATAAATAAATACAATGAAAAATAGCGATGCGCCAGATACTTTGGATTACAAAGTACCAACCGACGTTCAGATGGTACTTACCTTTTTGACTGTCGAGACAGAATGATGGTCTCACGAAATGCAGTCCCTTTTATATACGTTCCTCTGTTCCTCGTGGTTGGTAGTGGGGGTTGCACAGATTTCCAGCGGTGGACGAAATCTTACTGGCGCGGCGAAAAATTTACGGTCGCTCGCAACACCCCACAGTGAGTAATTCAGACGAAATTTGTTTAAAAATCAAAGAACTATCGATAGAAATGAGATCGAGCGAAGAAATTTTTTTAAAATTGAAGCTGAAACTTTGTCGAATATGGGAAAAATAGGGAGATTATGGTACGAACGTTTGAAATGATTTGATAACACATTAGTATCAAGTTATATCGTATTTCGTATATGTTAATACATGGAACACAATAAAAATAATAACAATGATGTATTTTAACGTTCTCAGCTACTAACGAAACATGAAGCACTTCTCATCTTGTCATCATTTGTCATTTCGCTGTCATTACTACTTCAATTTTCTTGAAATTGTACAAGTTTAACGACTTTTAACAAGGTTAAAAAACGTTCTTACCACAATCTCCCTATTTTTCCCATATTCGACAAAGTTTCAGCTTCAATTTAAAAAAAATTTCATCGCTCGATCTCATTTCTATCGTTAGTTCTTTGATTTTTAAACAAATTTCGTCTGAATTGCCCACTGTGCGCCCTCCACCATCTACCGAACTGGGCGAAAGGGTGCTCTCGTGGCGGCGAGTATATTTATACACATTTCAACGGCGAATAAAAAAAGTTTTCTGAAAGTATGCAGGGCAAATAAGGTGCCGCATTTTAGCCAAACTTTGAAAATTCTGTTCCAACAGACAGTCGAAAAGACATTTTTAGAGAAGAGAAAAACGAAAGCATCTTTATGGTTGTGAAATATTTTTTCCCACCGTTCGATATGTATCGATTTTTAATGTTTAATTTCGTTTTTAATTGTTTACGAATTGCATTCTGATCGGAATAGCAAAGAAGACACATGCATCAGTGGGGGCGGGCTCGAGGTCTCGAGCGGCCTTGGGTCGCATCCGGCGGTAGCGGAGGTACCAGTTTATGGGGGTTGAAGAGCGTCGTTTTTTTCTCAGTGTACGGAATGATAGGACAGCGTTCGTTTCGGAACGGTTTCCTGTGATTTTCGTATTTTTACACACAGCGCGAACACAAGTATTACATATTGTTGACGCGATTGTGTGTGCTTTGAGGGATTGTGCGATTGTGTGCGGTTTGTTTGTAGAATTGTGCGACCGTAGTTTACAGTGACAATGAATAGTGAAAATTCGACGGAAAGTGACGAACGAGGAGCAGCGTGGCGGATATTGAAGAACAAAACAATATCAAAGAGACTTCGCCCGTCAACGAGAAGGCGCAGCAGAAGAATAACGTCTCTTCGTAATAGGTAAGTGTATAATTTATACATTTTCTAAAAATATTCAATGCAAACATTATTTCCGGCGGCGGTTCAGTACAGTGATAATGCCTGGGTTGGCGTGCGGTAGTGGTGCCTCCTTCCTTTCGACATGTGACATACGTCAATCTATTCGTTTTGAGATGCTGAACACAAAATGTTTGTGTCATTTTTGGCTGAAATAAATAGTTTTCGGGACATTCGTGAAAAATTGCAGTTACTACACATGGAATTTTGTATATACGTGCAGGAGTATGTGGACGTGGGAGATCAGATTTTTTTATTATTTATAATAATATACACTATGAAAAAATTATGTCTGCCACATGTCGATGGGAAGTGGGGGAGGTGGTTTCTAAAGTCTTACTTTTCGAACAAAACAAACAGCTGTGTCCGTATCGTAAAAACTGTAATAAACCAGGATTACCGGAATGGCCCGCTATGCACCGTTTTACTAGTAGTGTACCCGTTACCGTCTTGGACTTTCGGCCATAAAACGTTTGTGTACCAAATGCTAATGGTCACCTTCTGAAACATTTATTAAAGTCCTCCCCAAGTAGGACGAAAATGTAATTTTCCTGGCTATCTGTTTGGCCATTGTTACATTTATTTTCGACGGCATAAAAACTTCTTTCATACAGGGTGTGGTTGGGCTGGTGGTACAACCAGGCACGGGATGATTCTACACGAAAAAATAAGTCGAAAAAAAGGAATAACATATTCTCGTTTGGCCTCTCGTTTTGGAGAACATACACAGACCAGATCCGTCGTCCAGTTAGCGTGTTCAGTATACGCAGTAAGTGGAATCGGTTGGTCATGACCTGACGCGTCAGACGATTCCTTTCAATAGCGCCTACATTTGCTGCATTTTCAAAACCGATTCACTCGAAAACGAGGTGTCAAACGAGAAAATGTCATTCCTGCATTTCGACTTGTGCTGCTTCTGTCGTCGAAAAAAATGTAACAATGACCAGGTAGTCAGACTTGGTACGCACATGTTTTCTGGGCCCAAAGCCAATGACGGTTGTTGAAGGTGTAATAACAATAAAACGGTCCATAGCGGGCCATTCCAGTAATCCTGCTCTACCTGACTTTTTACGATAGGAAAAGAGTCGTTTGGCTTCCCTGTACTTATTTATTTAAAAAAACGTGGTAAAAATGGTTTCAACTTTTTATTAAATAGTCCGAACCGTTTACGTTTATTAGAGATTTGTATTGTTGTAAGAGTACGTCTGCTCACTGTTACTATCGTTCACGGTCTACCGCGATGCACCTCTCACCCCCAATTCGCCTCACGATTTTTTTGTCTCGTTCTGTCACACATTCTCTCGTCTTTCCACAATCGAGCTATCATTCGTTCCATTTACTCGTTCGCTCATTCTCACTTTGGGGAATGTTGATATGTCATTTAGATATATATTTAAAAGTTTGGGTCCTCTAGTACTGATCCTTGTGGTACGCCTGCTCTAATTTCATGTTTTACTTGATGTACTGTTCTTTACGTTGACTTGTAGTTTTCTATTTCTTAGTTTATAAATTGTATCAGTGTTTTGGGATATTTGAGTTGTATCATTTTGTATATTTGAGTTGTTTAAATGCTATGAAATGAACTATGTCTCTTTCTTTCCCATACGCTCTCCTTCTTTGCGTCGCAAATTTTGATCGTTCATTATTTTCTTCCATGATTTTCTATGATTCTATCATTGAAACAATTCGCTTGTGATAGCAAAAATCTGATAGAAATATTCTTACTTCAATTTTGTAGAAATGTCTTGCAAAAAATGCATCGAGAATTGTTCCTCATCTTGTTGTCGCTTCATTAGAATTATTTACCATTTCCAATCTTAATTTACTTCTAAACATTACTAAACTGCAAGAAGTTTCACTTCTGTTGCGCGTAGTATTCAACGCGGTGATTTTTTTAACATGTTGTCGGGACTAACAATTTGAACAACTTTTTTCTGTATACTGGACTCGGAAAGATATTTGGACACTTTCACAAAGTGACAATGGTTTTTACAGTTTTTTTCGTTTATTGTCTTTTTAGAGCGTCCGCATATTAGAGCCCATACCGCTTGTGTCCCTACATTTTTATTCAGTTACAACCGGTATTCCAGATGGTATTTTATTACTACTGCAGTCACGCCAAAGGTTCGTCCTTTCTGCAAACACCAAACATCAAATGTCAAACACGGTTTTTCCCTAACTGTTTGGGCCTAACCTAACCCTCCCGCGCGTCTCGCTCCCCGTGACGACCTTGGTGCTGTATTATGCTAAGTCTAGTGCACTAGAGGTAGCCGACCACTGGTTGGAAACAACCCTTACGATCCGCCTAGGCACACGGACACGCCGAACAGTGGTCCAAATTGAAAAATCTGGTCCATTTGGTTATAACTTTTGAACCAGTAGAGATGTTGCAATGAAATCTTCACTACAAATATTTTAAAAATCATCATTCTTAACTATAAGTAATTACTATTTTTTACTTCTTAAGCATGTATTTTTTTTATTTTTATGTTTCATACATGTAACATTTTATGTCGTACGTAAAATATAAATTCGAGAAATCTTGTTGCCAGTCTTCCCAGGAGTCTTCCAACTCCTTCCAACATGTATCGATAACGAGGTCATCAAAACTGATTACTAACCGGCTGATTTTTTTACTGTTGCTTAGGTAATATTTATATAATTTAATAGCCACATTGTCCTACAAATTGCGTTGCAGTTTAGATTTTAGAGATTTTGAGTCAAGGTAGGAGGGGTACACGTAGGACTAGCCGAAGTCATCGGTTTGGCCCATAGTGCGTCGTCTATACCGCTGATTGTTTACATGCTCGTTTTGTAACAGCATTACCAAAGCTTTCACCGCTTTACCCCATTATCCCTTAGCCCCTCATCGAAGAAAGAACTGGCCTGTGTTGAGTTGTTTGCGATGTCATATCTATATACCTGGCAGCCCGTCGGGGCGCCGGCCGTGGTTTATTGCACTAAATACTGTGTTCTGGGGTCAGAGCTTCTGGCCTAAAAAAATCATTTTATGTTGTTTCATTTCAATAGTTAGGTAAAAGTTTTTATCTATTGTCGTGTGAGATGTGCTGAGAAACTTCTGTTTGCCAGTTGTACATGTACGAATACTATTAAACTTTTTATTTGAAACGTTTGACCATTTTTTTTGGTTCTGTCGCAACACGTTTTTTTCTGTTTACAGAAAGGTGCGGTTAGCGAGGCTTTTCCTGGAAGAGCATTCAAGGGCTGCAGAAAATGCAGCATCGACATCAAGTGCACCACAAGAGGAAATGTTGTGCGATACTTCTGCCGACAATTTCGTGCCCGAAGAAACCATCAATAATCAACAAATCGAAGAAATGTTTTCCAACGTGGAACAAGATGTTGAAGAGGCGAACATTGCCACCGGCGAAGGGGAGACCCTCGTCGTAGAGGAAGGAACAACGACCACGTCACGGGAGGAATCGTGCCCTTCGGACGGGTTCAGCATCGTCGACATGTACCACGTCATCGATCAAATGAAAGAAATAGGAACACATGGTGAAGTATTGGGATGTTCGACAGCGGCCCTCGTCAGCAAGAGTGTGGAGAGATCGGGTTTGAGAACAACCCTTCTTCTGGAATGCAATATGTGCAATTGCACGTTCCCAGTCCACAGCCAGCCTCCAGACAGTAAGAAGGAGCCGGGTATTGACATCGAGCTGAGTGCAGTCGCCGGAGCAATGACCACCGGAGGCGGATACGCACAAATGGAAGGATTTTTGTCAGCCGTCAACGTCCCCTGCATGTCGAAACAGGAATATAGGAGACATCACGACATGATTGTCAATAAATCAAGAATTCTTGCAGAAGAAACAATGTCGGCAGCGGCTGCTGAAGAAAAAAGGCTAGCCATCGCAAGAAAGGATGTGTTACCCGGTGGAATTCCACACATTCCCGTCGTGGCTGACGGGAGCTGGATGAAAAGGTCGTACCGTTCAGGCAAGTACGACTCGATGTCTGGTGTCGGCGTGATTATCGGTTATCACACCAAGAAGGTGCTGTTCGTCGAAGCTAAAAATCGAATGTGCTGCATTTGCCTTTATGCGGCGAAACACGACAAAGAAACACGGCCCCACCAATGCTTCAAAAATTGGGGCAGAAACCAGACATCGACGAGAATGGAGAGCGACGCCATCACAGGAGGCTTCAGGACCAGCAAAGAAAAATATGGATTAATCTATTCAACGTTGATTGCTGACGGCGACAGCAGCGTGTACAAAAATATTTTAGATAGCAATCCGTACGGGACAGTGACCCGTGTGAAGAAAATAGAATGCACGAACCATTTGTTGCGCAACATCTGCAACAAGCTGAAAGATGTTGCAAAAAAAACTGAAGCCGGCTACTACAGGAAAGCCGTGGAAGGCAGTGTTCGGCGGATACGCGCGGCAATCAGGAAAGCTGCTGAGCACAGAATGAACGAGAATGTTCCGTTAGAAGACAAAGTTAAAAACTTGTACGAGGACATGCTGAATGTGCCCAGCCACGTGTTCGGAGAACACAGCCAGTGCAGCAGAATTAGATATTTCTGTGATGGAACTCCCAAAGAAGGCGAAGTCAACCTTGTTCCCGACTTATCAAGCAAGGGAGTATATGGCAAAATACAGGAGCTCGTCCAGCGGTTGGCGGCCCACTCCGAAAGCCTCCTGTACCAAACAAACAACAACACGGTGGAGAGCTTCAACGGCATCATCGCGAAGCACACCGGCGGAAAGCGATTAAATTTCGGCCTTACGATCCTCTGATCGTACAACTCAAGAGTAGACGCTGCCGTGATCCAGTACAATACGAAAGAAGTATTATCTCGGCTGACGACATCGTGTGGGGGTGCACACTCGCAAGTCCTGAAGCGTATGGAGGAGCGGCGCAAAAAGGCAGGCCTCAAAAATGCCGAAAAGAAGAGAACCAAGAAGAGCAGTCAGCAGTTCCGCGCAGTCAAGGATTCTGACTACGGACCAAATGCTCAGAGCCCAGATAAAGATGAAGCAATATATCAACTGCTGATGGCAAGCCACATGGACACGCTAAAGAGTTGGTCGGAAAAAAGGGGAGAAATCGAACGCGAGACGGTTGGTCAGTCCAACAATCACAGATGGCTCTTCTACAAAGCTAAACTGTTGACAGCGTCCAACTTTGGCACAGTTTGTAAACGGCTCCGAACAACACTGAGCAGCAATCTCGTGAAGACAATTCTCTACGGAGGAAATCTAAATGTTTGTCCCGTACAATACGGCAAACATTACGAACACTTTGCTCTCCAAGAATTGTCGAGAAGGGAGAATGTAACCATTCGAAAATGCGGCCTTTTTATTGACGCATCTATCCCTTATTTGGGAGCATCGCCGGATGGGCTGATCGGAGACGACGGCATCGTTGAAGTCAAGTGCCCAATAAGTGCAGAAAACCTAACGCCAGAAGAGGCGTTACAGACAGTGGAAGCCGTCAAGGAAATTTTCACGGACAGTACGGCTAGTGCTATGCGCACAATACACTCGTACTATTACCAAGTGCAAGGACAACTGCACATCACGGGGAGAAAGTACTGTCTGTTTGGTGTTTGGACCAAAAAAGGAATGCTGACACTTCGGATTCACAGGGATGACGACTTTTGGGAACGCCGAATGGAGCCGCAATTGTCCCGCTTTTATTTAAATTGCATGGTGCCCGAAATCGTTGACAGCAGACAGGGGAGAGGTATGGACCTCAGGGAGCCCCAGTACATTTTGGACGCAAGGGCGGACGCAGCAAGGAGAAAATTGGAAGCTGCCCGACGTCGAGGTCGACCCAGAAGAATTGCCCGACGTCGAGAACCTGCTGCATAAGCTGTCCGACGTAGGTAAAGTTTAAATTGTCCGACGTCGAGGTTTTCTTACCTTTTTAGAGGTAAAGTTTAAATTGTCCGACGTCGAGGTTCTCTTACCTTTTTAGAGGTAAAGTTTAAATTGTCCGACGTCGAGGTTCTCTTACCTTTTTAGAGGTAAAGTTTAAATTGTCCGACGTCGAGGTTCTCTTACCTTTTTAGAGGTAAAGTTTAAATTGTCCGACGTCGAGGTTCTCTTACCTTTTTAGAGGTAAAGTTTAAATTGTTCGACGTCGAGGTTCTCTTACCTTTTTAGAGGTAAAGTTTAAATTGTCCGACGTCGAGGTTCTCTTACCTTTTTAGAGGTAAAGTTTAAATTGTCCGACGTCGAGGTTCTCTTACCTTTTTAGAGGTAAAGTTTAAATTGTCCGACGTCAAGATCGGAAATGTTGCAGAGTGCGACACAGTGGAATAGGCCTAAAGGGGATACCACTGACAAAAAAAAACGCATCTACAATAGTACCTCAAGGGTGATGTGGAAAACTATTGTCGCGCGTGTTGCGGGGGGGGGATGTAGTCGCACAAGGGATTTTTTTAAAAACTATTTATATATAAAGTTCGCATTAACATCGAGGTCATTAGCATCTACTCTTGGTATACACTTATAAATACAATGTATAGTTAGCGCAGTATCAGTCAAAGGGTAGTCTATAGATATTTATATTTTATGATATATGTCTATTTTGTAGGTGATTTATTTATGCGGTGTCAATCACCACGGCGGAGTAAGGGTACCGACTTTCAGAGTCAATTAGCCTGTGAGTATTTGCGGTCATGTCGTTAGGTCCTCATTCGAAGTATACCTGGAGCCTTTACAGGTGGACACTGCTAAAGTAAGCACCCTCCACACCAGTCTCCGTTCTAATTCCAATCTAATCTCGGTAACAATTCATTGTTGAAACGATTGTTTCAAGAAATCATTTTTATAATATGTAGAAATTTGATTTTATATTAATAATGTATAGAAGTTCATGACGTATACAAATTCGTTTCTACATGTTTGCATTATCGTTTCCGTAATAATGTTTATTCAAACAATTGTTTAAACAGTAAATTGTTATTGAAATGATAATTCAAATAATGCGTGCAGAGACAATTACACAAATTTATTTCTTTCAAAAAATTGTTCAAATTATAAAGAACCATAAATAACCACTTTAATAACAATGTAGGCGTCCCATGTCATTTATATTGTCATTAATTTTTTTCATTTGTTGCAGAATAAAATAACAAGATGCGCGAAAAAGTTATTTTGTTGCCTTGCGAAGACGTGGCGGAGCCCGTGAACGCGGTCATAACGGAGGACACCACCGAGGAGGCCATCGAGGAGGCCATCGGGGAGGCCATCGGGGAGGCTGCCCCCACAACCCTTACAAGCATTGCTGTGGGAGGGGGGTGACTGTTGTTAACACAAATATAAAAATAAATTTTTCAACATATTTTTAAACATATTTCTGAGTGATCATTGTATTAAACCCCATAGAAAAAAGCACTTTCATTTTTTCCCGAATTTTCCATTTTTCCGGACAACTTTTCCAATTTTTTTCCCCTAAAAACCTTATTCGGACTATTGCGAACATTTTTTTTTGAATTAGCGAAATCGGTCCAGCCATTCTCAAGTGATGCGCTTACAAACGAACAGCATTTAATTTTTGTTTATATATATATACATAATATATATTTATTAATAAACACTTGTATCACAAATAAATTTCTTGTATACAAATACTTTCCTTTGCGTACCCCTGCTAATCCTTTCTTCAAAAAAATTTCCTAATAAGATAATCTATAATGCGGCGGAAGATACGGCGGAGGATGCGGCAGAGGACGAGAAGTGAACTGCGAAACTGGCACGTGCCATTCGGCTTTGGCCGAGTGGTGCAATAAACGCAGCCGGGCTACCCGACGGCTACTCAGGTATACCGCGGGGTAACCGCAACTACACCGGGACCAACTTATGAATTTTTATCTCAGGAACTGTTTGTCCGATTCAGCTACATTTCTTTTTGTTTTATTCTGAAGGGATTAGGTTATTACAAAACAATTCTTTCAACCTCGACAATTAATTACATCAGGTTTTTCGAAAAATTGTGTGAATTCGTGGGGATATTGTTTTATTTTTATTGTACATGATGTCCTAATACTACCTATCTATGGATCTGATGAAACTAGAAATCAATTGTTACGTCCCGAGACGTTGATGTGCGCGATTTCATCGCTTCGCGAGCCGCTCTTCCACGCTGCACGTACGTTCAACGTCTGACTGGGAACCACGACCTATACGAACATGCGTGTTCTACTTGATGCGTACGGATAGTAGATTCGACCGAAGCAGCGGACGAGAACGGACATGATGGAGACATCGCGGATCGCCGCAGGGAAATTTTTATAGACTTATCGGACAGTAGAATGTGGCGGTCGATGAATTTCACGAGCAGGCGAAACGGGATGTAGGACCCCGCGAACTGCGGTATACGAATTTTCGGTATTCGTACGCTTCATACGTAATAAAAATTGATTTATTTAATAACAATATATTTTAATATATATTTGGGCGTACAAGGATATACTTAAATATACCATTATTAAATAAATCTATTTATATAATCAATATATTATTCGTTATTCACTAAACCTATGAATAAGTATCGTAATTTCATGTGTGAAATTTCATTTAAAAACGCACCAATATTCGTTCCAACCTACATAATAATAAACATAGGAGAGATGGAAAAGAAGTGATCGTGTCAACATTCGCACAGTGAGCGCCAACGTGGGCTGACGTGTCTCCAGTGGTGTCTAAAGTGTTAAACTACGAGTGACAAATAGCTGGATACTGCCCATAAACAGTGGTGTTACAGTGACGATAATATGATATGAACAACGAGAACAATAAAATACAAGAGACTTCTGAGTACAGGGGTCTCCCAGCCAAAAGTGACAACCTAACCTACAAAGCAGAAAACACCATGCCAACAGAAAAACAAACCACATATGCAAACGCAACCATGAAAAATACATATTCATTCCCTAAAAAAGAACAAGGAATTCTATTGGATGCAATTGAAGGAATAACAATAAAGGAATACGCAACTGCAATAAGTAAACTAATTGGACCAAAGGCATTACTTTTCATTTCACGTATCTCGAACAACAGAGTAAGTCTATTCGTAGACAGCAAGGATACAGTACATAACCTTATTGCCAAATTCAAGTCAATCCAAATAAATAATCACAATGTACAAATACGACCATTGATACAACCTACGGAAAGAATAATACTATCAAATGTATCACCTACTATTCCACATGAAATACTAGAAGATATTTTTATTAAAAATAACATCAGAATAGCATCCAAAATCACATTCCTTAGAGCAGGCATCTATGAACCAGAATTGAGTCATGTTCTTAGTTTTCGCCGTCAAATTTATGTTAATCCCCAGGACGTAAATAATATTCCGAGCTCGTTTCTTGTAACTCATGATGGAACACAATATAGAATATTTACATCTACGGAACAACTATCCTGCTTTTTATGCAAAGAAAAAGGGCATGTAGCTAAACAATGTACCAATATCTATGAAACTGCAACAGCAACCCCAAGCACAGTTAATCTAGTTGACCAAAATACGAAAACAAACACTGACCAAAACTCCAATGAAATAAATATGACTGCAACAGAGATTGGACCAAACCTTGAAATTCTCCAGAAACCAATGCAAACAAACATGGCTACCAAAAGACCACTTTCAACTACCTCTGGAAATAACACAGAAAATAACAAAGAACCTATCAAGAAAAAAATACCATCTACAAATCCCGAATACCTAAACAGCAAAAAAGAATTCCAATCACCAAAGAAGAGGACAAGACGAACTAGCCAACAAAAGCCAATACCTCAAAACATAGAAGAAATGATTGAACCAGCCAAAATAATGCTTGAAAATAAAAAACACATCTTCCCACTAAACTACGATCAATTCAAAAGTTTTCTGGAAAATACCTTTGGAACTGAAAATCCTACTGAGGTTGCTAAAGCTTACACAAACGATATTAATGGCATCATAAGCATGCTAGTTACAACATATCCAATGTTAAAAGAAAGAAGCATAAAAAACCGAGTTCATCGCTTGACCAAAAAACTAACAGAAGAGTTAAAGAAAACATCTGATCCAAGTGCAAATGAAGAAGGAACTAATCATCCGGACACGTCACCGTGGTGGGCCTCAACTTCAGAATCAGACAGCGACTTCACACAATAAACTACAAATTATAACTCTTACAGACCTTTAGAGTATTAAAAATGGATACTATAATAGTTCAGTGGAATTTAAACGGTGTAACTAAGAAACTCGAAAATTTGGTGCTTCTTATAAGTGAAATTAACCCATGCATAATCTGTTTGCAAGAAACAAATTTCAAGGATACCTACTACAAACCAATTAAAAATTTTGCAATTCACTATAAAAACCGTAGTAACCTATCTAGAGCAAGTGGAGGTGTTGCAATATATGTTAAAAATACTTATCCTTTTGTTAAAATACCACTACAAACAGATTTGGAAGCTGTGGCCATTCAAACTCTAACCCCTAGCAAATTAACTATCTGTAATATTTATCTACCAAACAGCCGTAGTTTTAGAATAGAAGAAATAATAAGTCTGCTCACTCAATTACCTAAACCATTGATACTAGTCGGTGACTTCAATGCCCACAGCACACTTTGGGGATCATACAAAAATGATATGAGAGGTGAATCTCTGAACAATCTAATTGATAAATCTGATCTCATCCTACTAAATACAAACTCACCTACCCATTTTAACACATCAAACGGTCTCCTAAGCGCCATTGATCTTTCTCTATGCTCTGCCTCATTAGCCCATTTATGTGAATGGGAGGCCCTTTCTGATCTATATGATAGCGATCATTTTCCAATCCTTATAACTAAACGAAATCCCAAACAGAATACAACAAACAACATTAGTAGAAATAATACCATAAAATGGAAAATTGATAAAGCTGATTGGCCAGCATACCAAGATGTCATTTCTAAAAACACTATAAAGTTAAGAGATCCCTCTGTAGAACCAAATGATAAAGTAAATGAACTAGTAGATGAATTCACAAATTTGATCCTTGACTCAGCATCCTCTGCAATACCTAAAACTAAAATCACTCCTCACTCAAAGAAAAGACTTGCTGTCCCATGGTGGAACAATGAATGTGCAGTTGCGATTAAGAATTATAAACACGCCTTTTACGTTTACCGCAAATACCCGACCACCGCTAATCTGATTGAGTATAAAAAACTAAGAGCTACATCACGAAGAATCATAAAATATAATAAAAAAGAGTCATGGAAAAAGTATGTAAATACTATTACAGCACATACACCAACAAAAGAAATTTGGGACAAAATAAGAAAAATAAGAGGTGTAACACGACTCACTAACATAAACAGTCTAACTGATGAACAAAATAATATTATTACCAATCCAATAGATATAACAAATATTTTAGCTAGTAACTTTGCCAAAAACTCCAGCAATTCAAATTATGACATTATATTCCAACAAAGGAAATCTTCATATCAGGCAATATCTAAACACCAAATTTTTTATGACAGTAATGAAGCCTTTAATGAAAAAATTTCCATACATGAACTTAAAGCTGTACTACAAAATTGTAAAAATAGTTCACCTGGGCCTGACAATATCCCAAATGCTTTTCTAATACACTTACCTGATGAAACCCTTAAATATCTAACTAGTCTATACAATTATATTTGGAATACTATGACATTCCCAGACAAATGGAGGAAAGCCTTAGTATGTCCAATACTCAAACCCGGAAAAGATAAAAATCTGGCAAGCAGCTACAGACCCATATCTCTGACCTGTACACTCTGCAAGTTATTAGAAAAAATTATTAATAAAAGGCTAAGATGGATTCTTGAAAAAAATAAACAAATTACAGATACACAATCGGGTTTCAGACAATTTAGATCCACCATGGATCACCTAACTAACTTTCATACTGAGATTTGCAATGCACTTATAAATAAATTCCACCTAATGGCTGTATCAATTGATATTGAAAAAGCATATGATATGGTGTGGAGGGAGTATGTCATTGAGACACTGTTCAAAAAGAACATAAGGGGCAAAATGCTAGCGTTTATATACAACTTTATGGAGAACAGAACCCTAATGGTAAGAAATAACGGAGAAATCTCATCAGAATATGAACTTGTAAATGGAGTACCACAAGGAGCTGTGCTCAGTGTTACGCTTTTTTTAGTAGCAATAAACAGTATAGAATCAGTTGCAGTCTCCCCGGTTAAAAGCCTCATTTTTGCCGATGACATAACATTTTTCTGTGCTGGAAAAAATTTCAAATCCACCCAAGCTGCGTTACAACAAAGTCTAAACAACTTAAACGAATGGTCCAGAAATACAGGGTTTAAAATTTCGAAAACTAAAACATCAGTTATTAATTTTCAACGGAGAACTAAGTCACCCACTGTTCCTAAACTGTATCTACAGAACTGTAGTATTAAAACAGAAAGCACAATAAAATTATTAGGACTTCTTTTTGACGAAAAACTATCTTGGAAACCGTATATTAAACATCTAAAAAATGAAGGTACTAAACGACTGGCAATTCTTAAAGCAATTGCATCAGCTAAATGGGGAGCTGATTACAAAATACTCTTGAACACTTATAAAGCTATAATTCGTACCAAGCTTGACTATGGAGCAATAATTTACGGCTCTGCGAGTAAAACCATACTTAAAATACTAGAACCGATCAATAACACTGCACTGAAGTTTTCGATGGGAGCATATCATACAAGCCCTACTATTAAAATCCTACTTGAAGCCTGTGAAATGCCCCTCACTGATAGGAGACAACTACTACTACTTAATTATGCAGCCGCAAAAGCAGCAACTATTACAAATCCAGTTTTCTCAAAAATCTTCAGTATTCAAAATTTAAAATCCTTTGACGCTCATCCCCAAGCTCCCAAACCTATCTACTACACACTGAATCAAATTCTAAAAAAACTAAATTTCTCATTCCCCAAAATATACAATAAAAAACTTCAAAACTTTCCCCCTTGGACCAAAATGAAAATTAAAACTAATATGAGTTTGGAGCAATATCTCAAAGACTCGACAGACCCTACGGTATTCAAATCACTACATACAGATATGCTAAACAGTGACCCATTAGCAACAAACATATACACGGATGGCTCGAAAACAAATAATGGTATAGGCTGCTCCGTAGTATTCCCGACTGTTACAAATTTTTATCGACTGAATAACTATTGCTCAGTTTTCGGTAGTGAGATCCTAGCGTTATACAAAGCATTAGAATCAATCAATAAGTCCACTGGAAATAGATACGCAATTTTTACAGACTCAAAGAGTGCAATTATGGCCATCGAAGATTTACAAACAACTGATGAGTGTATTCAGGAAATACAAAAAAGCTATAACTCGGCTGTTGAAACTGGCAAATCCATTACCTTTTGTTGGATTCCATCGCATATGGGTATTCAGGGCAATGAAAACGCAGATAGAGCAGCCAAATTGGCAGCCTCAAATACAAAAATGAAACAAACCACCCACTATACCAGACTAAATGACCTCAAAAACCATATAAATAAAATTTTCAGAAAACATGTAACCGACAAAATTAAAAGGAATTATACACAAAAATACCATAATGCAGGAGTGGATTTTGAGTGGCAAAAGTTTCCAAATCCAATAGATCGCCAAATTCAAACGTCAATTACTAGAATCAGAATTGGGCACTCAGAAATAACTCATTCATTTTTGTTAAGTAAAAAAGAAAATACGATCTGCGATATATGTAAAGTACCAGTTAATATTAATCACCTTATAGTAGAATGCAAAAAATATGAAAATGAAAGAAAAAATGCTAAGCTGCCTGGATCCTTGCCAATCTGTTAAGTTCTGAGGAGCACATTGCCGGTCTTACTCAATATATTAAAGATACTAAGATGTACAAAATATTGTAAGAAACTGTACCGTGTTGCTAATGACCTTAGACGTTGAAGCAACATTAAATAAATAAATTAAAAAAAAAAAAAAAAAAAATAAACATAATTTCTAATGCGGCGGAAGATACGGCGGAGGATGCGGCAGAGGACGAGAAACGGTTTGGAGTTCGAAGCAATGGTCGGGAACACCGTTCCGCCAGTTTTCGAGACCCTACACCTCCCGCGCGTCTCGCTCCCCGTCACGACCCTCATGCTATGTCTAGTGCACTAGGGCTAGCCGACCACTGGTTTCAAGCATCCCTTGCGATCCGGCTAGGCACATGGACACACCGGCCGAGCGTACCTGTGTGCGAATGTACCCCGAGACGGCTGGTCGAGCTTGTCTACAGAGTCTCCCTGGCAGGCATCATGCTTCCGAATAATGTAAATTTCTCCTCTAAAACGGGAAAATTAGGCCAATCTAGATACCATGCGCGCTAGATTGATCTTTCATCTAACGATTGTGACTACGCAGGAATCGCAAATGTATCTTATAGAGTAATGGTTTCGCAGATACCGAACCCTTGCGATCCGCTTAGGCAGTCGGACACGCCGACCGAACTTGCCTGTCGTAACAATTTAGTAAATTTCTCCTGTAAAACGGGAAAATTAGGCCAATCTAAATACCATGCGCGCTAGATTGATCTTTCATCTAGCGATTGCGACTGCGCAGGAATCGCAAATGTGTCTTATAGAGTAATGGTTTCGCAAATACCGAACCCTTGCGATCCGCTTAGGCAGTCGGACACGCCGACTGAACTTGCCTGTCGTAACAATTATGTAAATTTCTCCTGTAAAACGGGAAAATTAGGCCAATTTAAATACCATGCGCGCTAGATTGATCTTTCATCTAGCGATTGCGACTACGCAGGAATCGCAAATGTATCTTATAGAGTAATGGTTTCGCAAATACCGAACCCTTGCGATCCCCCTAGGCACATGGACACGCCGGCCAAGCTACCTGTGTGCGAGTGTACCCCGAGACGGCTGGTCGAGCTTGTCTACAGAGTCTCCCTGGCAGGGATCATGCTTCCAAATAATGTAAATTTCTCCTCTAAAACGGAAAAATTAGGTAAATCTAGATACCGTGCGCGCTAGATTGATCTTTCATCTAGCGATTGCGACTACACAGGGATCGCAAATGTGTCTTATAGAGTAATGGTTTCGCAAATACCAAACCCTTGCGATCTGCTTAGGCAGACAGACACGCCGACCGAACTTGCCTGCCGTAACAATTATGTAAATTTCTCCTGTAAAACGGGAAAATTAGGCCAATCTAAATACCATGCGCGCTAGATTGATCTTTCATCTAGCGATTGCGACTACACAGGGATCGCAAATGTGTTTTATAGAGTAATGGTTTCGCAAATACCAAACCCTTGCGATCCGCTTAGGCAGTCGGACACGCCGACCGAACTTGCCTGTCGTAACAATTTAGTAAATTTCTCCTGTAAAACGGGAAAATTAGGCCAATCTAGATACCATGCGCGCTAGATTGATCTTTCATCTAGCGATTGCGACCACGTAGCGGCCTCAAATGTGCATTATAGAGTAATGGTTTCGCAGATACCGAACTCTTGCGATCCATCGTACTCACACACTCTCGCTCGAGCACACCGACGCAGCATAGCGACGTCACGTTTGCGTACAAAGTCTAACTTACCGGCAACATGCTTCTTCTCGTCCTCTGTTTTACCGTTACAGTGACTACATCACCGACAACTCGGCTCGTTGACGAGACTGACTTAGCAGAAACTGACATGAGCGCTCGTACGGAATCTGCGGGAACTACAATTTACAGATTCCTACACTTTGGGGCTTGCTTCTCGCTTCTGCGAAAGTGTGGCTTTATTTCCTTATGGTTTAACATAATAAAAGTTTCATTGACATTGTATGAGTCCTCGCTAGCGCGCATGGTGTTTTTTTTCTCTATAAAAACCGTAAATCGCTGTAACTAGCTGTGAAAATGTATCACTGCACGGCGGCAGCCAATCGCAGCGTCGCCATTTTGAGCTCCTAACTCGATGCTCAACTGTTGCTGTCGAATAATTTGAATTTCTCCTCTAAACCGGGAAAATTAGGCCAATCTAGATACCATGCGCGCTAGACTGATCTTTCATCTAGCGATTGTGACAACGTAGAGGTCACAAATATGCAGTATAAAGTGATACTTTCGCAGATGCGGAACCCTTGCATTCTCCGTATACGTATATGGGCGCTACGGTGTGTGAGTGTCCAACACCAGGTACCAGGTCTACCGCCTTAAGGCAAGCCCCCCGTTCCGGTAAAACATGACCACCGGTTTACGGTATGCGGCCCTGGAGGCTGATCAACCTTTCGGCCGATCACCTGACTCCAGGGCGCGTGCCTCCCCCCAGACCTGCCTACTCCGTTCGCACTCTGCTCGGGCCAAGGCCTGAGCAGAGTTCCAGGGTGCCCCACGAGGAGGTGGAGTAGGAGGATTTGGTGTGCGTGGGCCCGCCAACTTCACCGAAGTTCCCGTTCCTGGGCCTCTCTCCCGGACACTCACCGAAGGTAAGTATCAAGGTAAGTACCCATTCAAGGAGAACATCAGTTCCATCGGAGTTCCCTCGGCAGTGGGGGAGGGAGCCAAGAGGCATGGGGACCTCGAGGTATCTCCTCCACCGCTTCGGAACCCGTGCACACCTTAGCACCCCTAACCTAACCTTTTTTTTTTTTTTTTTTTTTTTTTAATTGGGGGAAATCCGATTAGTGGATAACCATCCCTGCCGCCGAAGGCAAGGATGGCCAATGTCGGGCTCAGTATAATCGTTACCGACTAAACCCCCAATAGCCGTCCCTAGACATTTACTGCAGGGACCCAGGATCATGTTGGTACTCAACTGGGCCCCCGCTGTCTTTGATTAGACATCCCCTAGCAACCCCCCTTAACTACAGGACGAGCAGTCGACGGCCAGACTTACTCGTCCACCTTCCCGTGGGCCGCCCGTTGGGAGAGCTCGAGTTCGGCTCGAACTCCCCCTGCGAACCCCCGGCGACCTCCGTCCTCAAGCCCTTCTACTGCCGAAACAGTATCAGGTCGAGGAGGAAGGTCGCCGCACGCGTTGAGACGGGCTCCTCGGAAGGATGCATTTCGCACACCCTCGGAACCCGTCTCCCCTCCCGTGAAACCTAACCTAACCTAACCTAACCTAACCTAACATTATATTCTTTGCTATTAAAAAATCTAATAATTTCTCGCGATCATTGCATATACTTAGAAATTCATGCAATTTCGTGATGATTTTATATGAAATATAGGTTAGGTTAGGTTAGGTTAGGTGATATTAAAAAAGATTAAAAAAAATAATAAAAATTTTTTTTTTTAATTTTTTAAAAATTTAAAAAAAATAAAAAAAATTTAAAAAAAAGGTTGGGTTATATTTCGTTTTAGAATAATTACCTGAAATCGTAAGCTTTTCCGGAAAAATGTCATGGGCTGATTGCATTTAGTACAATTGAATGTTCCATGAATTACATTCTTTGCGATTAAAAAATCCAATAATTTCTCGCGATCATTGCATATACTTAGAAATTCATGCAATTTCATGATGATTTTACAATAATGTATACTATAATTCAGTATATATAGTTCACAATATTTTACTGCCTCTTCAATGCGTGCTATTCGTTCGAAGAATTTAATCGACTGATTCTTTATCATCATCATTTGTTTTAACAAGTTCACGCGGTATATGGATCGTTCGACGATCGTAGTGATATATCTATAGAAAGAATTGACGAGCGGTCGCATCATGCTGACACATACGCACATCACGGGCGTGAACGTATAAGCAAAATTCAATGTAGTAGTGTCGGCAGTTTTTCGCGAATAGCTCGAAAACTAAAGCAGAGCGGCGGTTACATGTATAGGAAAAAGTTGTTCAGAATGTTGAGTTTTACAACATATTCAAATTTTATCAAAATCGGTGATGTGGGACCTTTTATGCACAATTACCAAATAAAATATTATTAAATTATTTATTCCACTATATATATCAACAAAATAAAATTAAAAATAAATAAAAAGAATTATAATATAATAATCGATTGAAGAATTGCTGGAGTGCTGCTGAAAAGTACGCGCACAAAACAAGCAACAGTTATGAACAGTTAGCAAAGATCCAACGGTCGCAAACAGTCGCAAAGCTCGCAACGGTTGACGGTTGGCGGTTAACAGTTGAATCCAAATGACGTCATGACGCGCAAGGCAGAGTGGGGTGGAGTGGGGATACAGTTTGTATCCCCACCGCCGAGGCATTACTGTGCTGCCACCATACCTATGGGTACCGGACTACTACTAATTTCCTACCAATGGGAGTCGGCACCCCCTGAGAGCGTGTGAGAGCCATGGCGCGTAGAGTTGCGTAGACTGCAGAACTTAAGCATTTATATATTTATATTTAATAAACAGTTATTAGAAAAATGTGGTAGCCCTCATTAGTATCTCAACCACGTGCTATACCCACTGTACATCGTGATCCTGCAACATTAATGGTAGCAGAGCATGGTTCGCCGGTGTGCACGTGGGAATTAGAGGTTAGAAAAAGCACGTGTCGAGTACCATAGAGATAACCATGGCTGAGTCAAGTATTTCAAGCAAAAATATAGACCGACTAACTGAAAAGAACTACCATGTATGGGCATTAAAAGTACGAGCAGTTTTACGAGTGAAAAAATTATTTAAAGAAGTCATCGAAGATGACGAACCACCAATGTCGAACGATCCGGAATCGGCTCAAGGGAAAGCAAGACAGAGGTGGGAATCTAAAAATGACGAAGCATTTGGAATAATAATTGTTACATTGTCCGACGAGCAGGCAGGTCAATTTTTAGAGGAATCCAAGGCGAAAACGGTTTGGGAAGAACTAAGAAGACTACACGAAGGTAATATTCAAGATAAGAAAATTGAAATCGGACTGGAGTTAAAGAACATACGAATGGATGCGAACGAATCTGTTATGGAATATGTCACAAGAACAAGGAATATAGCATCCAAAAGCGCCAAAATAGGATCTCCATTTGATCCACGTGAGGTAAGCTACCATATGATTAGAGGAATACATTATAAGTACGAGAAAACTGCAGCAGTGTTAAGAACGCAAAAGGATATCAACCTAGATGACATTAAACGTATTTTAATGGAAGAAGAAAGCCGACAGAATCAGAATAGTACAAATGGTAGAAACGAAGCATGGAAGACGGAGAACGCGTACAAGGTAACACGACATCCCACCAACAGAGGAAAGCACGGAGCATGCTATATATGTGGGAGGAGTAACCACATAGCGAGAGATTGCTATCACAGGAAAGATATGATGCCAGCAAGACCACCAAATAGAAGGCCCGGAAATCATCACAATCAGGGACACAGCAACAATCAAAATAGTTACAGAAGAACACAGCAAAGGGGAGAACAAAGCAGTATGGTGAAGTGCGATAAAAGTGAATACAATTTCCTAGTGACAAGTGGAAAAAGTGTGCGAAAGAGTGATGATAGACAAATATGGACAATAGACTCTGGTTCGACTGCGCATATGTCAGCATGTAAAGAGAATATGATAAATGTGACAGATTATAAGGTTAAGATATGGTTAGCGGATGAAAGTAGAAGTATAGAATCTCAAGCGAAGGGAGATGTAAAGGTGAAAGTGTATAGCGGTGATAAAGAGAATACTATTTGTATTAGTGTTATTGTATATTGTTGTATTTGTACTATTTGTATCGATTAAATGAATATGGACATAAAGTAGTGTTCACTGAAGGTGTTGCGAAAATAATTGGGAGATACGATGAACAAATTGCAGAAGCATTTGAACAGGATGGTATTTTTATATTAGAAACTTCTGTAATGGAAGGAAACGCAATGTTGGCAGAAGCAAGTATTAAAGAATATACACAAAAAGAGAGTATGGGTAAGCAGGATAGATCAGGTGTAGATATAGATAATGGTATAGGTAAAAGCAAAAAGTTAGTGCACCATGAAAAAATGTTATGGCATAGAAGACTAGGGCATGTGTGTGAAAATTATTTAGACAGCATGAGAACGAAAGAAATGGTCAGGGACCTTGAGTATCGTCCTGCGTCCCTAGGCTGGTGTGAGGCATGTGTGTTGGGAAAAATGGCACAAAAACCATTTTATCCTGTCAAAAATATTGTAACAAGAGAACCATTAGAACTGATACATATGGATTTGTGTGGACCGATGCGCATAAATTCAATTGGCGGCAATAGATACATTTATGTATTAGTGGACGATTATTCTAGATATATATGCGTTTATTTACTCAAAAGCAAAGAGGAAACATTTAAATGTTTTCTTGAATATCTTACAAAGTATGAGAACCAATTAAATAGAAAAATAAAAAGTATTAGGTCGGACAATGGTAGGGAGTTTATTAATAGTAATTTTAGGAAGTTGTGTGCAGATAAGGGAATTCATCAGCAGTCAACGGTGCCATACAATCCAGCAAGCAACGGGATAGCTGAAAGAACAAATAGAACACTGTTGGACAAATCAAGAACGATGCTGTTGGATGCAGGGTTGCCTGAGAAGTTCTGGGCTGAAGCGATGAAGACAGCCGCTTTTCTAAAGAACGTAACCTTGTGTAGAGAGAGGGGTGATAAAACACCGATGGAACTGTGGTCAGGAAGGAAGCCAACGGTTTCGTACATCAAAGTATTTGGAAGTGTTGCTTACTATTACATACCAAGAAATTTACGACACAAATTAAAGCCGAAGGCAAAGAAAGGAATATTTGTAGGCTACTCTGAGGGAAGCAGATCGTATAGAATATATGACACTGAACAAAGAAAAGTAGTGGAAGCAAGAAATGTAAAATTCAATGAAAATGAGAAAGGGGTATTAATCATGGAAAATAGAAACGAAAATGAAGTGTCAAATGGGCTCAGTAATATTACTTATATAGATGTACTTGAGGGGAATCAATATAAAGAAAAGCAAGGAGAGGTAGAAGATACTCAGGCTGAAGGCGATGAAGAAGCAGGAGATGATACAGAACAAGACGGGTGTCCTGAAGAAGGGGTTGGGAATGAAACAGATATAGAGCAACCACAAGGAACAGTACCGAGACCAAGAAGGAAGATGAGAGAAAGAGAGGAAGAACATAGAAGAAATAGGCAGCAACAAGAAGAAAGATTGTTAGAACAAGGAGTGCGGAGATCGGAGAGGATCAAGAACACGTGTCAACAAGCCAAAATAGCTGTGAGTGAGATAATACCACAGAACCTGCGGGAGGCATTGCAATCTTCAGAAGCTGATGGATGGGAAGAAGCAATGGAGGAAGAATTGGACTGCATGGGAAAACGAGGGGTATGGAAGCTAGTACCACGGCGAACAGAAATGAAGTTTATAAAATCAAAGTGGATCTACAACAAAAAACATATAGAAGAGGACAGCGTGCGATACAAAGCCAGATTAGTGGCAGTGGGCTGCCAACAACGGCAAGGGACGAATTACGAGGAGTAATTCGCACCTGTTATTAAAATACAAACAGTAAGAACTTTATTAGCGATAGCGAGCATATACAAAATGAGAGTACACCAATATGATGTGAAAGCAGCATACCTATACAGCGATTTGAAAGAAGATGTATACATGGAACAACCGCCAGGATTTAACAATGGAAAAAATGAAATATGCAAGTTAATAAAAAGCATTTATGGACTGCCTCAATCCGGATTCTATTGGAATAAAAAGTTAAACGAAATAATGGAAAAGGTAGGGTTAGAAAGGATAAAAGAAGACCCGTGCGTATACGTGAAGAAAGAAAACAATAGACTGCTACTGATAGGTGTGTATGTAGACGATTTCCTAGTCGTAGGAACGAACAATCAAATAATAGAAAGTAATATTAATAAGATAAGAAAGTACGTCGATCTCGTAGAAACGGTAAAGAAAAGTTTTTTAAATATAGATATAACGGAAACAAAGACAGGATTAGAATTATCACAAAGCGAATATATAGATAAGATAATAAATAAGTTTGGCCTGGAAGAGTGCAAAATAGAAAATACACCGTTAGATGTACAACAAGACCTAGACCAATACGAAAGATCACCAAAGATAGATTCGTTATTATATCAAGAAATGTTAGGATCACTAATGTACCTCGGAATAGCAACAAGGCCCGATATAATACATAGTATTAGTAAGATGTCGCAATATAGTAAGGATCCGCGTCAGATTCATTTGAATGCGCTAAAAAGAACATTTAGATACGTAAAGGGTACCAAAGATTATAGACTGACATACAATGCTCAGAGTGATGTATTAACCGTTAGCACAGATGCGAGTTGGAATAGTACAAAAGATGCTAAGTCGTTTAGTGGATATACAGTTAAATTAGGAAACAATACAATAGGATGGAGGAGCAAGAAACAGGAATTAGTGGCTATGTCCACATGCGAGGCCGAGCTCATGGCAATGTGTGAGGGTGTACAGGAGTTAAAGTGGGTTCAAGGTTTATTAGAAAGCTTAGGTACAGATATCGGGAAAAGAACACCAATTAAATTAAACACTGATAGCAAAGCAGCTATGGAATGGGTCCACAAGGACAGGGTTACAAATAGAACAAAACATATTAACAGAAAATATTTTTTTATAAAAGATGAAGTACAAAAGGATAACATTGTAATAGAACATGTAAACTCAGAAGACATGGAAGCCGATATTTTGACGAAAGCATTAAATGCAGATAAAATCAGGAAAAACCTAGACAAGTTGAATATGCGAGGTAAATTCACACTGAAAGCCAAGGGGGGATTTGTAGCGAAGTGACTTCCAGTGTGAATGCACCATAAGAGATACGGGTGAAGAGTGGGGAGTCGAGAGAACAAGGGGAGATTAGAATGTTCGAGAGTGTGTAGAGCGTGTGAGAGCCATGGCGCGTAGAGTTGCGTAGACTGCAGAACTTAAGCATTTATATATTTATATTTAATAAACAGTTATTAGAAAAATGTGGTAGCCCTCATTAGTATCTCAACCACGTGCTATACCCCCTGTACATCGTGATCCTGCAACATAATACAATTAAATCAATTCAGTTCAGTTCAAAGTTCGGTTCAGTAAAGAGTTTAGTGGAGTTAAAGTTTAAATAAAAGACGTGTACACCTGCCTGAAAATTATCCATATCCAAAAAGCGTGATTAACCCGCTCGAACAACAGCAGCAACAACAACAACAGCAGCAACAACAGCAGCAGTAGCTTAAAAAATCACCAGAAGCTCATCTCGAAAACCAAACCGTATTAGAAAGCGAATATCACCTATTGGTAAATACTAATAATTTACTATAAGATTCTAATAACACAATTGTATCCGAAGTTTGTCGTTTAAAATATACTTATATTGTTCACTTTTATTTAAATTCAACATTTCAAACCATTTGTCCGATGTACGTCCAGTGTACGTTCGTATCGGACCTATGTAAGTTCCAGGGTTGTCCGAATAATGTCCCTATGTCTGAGATATGTCCGAAATACGTACCAGGAAAGTCCGACAGAGGTCCCAGTTAGGAAGTGGAACGTACGTAGGACATCCCATTCGGACCTATCTGGTACGTATCTGGGACTTACCTAGAACTATCTGGTACGTATCTCGGACATATTTTTTTTTATTATTGAAAGCTTAATTAGAACTCCCCATAGGGGGTTATAAAGCTATACATTAGTAATATACATCTTATATTACATTTGAACATTAGTAATGTAGGTACAGTAGAACACATTAAGTATATAACATATTAAGTACATAACTTTAAATCTTTAAATTGCATTGCTTGAAAAACTTGAAAATAAAATAACATGCCTCAATATTCGGTTCACAAAGCAACGATCTGATATTTAAAGGTGGAAACAAATTAAGCTTCCTTAACTTTTTCATGAGATCAACTCTTTGAGATTCCAACAAGGTGCATTGCCAAATGATATGGTTAAGATCTTGAACCTCATTGCCGCAGTTACATTTGGAATCATCTATTATATGTAGTCGTGAAAGAGATGCTGCAAGATGATAATGATTTGCTCTACAACGATTAAATGTTACAATAAATTCTCGTGACAAACCTCTACCCGAGAACCATGGTCTAACTCAATCTCTAATATAGTACTGAAAGTATTCCTTGCCCTTAAACTGACTCTGCTGCATTGTGAAATCACTAGTGCTTTGTCTACATTTGTGTTTGAAAGATTCCCGTAAATCAGAAAAGGGAATGCCAATACACTTTTTAGCTTGTTCTGATGTTGCCGACTTGGCTAAGGCGTCAGCCTCATCATTACCAACAATGCCTGAATGGGACGGAATCCAAACAAATTCTATACTGCTGTTGTTCATTGTGGTTTTCTTGAACTTAAAGTATTTTTCCTTAATTTCGTAAATATAGAAGTTAGTCATTATATTTATCTTTGAGTTTTGTAGACATAGTAGGGCACTGAGAGAATCGGTAAGAATTTTATAATTAAAATAAAAAATATTTATCTAAACATATAAAAGTTTCATAACTAAATATAACTTTAAAAAAATACTTAAAATTATGTATTAACCTAATGAAAATATAATTTAAAAAAATAGTTTTAAAAAAACTTGTTATTTAAAACACTCGAGACACAACTTTCTTTCTTTTCGCAGGCCTCCTAAGCCACTTCTGCATACAAACTTCGATGTCATTTTTTGTAACAGATACCTTTGATATCATTGCTGCATCTAAAAATTAGAATGTCAATTCAATAATATATTCAACTGTATACAAATAAATATAAAAAATAACAAAGTACACGTAAATAATTACCAATTATCACTGTGGCTAACTTGGTTGTATCAAATCTCCTTTTTCCTTTTTTCCCGAACCAGCTGAATTCCATAGCCAATTCATCAGTCATCACAATTCCCATAGACTGCTTGACGAAGCTGGCGCAATTGGCCCCGCCAATATTCGCTAACTCATAAGCCTGCAAATTAATAATTTATTTACAATAAGTGCTATTTTTACTACTTTTGATCGTTTAGAATTCGTAAACCAATTAATCAATTTCTATGAAATTTTCAGAGTGAATATAAAAGCCTTACAGAGAAATTGAAGTCGTTTGGTCCATTCATGAAAAAGTTATTCTAATTTAAAGTGTGTGTGATCACTTATGTGCGTAACTGTATAAAATAATCTAATAAAAGGCGTAACAAAAACACTAACGGTAACAAATAATAACAATGAAAATACTTACTTGTCTAAATATGAAGTAAATACGCTAATATGTATTACACGATGATATATATCACAAGATCACAGGAGATTTCTGAAGCACGTGTTCTCGAAGCTCTAGCACAAGACTGTTTTGTCACGCAGCAACGCAACGGCGCACAGTGGGGAAAGTTGACCTAACACGATTCAAAAAGGAATATCTTTCGATAGAAATGAGGTAGAGCGATGATTTTTTTTTAAATGAAAGCTGAATCTTTGCAAAATATGGGAAAAATAAGGAGATTACGGTACGAACGGTTTTTAACCTTGAGAAAATTCTTTAAACTTTCACAATTTCAAGAAAATGTGGTTTCTGCGTTAGCACAGGCAGAAATTTTTTTTAACATGCTATGTATCATTTCCCGTAGTTTTTTTCACGCTGCTTTCAAAGCTGGCCTCAAAATTTTTCTGCGACCTCTGGTTTCTTCAAAAAATGGAATTATAGTTAAACAGTTAAACTTTTATTTTTTCAAGGTAAAAAACATTCGTAACATAATCTCCCTATTTTCCCATATTCTACAATGTTTCAGCTTTGATTTTTAAAAAAATTCATCGCTCTATCTCATTTCTATCGAAAGTTCTTTGATTTTGACACAGATTTCATCGGTTTGTCCCATAGTGTGGCGTTAGCATTACCCAAGATGTCACCATGAAATCTGTGTCAAACTCAAAGAACTTTCGATAGAAATGAGATAGAGCGATGATTTGAAATCAGCGTGAAAAAATCTACGGGAAAGGATACATAGCATGTTAAAAAAAATTTCTGCCTGTGCTAACGCAGAAACCACATTTTCTTGAAAATGTGAAAGTTGTAACGAGTAGATTAGAGGCGCGAGACCGGTCCCCTCCCTTGCGACCGAGAGCGTATCAACATACGCAAACGTTGACCGCGACAGCCGCGAGATGGCTACCACGCTCGCTGCTACTCGCAACACATACGCGACCAACTACCGCGACGGCCGCGAGGTGGCTACCGCGCCCGCTGCTAATCGCGGTACCGCGGCGTATAAATACGCGTCGCGAAGCAGAATCAGGGCAGTCGAGATATACGGGATCCAGTTCACTGTTACTAGTGGCTAATCCACGAACGCAGTTGAGCTCCGAGATTACGACTGCTTTCCGACCGTCCACCGTCCGTCCTCCTTGGAGGAAACCACCGTTTCTGGTAGTTCACACTACGGAATCCTACACCGTTCCCACAGAGCAGTATTTGTGGCCAAAAAGCCCCTCTACGTCTGTACCGATCACCGTCGTGGCCTACGCCTCTCGGAATTTCGCTTCCACTGTCCTCCGTGCTTATGGCTTGCGCCCTGATTTTTACCGAACACTGTACCTCTGTCCAGCTATACGAGATCATATTCGTGGTCATCGCCCCGATATACTCGTACCCCTGTGGTCAACACCCAGGGGTTCCCGTCCAACCCGACGAGAACTTATCTGTGGCCACCGCCCCGATATACTCCTACCGTCCGCCTTAGTGGCCAACGCCTTAAGAATCCCTAGCCGCGTCCACCGCGTATACTAGTGGCATAAGCGCCGTATACCGAACCCCCAGCCCGGTGGCCAACCGCCCCGGGCCTCCCGCATCCGTTCGCCGTGCTCTCACGTGGCCACCGCGGCCTCCACCAAGGCAGGAAGGAAGGCCGATCAGACACGGCCCCCCAACAGGAGGGAACCAGAACGGCCAACGATCCGGTCCGTCTAGACCTTCCACCCGGCAGGAGGGTCACGCGGCAGGCCAGCCGACAGGCAACCGAGGCAACCTCCATAGTCGGAGGCCAACGCGGCAACCGCCCGGCGGGCCTCCACGCCGCCACAAGTATTGACAACGGTGGGAGAGGCACGGAGGGAAGCAGCAGCAGGCCACACTCCGACAACAGCAGCCTCCGCAGATGTCGATCTCCAGGCGATAGAAGACCTGCTGAACGCACTGCACGTGCCATTACCAGCGTCTCGACAACCGGGAGGACAGACGGAAGCAGCAACCAGCGGAGCCACCGCCCCGTCCGCCCCACCCCCAGTGACCCGTACGGCTCCAGTGGCCCATACGGCCCAGAGGTCCAGATGGCCTCAGTGGCCCCAACGGTCCCACCAGCCCCGCCCGCCCCGTCCGCCCAGCCAACCCCACGCACCGACCCACCAGCGACGCTGCAGTACGAGGAGCTGACCAACGAACCGTTTCCGGTTATCCCCGTCCCGAGGGACAACCCGCTCCCAATACCGGTGGCCGCAGGAGAGGAGCCGAATTCATTCTACATTCGGTTAGACATGCTGCGACCAAGGAGGCAGCATCGCATCCCCATCCCAGGAGGGATGATAGTATTGCGCTTAGGCCGGAATGGCATATTGTTCCTAAGATACCGACCGGCCTAAGCGCATGTAGAAAGTAAGGTAGAAATAAGTTTTTTTAATATTTTTTCTGTATTTTTTTCTGGACATACGTTTTGTATTTTTTTTCTCTATAGATACGCATAGGCTTAATAAAAAGTTCCTATTACAGTAATACCAATGCGATAGTGCTTGCACACCGTCAGGGGAAGGTCTCACGCCCCGAAGTAGGAGGGAGATGTAACGAGTAGATTAGAGGCGCAAGACCGTCCCCTCCCTTGCGACCACGAGCGGAGCACATACGCAACCGTTGACCGCGACAGCCGCGAGATGACTACCACGCTCGCTGCTACTCGCAACACATACGCGACCAACTACCGCGACGGCCGCGAGGTGGCTACCGCGCCCGCTGCTAATCGTGGTACCGCGGCGTATAAATACGCGTCGCGAAGCAGAATCAGGGCAGTAGAGATATACGGGATCCAGTTCACCGTTACTAGTGACTAATCCACGAACGCAGTTGAGCTCCGAGGGTGTGTTCCGTTTCACGTTTCAAGCGCATGAATCGCATAGAGAAGCGTTTCGTTGCATTTAATGCGCGCATCAGAACGCTCAGAATTCCCTAGATCCCCACCACTTCTCGCGCATTAACATCGCATCAGCTACCACAGCTCTGAGTTGAAGCGCTTGATGCGATGCTGATGCAGCAACAAGTTACTATCAAGCGAGCCTGTGTACGAAAATGGAAAAAGTTGAATTACCAGTATTATTAGACTCGAACCAGTTGTTAACTTTATTGGTTGACAAAGAAAGTGCAGCGATGGCTAAGAACGGTATAAATACATACAATCAATATATTTTTTTCACGACATGTGATTATAACCTCAAAAGTAACGAACGATAATTTAACAGATCCACAGTTTTTACAAAGATTGGTGAGAGAGCACAAAGTTATCGTTTTCATTACTTATTTTTTTCTGTAACGGTCATTATTACTTGTTTTGTCTGTTTTGTCAGATAACGTTCCTGAATTACGTGAGGAAATTGAACACCCCAACGTAAAATCATTCACTTGGCTTGATGGGGCAGTACTGCCTGATTGAATTATATGGGGAAGCCGAATTCAAAAACGGCTTAAAGAGACACAATATAATTTGGAAGGAGATTGCAGCCCAACTGCAGCAATCTAATTATGCTGTGAGTGGGCTGCAATGTTCGACAAAATTTTCTGGTCTGCGTCGAACGTACAAAAATATCAAAGACCAAAATGCTTCTGTGTATAATACGTAAAAATGTAAATACAATACTATCTATTATGTATAAATTTATAAAATTTATTTTGTGGTTGTAGGCCACAGATTCACTTATTGGCGATAAGGCCTACATGCAGCCTCCAGCTGAAGCATCCAGCGAAGGGCCAGCATTGTCTGCAACACCACCTCTAACATCATCTTCCAGTTCTTCCTCCTCTTCCTCGTCCATGGATGGATTGGAAGATTCACAAAGTAATGTGGAATCGCTTTACCCAATTCTACTGCACTACTACTACTACTAGCTTCTTCGTCAAATCTTAACTGTATACCTGCGGGCACTTCATCGTTCTGGAGTAGGCAAATGTTGTGTAATACACAACATGCTAAACTGAACTCTGGTATATATTTGGTGTCTGTTAAGGATAAACATTCCAAAAGTGCCCTAAATCGCATTTTTAGGGACCCTATGGCACGCTCAACTGCCATCCTCGTGGATGACAAACAATAGTTATAGTTTACTTGCCGGTTTGTCAAATGTCCATTGTTTCGAAAAGGCACCATTACGTGGGGATGGATAGAATACGCAGCATCTCCGATAATGTGTGAATTATTCGGAAAGTACTGTCCAGGAAATTCGAGAAAACGGGCCACTGGAGAGTTCCGAAAAACTCTGGAATCGTGGACCGATCCAACTTGTCCAGCATATACTGCGACGTTGTCCCCGATCGAGCGGTCTTTACCGCGCTCGGACAAGGGCAACTCCCGGAATTTTACAAGCTCTGAGGCTGGGCCGTACGCGGCCGTGCAAATACGGTCCTCCCGGGGCAACGCGGTTCTTCGAAGGGCTCGACTTGAACGCGAAGAATTTTTGTTCGGGCGCCAGGTACTCGGAAGTACCAATCAAAACGTAATTTACAGCCCGAGCTCGGGGAAGCCGAGTCCGGGGCGAGCCCCCGTAAACCGCGAGACGGAAATCGCAACGCGAAGGGCCAGGCGTTCGGACACAGGGAGTAACGGGGACTACCCTCACGGCAGGGCGGATCACGCAGGTGTAGAGTAACGAAACGAGATTGGGCTCTACGTTATTTTATTGAAGATCTCAATACGTCGGTTTTACATGAGAGCGACCACGTGGTCGCGACCCGGGAGCCCGCGCTCCTTGTACACTTTTTCGGAAGATGGTCGTCCGCGAAGCGCGTTTTGTCAAACGGAATTGTCTCGCAACGGTACGCTGGACGGTACAACGTAAATCTCGCACGAACGAGAATTCGCAAGCGCGGTTGATCGGCGCGCGGAATTCCGGACTGTCGCGATTGTCTCTCGAAGATGTTACAGAACGAAAGTCGATTCGCCACGCGCGTTTAATACGTCGTTACCGGATTTCGCGAGCTAGATGGTATCTCGCGACGCTATTCTTTTCCCGACGCGACTCCTGAGGAATACTTCTTTCGCACGCGGAGGGAACGATCCAAACGAAATTGCTCAAAGCGTCTCTACACGAGACGCGAGCCCAAGGCCTGAGGTATTACACTTCGACCAAACGAAACATCGAGGACGAGACGGCACCGTGTCGTCTTCGGACAAAAATGGACGAGCCAACGCGAAAACGAAATCAAGGAATCACTGGTCGACTTACCCTAAGTCGTAATTCGACGATCTGCCGGATTTCTCGCCTCGTTCTATTGGCGGCACTGAGTTCACCGAAATCACCCGCGACTCGGAACTACCGGACAACGGGATTTTCGTTCTAGATTTCCGGAACGCGACCCTCTCTCTACAAGACCAGTGCGACAGTGATTCCGCAATCCTTATCGACCAGGATCGTCGATCATGGTTTCCCCCCACTACGCGCTCTTTGCCGAATTTTCCCGAGTGGCTTCGCCCGCTCGCGACTAGCAGATCGCAGGATCGTCGGACAGGTCCTAGGGCCCCAGACCTGCGTCCTTTTGGACTTCGATACATGGATCTCCTACGCCACCCCGATCCGGATTTCCAGCCACGGCGGGTTGAGACGTCGGCCGGTACGACAATTCACGGTGGTTTGCTGGAGCTTTCTATCCGAGCTCGACATCTCTGTGGGGTTTCGGATCCAACCAAACGCTACTCATGGCCATTTCTTCCTCCGGCTGATCCTTTGAGGGGCGCCTTCTCGGGTTTTCGGCTTCCAGTCGTGCCCCTTGGCACGGCCCTGAAACTTCACCGTACTCGGCACGCGCAGGAGATGGCGTTAATTACCCATCTTTAGATTTTTGTCATTCCTTCAGGAGCGCTCTAGTGTCGGCGGGTGATTATCGTGACCGCTAGAGGTCGGTCCGGTCCACTCCGTACACGGTCAAAGGACCGTTTACACGAAATAAAGTGACGGCGCAAATTGCAACGTCACAATACATGTGTAAAATGCCCATGAGAATTGCATACTACTTGTAGGTTGATAGAGTGAAACCCTTTACGATTAATATACGAGTTTGGATCTTGAGAGGGAGCTCGGATTTTAATATGTGTGCCATCCATGGCTCCAATGACATTGGGAAAACCACTCGCTTTTTCAAATTCTTGCATTACTTTTATTGCAATTTCACCTCTTGGCCACGTAATAAATTGAGGAGCAATACAGTGAAGAGCATATGTGACCCGTCTCAATGCTCGAAACGCAGTTGCTTTGCCTACTCCAAATTTTGTTCCTACAGATCTGAAACAATGATATATGTATCATATAGATTAAATAACGTGACAGTCTTTATTATATTAATATATATTGCTTCATGTAAATACCTATAACAATCAGGAGTAGCCATGAACCAAATAGCAATGAGGAGTTGCTTTTGCGCTGGTATTGGTTTTCTACCAGAGGACTTATACGTTTCACCTAACGCTGGACCAATTATTTTTAAAACCATTTCAAAGGTTTCAGGAAAAATTCTAAAATAACGTGATATAACATTTATTAAAAAATGTAATCATTTTAGTAACCAATTATCAAAAAGTATTTTTTATTTTTATAACAAATTATGTTACTTACCGAAAATGTTCTTTGAACACTGTTCTAGAGTAGCCAGAGATGACTCGCTCGACATAGTCTTCAATTTTTTCTATTTGAACCATCTCTCCTCGCGTTTCGCCAACCATTAGTATTGTGTTAATTAACTCCAAATCTAAATTTACGTTAACATCCTCCAATTCATCTTCGCTGTCGCTCGTGTTGGTAGCATCACTTGAATCACTCAAATTGTTCAATTCTTCTTCTTTGATGTTTTTATCTAATAAAAACATCGTTAATGCAGATAACGCTTTGTCGTTCACGGGAGCAGCCGGCTCGAAGGACCAAATGTTGTAAACTCTAGCCTTGGGAAATTACTGAGGAAAATTGTAGGGAGGTTCGGAAGAAGGTGGAAATCTAGTTGATCACTAAATGATATATTGTCAACTTAAACACACTTACAAATATAGGGATAGAATATAGATACAGCGAATGAAGTAGATGAATATGATTGATCGGTATGACGCACAAGTATTGTGGGACAACCGTGACGCAGTATAACGAAGAAAGTCAGTATGACTAGCGTACTGTAAGAATTACAGGTAAAATCTCTCGAGAGGCGAGCGCGCCTCTCTTTTATACATTGGTGGGCCATCGGTTTCAAAGGGATGAAGTAGTGGGGATTTTGAAATTCGGCAAGTAGGATCGCAGCAATGTTCGTTAGGGCAATGCCCTAGTAACCGGAGCTGCGAAGGAGACAAAGGAATTGGGTAACGGATAGGCTTGAGGGAAAAACAAGAGACGATGGCCCGCGAGTCAATGCGACGAGTTTCATAACACGCGGTGAGGTGAACGACCGCCGATATAAACTTCCTCGGAGCGCAGGTTTGTTGAACTCGATCAGCTGATGACAAACTCTATTCGACGCGATCGGGCTGCGGCCTCACCACGGTCGCAAGTACTATATGTAAACACGAGTGGGACACGGCTCGAAATTGCCGTGCGATATGACACGATAAGAAACTCGTTGGTTTTTTGAACATTCCGCCCGCCTTCGGCTCTCGCCGAATATATTTACCGAGCAGTTCCGAATTACTGATCCGATTCGCGGTACAAAGGGACGATCTTAGATATAGGGCGTTTGTATTCCCCCTGCGCGGTTCGGACGGTGACTACGCGTACGAGGCCGTCGGATCCCGGATGCACCGCGGTGATGCGAGCTAGCGGCCACTTACATGGTGGTGCAATCTCCGATTTGATGATGACCAGTTCCCCGATGGTCAATGATGGCCGCGTGGTGGTCCATTTTGCTCGCATCTGGAGCTGGTGCAGATATTCGCTGGACCAGCGGCGCCAAAAATGCTCGACCCGTTGTTGTTGTTGTTGCCATCGGGAGAGTCGGTGCGTAGGGACGTCCTGCAGCTGTGGCTCTGGGATGGCGAGTAGAGGTCCACCGACAAGGAAATGCCCTGGGGTCAAAGGGCAGAGATCCTCGGGGTCGTCGGTCAATGCTTTGTCACGTCGTTTTCCGTTCGATCTCGAACCGAAGACGAACACGGGAAATTATGGCTTGAAGACCGGGCCACGCTCGGTCGCGCGACCCGTGGTCCTCCCGGGACAAACAACCCTTCGCGGATCCGAAGCGTAATGTCGACAATTGATCAGAATTCTTTCGGGCGCCAGACACGGAAAGTGTCACGCGAAGTTGTTCTCTTACGCGAATCCCGCAAAGTAGTCTCGATTCCGCGAGGATTGCGCGATAACCTGGAATAGCCGCGAAACGGTCAGGGTTCCACGTGAGGAGAAGGAACGGGGCATTCCCCGCGACGGAAACGTTTCTCGTGGGTAGAATAACTCAAGAGAAATTCGGCAACAATATTCGTTTATTAACGAGATGACATGGTGCGGACCGTCGGTGGTCACCGGCGGCACCGAGAATTTGCCGGCGCGAGAACGTAATCGTTCGCCGGTTGTTCGGTCGCTCGCGTATCGGTATTCTATCGCGTTGAGCTCAGCGGTCACAGGACTTCGCGTGTTTTACGAGCCATTACGGCACGAATTCCGCCGAGCTCAGATGACGGGCGCGTATTTCTAATGGACTGGGCAAGGATACGGCAAAGTCGCGAAACGGAAATGAATCGTCACGTCGTCCCACCGAAGAACGTCTCGAGTAGAGTTTAGAAAGTCTCGTCGAATATCGCACGTCCCGAATATTCCGTCCCGCGGACAATCGGCAACGATACGACCCACGGCCTCGTGCCCCTCTCGGGAGAGCTACTCCCGGTCGTCGGCAACACCGGCGGACACGTGGTGCACAACACGAAGTGAAAAGAACACGCAAATACGCCCCGAGCCAACGCGAATGGTAAATCACTAAATATTTCGGAATAAAGCCTGATCGGCACTTACCAAACGATGAACAAGGTCGTCTCGATCGGCACTACTGTACTTAGTATTAAATACGCGGTATAATGGCGGCACGACTTTACGCTTCGCAGTCCTTTGACCCAGTAACCTACTTCGCAATGGCTCGAGAACGCGGAAGCGAGGCGTCCCCCTACTCCCTCATCTATCTCCTCCTAGGCGACGCTCGGGCCTATCGCGTGGTTCCTCGCGGCAGGGACGAATTCCGTCTTTTCGGTCCCGGGTCCCCGGTAATTTACTGATTTCCCGGAGCCGGGCGATAAAGCTACCGATTCTATCGGCAGGCATTCGAGCCGCCCCAGGATTGTTCTCGGGGCAATTCCTGTGCGAAAGACGGTGAGGTTGGGCTGCTGTACGTCCCGTATTCCGATTTCCCTCATCGGTCTCCCCGGTTGGTAAATCCGGGCTCGATCCTGGCTCGACCGTCTGGTTCGGCAATGACGTGTTACGATAGGTACTCCGAGCGCCTCTTCCCGAGACGTTGCGCCAATCACGGCAGGAGATAGGTACCGGGTTCCTTTCGTACTCCGATCGTTCCTGAAACTTCGTGTCGCGCCCAGCGGCGCGACATTTAAACGCGATAAATCTGTTCCGCTGGACCTCGGACGTTCCTGGGAGAGCGATCGCGCCTATCGTTTCGCTATTTTATTGGCCGTCGTTGGCCCGGTCCTTCGTATAGGGTTCGGGTTGACGCCGGCAAAATCTGCCACGTCACAGCTTGGAGGGGGCGGGAGTTCAGGCGCGCCTCCCCTGGCAGAGAACGGTGGTGAGTTCCTCGTATGTCAGGGTCGCATCTCCGAGGACCCGCCGCAGGTGATGTTTGACCGAGCGGACAGCCGCTTCCCATAACCCTCCAAAGTGTGGTGCTGCGGGTGGAATGAATTTCCACTGTACCCCATCGTTGGATAGCTGATGGGAAATTCCTGCAGCTTCCTTGGACGAGGCCACGAACAGTCTGCGCAGCTCGTGGTCTGCTCCGACGAAATTGGTGCTGCAATCACTGGACAGCGTGGAGCACAAGCCGCGGCGGCTCGAGAAGCGTCGGAAGGCGGCGAGAAAGGCGTCGGCGGTGTAGTCGGTAACCGCTTCTATATGGACGGCTCGCGTGCTGAAACAAACAAAAATTGCCACGTATCCCTTTGTGGTTGTGTGCTGTCGTCCGGATGCGCACTGGGCCAGCGTAGTCGACGCCGGAGTGGAGAAATGGTCGTGCTGGAGCCACTCGGTTTGGCGGGAGGTCACCCATGCGCTGCTCCTTCGTTGCCGCCCGCCATCGAAAGCAGACGATGCATCGGGAGATGCACTTCTTCACCATTCGTCGGCCTTGCGGGATCCAGTAACGTTGACGGATGGATGCCAGCGTGAGTTGTACCCCTCCGTGCAGCGTTCGACGATGATGATGGTCGATGACCAGGCGTGTGAGGGGGGAGTCCGGAGTCAGGATGACTGGATGCTGTTCATCGTAGGATAGCAGCGAATGTTTCAAGCGACCTCCGACGCGTAGGATACCTTGATCGTCGAGAAACGGTGCCATCGCTCGAAGTCTGGTTGACCGTATGGTCGAGCGGTTGGCTGACAGTGCAGCGATGACGTCATGGAGGTCACAAAACTGAGCTAGTTTGATGAGTCGGAGCTCAGCCTGTCGTAGTTCGTCTGGTCGGAGCTGGAGACCATGCGAGCCGTTGTGGGTGGTGCGATTTCTCCACCGACAGCACCAGGCAGTGACCCTCAGTAGTCGAGTAAGAGATGAGTAGCGTAGGAGTATAGGAGGGGCGACAGGAGTACTGATGTGGCAGGATACTGCTGTGGCCTTTTCTTCTTCCGTTGTGGTGAGGGCTGGAGGGGTTGAGTCCCGCGTGCTTGGTGGACGGATCAACCATTCTGGACCGTGCCACCAGAGGAGGTGGTCGCGTAGCTGGACTGACGTGATTCCTCGGGACGCACAATCCGCAGGGTTATCCTTCGTGCCTACATGGTGCAGGCGAACGTCTGGGACGGTGGACTGAACCTCAGATACACGATTGGCAACGTGCGTGTTCCAGCGAGACGGAGCGCCTCGTAACCATGCTAGGGCCACGGCGGAGTCTGACCAGAGGTGCACTGCATCGATTGGTATCCGCTGCTCTCGACGGATGCGTGAGATTAGTCGTGCGCCCAGGACTGCAGCACAGAGCTCGAGTCTAGGAAGAGAGACGACCTTCAGCGGTGCCGTCTTTGACTTCGCCACTAATAACGAGGCATAGGCGTTGTTCGTGGAATCGGCAGTGCGAAGATACGCGACTGCGGCGAAGGCCTTTTCGCTTGCATCCACGAAGACGTGCAGTTGTCTGCATGATTGCGTGCTGGTCACTCCGATCCACCGTGGAATTCGAATCTCGGCTAGGAGGGGCATGTCTGCGGTCATGTCAATCCACTGCTCTGCGGCCCGGGGGGGGGGGGGAGTCGCGTCGTCCCACTCCAGCTTTTCTTGCCAGAGCTGCTGCATGAGCATCTTGCCACGGATGATGACGGGTGCGAGCCAGCCAAGGGGGTCGAACAGCTTTGCCACCTGTGAAAGAACCTGTCGCTTCGTAGGTCTGAGACTGGAGGTGGAGGGTTTCACGGAAAAGAGAGGGCGTCCGTGTCGGGATGGCAAGTGAGAGCCAGTGCACTGCAGCCTAGATCGGGATGCCAAGGGATGGACGACGATGTGGCCAGAAAGTCAGGCGGCAGATTGGACAGCAGTGCAGGATGGTTGGCGCTCCACTTCTTCAGGGTGAAGCCGCCCGCCTTGCATATTCCGATGATGTCCTCCTGCACTCGTACTGCTTCTTCACTTGTATCTTCTCCAGAAAGTATGTCATCCACGTAGGTGGCTTCGTGCAGTATAGCTGCGCCGCTTGGAAATCTGGTCCCTTCGTCCTTCGCTAGTTGAAGGAGCGTTCGTAGGGCAAGGTACGGAGCGCAAGACAGACCATACGTGACTGTAGTGAGATGGTGAGGGATGATGGGTTGGTCGGGATTGTCTCTCCACAGTATCCTCTGGTAGTCCCAGTCATCACGGTGCACCTTGATTTGCCGGTACATTTTCTCAATGTCGGCGATGAAAGCGACTCGATGTCGCCTCCACCGGAGTATGACGTCCATTAGATCCAGCTGTAGTTTGGGACCGGATGATAGTTGGGCGTTCAGTGAGGTACTGAGGGAGGATGTCTTTGACCCATTGAAGACGACCCTCAGTTTGGTGGAGGACTCGGTGACCTTCAGCACCCCATGATGAGGCAGGTAGAAATGTGGGCGTTGAGTGACCCAGTGTTCTTCTGGTACTGGTTGCATGTGCCCGAGCGTCCGATATTGAGCCATGAATTTTCTATAGGCAGCCTGTAGCTCGTTGTTTCCAGTGAATCTTCGTTCATTTGCCAATAGAATTCTTCTGGCGGCGCCGTGCGTCTCTCCCAGAACCTGCGGTGGTTTAGAAAAACATAATCTTACCACATATCTACCATCGTCCTCTCGTGAGTGGGTGGTTGCGAACGTGTTTTCGCAGGCTGCGTCGTCGCTGGACAATGGTTTGTCGGACGTTGTAACCTCCTCCTGTTCCCAGAAACGGCGAACCAGTGACGTCAACTCGTCGAGGGTGCAGGCGTGGCTGTAGGCGGTTGAATGCACTGATCCTGTTTTTACGGTAGGGCCTGACAGGATCCATCCGAAAATTGTCTCCTGCGCGATCGGAGTGCTACGACCCCCACGGCGAATACCGTCTAGCATTATTGCGGGGTAGACGTCTGCTCCCAGTAGAAGGTCGATCGGCTGCGTGGAGGACATGTCTGGGTCGGCGAGGGTGAGCCCGGATATATGAGGCCACGTGAGTGACCCTCAATGGCCAGGTGGTTTGTAGGACGTGAGGCGGGGTAAGATGAGCGCCACCACGTCTCGGCGGACAGACGGCTGGTCCCGGGGTGACATCGTCAGTGTTACCTTCCCTCGCACGGTTGCTGTTGGGTTTGCCCCCGCACCCACGACAACATGCAAGCATGATGACCTCGGGGCCCTCAGGACCTGCACTAATGCTTCGCTGACCAGCGTCACCTCAGAGCATGGGTCTATGAAAGCTCGGACAATGCGAGTCCGACCGTGCACTTCCACGGAAACGAGGGCGGTTGCGAGCAGGACATCAGCTGAGTCGCCCTGAAGAGTCGCGTCGTGGGATGTGACCATACTGTTGACCTGGGTCGAGCGTCCTCCGCGGAAGGCGTCGTGGAGTGACGTGTAAGGGCACGCGCACAGTGGCTCCGCTTTCGTCCTACATCAGACATCGGCACACACCGACGAGCGTTCCGAGGCATGTGTTGGTGTCTTTTCGTCTGATGTCGGACAAAAATGTGCTCACAGTGGGTCCGTCGTCGGACGAAATGGTCAAGTTCAGCGAGGAGCCGAACCTTTTCGAAGGGTCACAATAGGCAAACCCCATGGGGTCCCAACGTAGGATGCTGGACGGATGCACTAAAATCATTTTTGTTTTTCGTCCGCTGTAGGACGGTGCAGCGTTCACTTCAAACAATTTTCATATCGCCAAATTCGAAGTATCCGTATTTTTAAAAACGGATCCGTAAAGAGGACACATGGGGCTATATTATCGTTATTTTTATTTTTCAGTTTTCTGGTGCTATAATAGCAATGCACCTGTTCAAAAAAAGCAATTGCAAAATAAACTATGAAAACAAATATTTTTTCAACTGAAATAATTATTCTTAAATACTCTTATGGTATTACTATAAGCATCAAAAACTCATTTTCATCGTTTTCTCATAGTTTGGCCGTTATAATTAAATGAAAAACTTGTGACACCTCATAGTGCACGTCCGTAAAGCCATTGATTTTTAGAATTCAAAGAATTCTCTTTGAGATGCGTTCATATTTTACTAAAGACTGCAACATATCCAAATTTGAACAAAATTGAAAACGGTAGTCCTACTTCGCATGAGAAGATACATGTGCATTAATTGTATGTAGATCAACGCTCATGAAAGTATGGATATGCGAAAGTAATTATAAAAATCATTTCTCGGGCCGTTTTTGGGCGACCACTGGTCGAGTTTTTATTGGGCGATCGACAGCGAAGCTGTTTCTCAGAGGGCTGTTTTTAGCGCGTCCAATTCATAATGTTGGTGCTCTGAGGAGTTGGTGATTTAAAAATTATTTTACAATCAACAAACGGCGCATAAACAAAGCAAGCCTATCATCGGTGGGTCAGCTTATCTCCACCACAGCCGCGCGCCGATAGTCCCAATGTTTTGACTGCGACTGTGCATGCTACATAGTATGTGTGGCCGCTGTAGCCAATATTTCGAGGACAGCCCCAAATGCGTGTGGAACGAGGCCTGCCTCCTCCACTCTGACCCAATCGGCCGCGCATTCAAACCTACACACGTCACCGTACTCCTGCCCTGAAAGGAGCATCTCGGGTTCGCATCAATACAATGACACCAGTTCGGACCCATACGATATGGCGTTTTGCCATCCCCTACAATCGCGTAGTAGTGAGCGGCAACGGTTTATGATATCTTAATCCACTGCTGGTCCGCTATAGTTCTACGGGGCACTGTATTGGACTACTTGTTGGACATACACCGATTAAAAATGATTTTTCAGTGCGTGAGTATTCTCTCTCTCATGCGGCATATACGCGTCGGTCCATGAAGAAACACAAAGCACAAGACGGTGACCCCCTCCAAACCATTTACTTCGCATCTAGAGTAGTATGTAGTAATTGAAAAGTTAACTAATCCCCTAACGTTACCAGGAGCCTCTGGCTAAATCTGAGATCAGAGTGCATTTGAATTTTGTTTTGAATAGTCTCTAGTGTACACTGCTACGCGACAGGCCCGTTAAATATCAATATATACAAATTTACACCTAATATTTAAATCTTGATAACAAATAACGCGTTTGACACGGTCTAATGACACCGTGGGGCCGAACCTACGAAGAGATTATTTATTGCGCGATTATTTAATATTTGTTAGTACGAATTGGCGGAATTATGAATGAAGATAAGTATATTAATATACTAGATGAAAATGTAGAAGAAGTAGAATGTAAGAGGTGTATATAGAAAAGTTTCTTGAAACTACGCAAAATTGAGTAGATGAAGCTCTGTTAGAAAATTTTTAACATTGAAGATGTCTACATATGTTTTCTCCTGTATTCAAATAATTAAGGATAGGAATTATATTAAATTTAGACACGATTCATTGTAAGACAATTTTTATTTCAATTTTAGACCCATGGTCTCCACCACATCACAGACAATCAATACACATTACATACAAGAAACACGCATGACACACAACAAACACACCTGACATACAACAAACACACATTACATACTTCTCTATTTAATAGTATGTACAAAATTTGGTATATTAACTATCGACTGTACGTTCGTCCGCGAAATATGTTTTGAAGGAATCGCGTATTCTATACGCCCTCCGCGATGCGCGAGTGGAATCTCGAAAGCGCGCCTGATTCCCGCGATCAACCTCCTCCACCGTGGCGTTTGTCGCTTCCATTATTACGGAGGCGTCTGACCCCGCTCTGTCTATAATAATATTGTGCAATAAGCACACGCACTTTACTATTGTCGTTACCTGCTTCGGATGCACCTGTAACTCGCCTTTTAGGCATCTCCACTTGCTGACAAGTATACCGAACGCACATTCGATACACCGCCTGGCCCTGCTAAGTCTATAATTAAAGATAACTTCGTCGCGTCTCTGGTGGTTGGTGACCGCGTACGGACGAATCAAATATTCTTTTAAGGGATAGCCCTAATCACCGATCAATACATGTGGCAGTGTCGTGTCTCCCACTACTGCGTCAGGGGGCATGTTAAATGTGTTAGTTTGGAGGCGGCGGTACACATTCGAGCTACTAAATACTCCGCTATCGCTGCGCCTTCCATAATCCCCCACATCTACAGTAATAAATTTGCAATTTGCATCTGCAATTCCTTGTAGATGTATCGAGAAATACTTCTTGTAATTGAAGAATCTGGCGCCGGAATTCGCTGGGCATTTCATTCTGATGTGCTTGCCGTCGATGCTGCCCACACAATTAGGAAAACCCCACAATCTTTTGTATTCTGCAGCATTTGCGTGCAGAGCTTCCATAGACGGCACCGGCATATGGGTCTCCTGAAATGCCTCCCAAATCGCTGTGCACGTCTCCGTTACTATTTGGGAAATCGTGTTGTTAGCCATTCGAAATGAAAAAGCTAGCGATCGGAACGCCAGACCCGTTGATAGATACCTTAAACAGAAATCGATATTACTTTATAACTGTGCCGTAGGAATTATATAGTGGATGACATTAATTTCCATCAAATCAAAAAATAACTTACCTCAACGTTACAACAAGCCTCTCCTTTGGCGATATGCACTTGCGGAAGTTTGACTGTTTATCTATTTTGTTCGTTATGCCTTGTAGTATGTAGTCGAATGTCGCTTGATCCATTCGAAAATATTCGAAAAATTTTTCGTCGTTGATCGTTAGATCCGGGAAAAGTACGTGGTATTCCCCTTTTTTTTCACGCTCTAAATATATTTTATTTGTATGGAATCTCCTGCCTGTAATACACTCCTCTGTAGTGAGACTACTTGTCTCCAGGCAAATCAATGTTTCCGCGTCCATAGCGTGTATTTTGGAATTCCAACAACTGATCTTTTATGTGAACTGGCAGAGTCTCGTGTTTTAATAACGTTTTTTCTGTCGTCACTTCAGTGTTTTAATACTTACTATGGATTCGAGTGGGGGGATTTTGAATTTTCCAATTGGTCGTGGGTGTGCCTGTACGTCTTTTCTTTTTTTGGAGTGGGAAACTGTCAAAGTAAAACATTTTACATTGTCTCGTAAATACGATGTCGTGATTAATGGCCGGTCATGAAGAAGTTGTCGAGGCACGGTGGTTATAAAGAGATTCAGAAGTTTTGGGAACCAGCACGCATTTCGAACATAAAAATCAAGACAAGCACTTTTTGAACTCATAAAAGATGCGAACGGTTTTCCCTCGCAAAACAGATGTTTCAGACCGCTGGACCACATTCAGCGTAGCCAAGTTTTTGGAAACTCGGGTTTCATGCTATTAGCAATTGCTTTTACAGCCGAAAACAGACAATTGTAAGGAACGGAGCACATTGTTTTGCCGGATGTCCTCCTCAACCCTCACACCGTGTACAATGACTTTTTTACCTGCCCTCCACCTTCGTGGTGGGCACGTTGGGATACTATGAGAGTCGCCCCTGTACAACTCACTTGATTCTGATTTGAGCCTATAATGAAAATGTAGAATATGCCTTCTGAACAGGCATCCCTCACATCGTGTAGGAAGGCATATTTTACATTTTCATTATAGGCTCAAATCAGAATCAAGTGAGTTGTACAGGGGCGACTCTCATAGTATCCCAACGTGCCCACCACGAAGGTGGAGGGCAGGTAAAAAAGTCATTGTACGCGGTGTGAGGGTTGAGGAGGACATCCGGCAAAACAATGTGCTCCGTTCCTTACAATTGTCTGTTTTCGGCTGTAAAAGCAATTGCTAATAGCATGAAACCCGAGTTTCCAAAAACTTGGCTACGCTGAATGTGGTCCAGCGGTCTGAAACATCTGTTTTGCGAGGGAAAACCGTTCGCATCTTTTATGAGTTCAAAAAGTGCTTGTCTTGATTTTTATGTTCGAAATGCGTGCTGGTTCCCAAAACTTCTTAATCTCTTTATAACCACCGTCCCTCGACAACTTCTTCATGACCGGCCATTACTCACGACATCGTATTTACGAGACAATGTAAAATGTTTTACTTTGACAGTTTCTCACTCCAAAAAAGAAAAGACTGTACATGGTGTGCGGGTTGTCGGGAAAACCCCGAGATCAACAGCCGCAGCCCACAACTGACCGTTGAGGTCTTCAAGGTTTATGACACAGAATTACTATTGGGGCATAGGAACATATCCTTCGAGCCTTCCTTCGCGGCTCTGAAAATAAAGTAATAAAAAACTGAATGCCGAGAAGACAAGTAAAGACACTAAAGAACGAAGACAATACCAAAGAATTTCCTGACACTTTCCCACTCTCCTCAACTCAAAACTCCTCCCAATGCACCCACGTCCAATAACGAAACGCTAAATTTTCCCACTTAAAATCCACAAACATCCAATCAGAAGAAACCGAAGCTGACGATAGACAAGACACGACGAGATAGATCAGAAAAAAAAATCGCTCGAAAAGTGCACATCGTTTTTAAGCTTGTCACTCGTTTCAACGGAGTTACTTCGTCTACTGTGCAGTGTTTTAGAATATATTGCGTGTGCTTTTAAGTGTGACACTTCGATATTGCGATACTTCGGACGCTTCAGTAAAAATGGATTGCGAAATGCTAATCAGTCTAGTCCAGGACAGGAGGCATTTGTGGGACCCTCAACACCGCCAGTACCACAACAGGGATATAAATCGGCAAGCGTGGCATGAGATTGCAGAATCATTGAATTCCTCGAGTAAGTACAATCGAGTATATACAATTGATCTATAGTGAACCGGATAAATCATTTCGTTCTCACGGACGTGTTAAGTCGCGACATCGATACTAGTGTTCCTGAATTCTCGAGAATTTTTAATAAAATAAAAAAATATTGGAAAACTTACGATACTTGGCAATACCGTTGATAATATTTATCGAAAGCGCAAAATAACTTTAACTCAATGTTTATTCCTGTCCAATACGTACATAACTTTAAAAACAAGCAAAAAATAGACGCTTATTAATATAACCGATAAATTATTTAAAGCCAAACTTTTATAAAGTGAAACATTACGCTTTTGTTTTGAAATGACTTTTTAAGAAGCATAATGCGTCTAATTTAGTTTCTTCTGACGCTAAACTCTTGACACTAAATTCTTGATGGCTATCTACAATTTCTAATTCTAACTGTTTTCCAGTGAGAGTGTCCACTTCCACTGATAATCTGAATGTTTTTCACTATTTTCATAAGAATCATTGTTACATTTTCCGAGAAGTCTGCTTAGAATTTGTTTTATCATCTTTTGCAAAGATTCTGGATTATGCAGATATTTCATAAGAGATACAACAATCTTGTCTCTTCTATTAGATGTTTGTTCGTTTAATAACAACAAGAAACTCATTACGCAATTCAGTATTCAGTTTTTCGAAAGTTTTAAATAAGAATTTAAGATCTCCTTCAGCAGTTAATGATGACGAATCTTCTCTACTAAGATTTTCTATTGTAATTCTTCTAGGTTCTATATTAATAGTTACACATATAATCTACGTTTGTTTGAGACAGTGCTCTTTTAATAGGATTCCGTACTCTGAAAAATTGTCTAATCATAGCCTCCATAGTGTTCCAGCTGGTTTTACAATCCAAAATGAGTTTTAATTTTGTATTCTGAGATTCATAACAATTTTCTTAGACTTAATTTTCTCGAGAAATGATAAATAACCAATTATAAAATTTCTCGAGAAATTCTCGAGAAACAATTGTTGAGAAGGAACACTAGTCGATACCGTTCGGGTAATCTCACTGACGCGTAAACACCCACATATTAAATACTAACACTTGCATTTTATTATAAATTCTTTATGTGGACCTACATTGAAGGTTTAAAAAATACGTTTTGTAGACGTCTGTGTCAGTTACACATATTTTGAAAATTTCGACGAAATCGGCCGACATGGCAATGGGTTACAAACGTTTATGAAGCTGGCGAAAATTGCAGATTTTCACGTTTTTCGGTCTCCAACTGCAATAAACCTAAGGACTCTTACGATCTACGAAACGCATTTTTTCAATCTATATATATAAAAATGAAGTACTGACTCATTCATTCATTCATTCATTCACCTATCAACGCCCAGGCTAAACCCTTGGCCCTAGAAAGCTGAAATTTTGCACAGAGGTTTCCTTTATGATCTATACAAGAGATAAGAAAGGATATTTCGAAAATCAACCCCTAAGGGGGTGAAAAGGGGTTGCAACGTTTGTATGAGGAATATTTTATTTATGTAATATAGATAAAGAGGTACTATAAGTATAAACCAAATAGTCTTAACCCTTAGATACGTGGTGGTTTTTCAAGAATCAACTCCTTATAAATTAAATTCAAACTTACATTCGACAAAAGGGGTAAAATGGTGTGAATAAGCCTAAAAATCGGTATGGGTCTCGTTATTGAGGTTTAGGGACGTTAATTACGAAAATGGCATCAATTTTGAAATCTAAAATGGGGACGTGACATGAAATTAAAACTCTATAGGGGTGAAGGGGGGGTCAAAAAGTTTTATGGTGAAACAATATAAATTTTCGAGGGCATTAAACAATTTCCTGTGCGAGCGAAGCCGCGGGGAAAAGCTAGTTTCCAATATAAGTCAACATAAAGAATACGTCAAATGCAAGTTTTAGCATTTTTTCTAGAATTCCGACTAAATACAATTTTTGAAAAAATTTCTTTTTACATCCTGTGGTCAAGTAATTGCTCTAATATCTCCAAAACTTTCAAGTCGTATATTCCAATATTAAAAAAGTTGTAGTGCTTTTTAGAGCATCCGAATCTTAATCCGATTCACTGTATTGTACATTGTGTGTGTATGCAATTAATCTACATTAGATATCACTATCATACATTACAATCAGTGTACATAATACTATACAATTGTTATTATTTATGTATATTCAGGCGGTCTCGTGAAATCGAAGTGGCACCGGTTGAGAGATTCGTATAGACGAGAACTCAAAAAGAGTAATCAACCCACGGGCTCTCAATCGCGGGGACAGTCAACCTGGCGCTACTACCAGCAGATGAGTTTCCTGGAGGATTCTTACACCAGCAGAGGAATGGAAGGGAACATTCCCGATACGCCCGCGCCCGAGGGAACAGTCAGACATATTCCCACTAGAGACGATACATGCATTGGAGATTCTGACGGCGAGATAGACGCCGATTTGGATCAATCGGACAGGGAGGTCCGCAATGGATCCACACCCCGAAGGAGAAAATCAGCAAACGATCGACGCGATGAACTAATCGAAATCGAACGGGCAAAAATAAACCATCTGCAGCTACTGCGGGACGATAGGGCCCAAAAAGAGGATGCGGATTATATGTTTCTAAACAGCCTTCTCCCCTATTTGCGTGTCATCCCTGAATGTAGGAAACTAGAAGTGCGCACTGAACTGCAACAGGTGCTCATCAGGGCAAGAAACAATATAGAAAGTAATTTGCATTCTTCCTTTTCTTCATCATAAGTTGCCGCGCGCGCGTGTGCGTGTGTGTATGCATGTATGTGTGTATTTCGTATGTATATTGTAGAATAATAATTATTTCTTAATGTATTTCCATTTTATATTCTTTTATTATATTTTATATGTCATTTTATATTATGTTTGAGTACAAAATATATGTATATGTACAACATACTTTGGTTTTTCTTCATGTGTATTCTCGTACCTCCCATTAAACAATAAAATACAACTGTCAATATCTGTCGTTTTTTCCCGCATTAACCGATTTCTACGTAACGTATTTTCTCAACAATTCCGACCGAATGCAATTTTTGAAAAAATTTCTTTTCGCATCCTGTAGTAATCTAATTGCTTCTCCACAAATTTCAAGTCGTATATTCCAATATTAAAAAAGCTGTGGTGTTTTTATTAAAATAATATCTCATCATCTATTAGATTTGCGATATGTGAAGTTCAGCAGTTTATAACGCAGAATTTTGTGCCTCGACCGGAGTTTGCGAGCAAAAATAATGGGCATTCCAGTTAAAAAACTAAAGTCGACTTTTTTTGAACATTTCTTTCGCACAACAAATAACTTACGAATTATTTGAGATCGTCATGTTGCCATGCTCACCCTGCAAACCATAAACAGCTGTTAGGTTTGAATTGTTTGTTATTTACAGTCCATAAAGTTGCTGCATATTCTGTAGACATTCTGAAATAAGGCTCGACAGCGTTTGTCCTAAAGTTACACCTTTCACGTACTGAAAAATCATTTTTAATCGGTGTATGTCCACCAAGTAGTCCAATACAGTGCCCCGTAGAACTATAGCGGACCAGCAGTGGATTAAGATATCATAAACCGTTGCCGCTCACTACTACGCGATTGTAGGGGATGGCAAAACGCCATATCGTATGGGTCCGAACTGGTGTCATTGTATTGATGCGAACCCGAGATGCTCCTTTCAGGGTAGGAGTACGGTGACGTGTGTAGGTTTGAATGCGCGGCCGATTGGGTCAGAGTGGAGGAGGCAGGCCTCGTTCCACACGCATTTGGGGCTGTCCTCGAAATATTGGCTACAGCGGCCACACATACTATGTAGCATGCACCGTCGCAGTCAAAACATTGGGACTATCGGCGCGCGGCTGTGGTGGAGATAAGCTGACCCACCGATGATAGGCTTGCTTTGTTTATGCGCCGTTCCCCCGGGGCTGTTCTCTATGGAGAGGTTTATGACAGGTAGCATTACTATTGGCTAGAAGCGGCACTCTATCGGACAATACGTGTTGATTGTAAAATAATTTTTAAATCACCAACTCCTCAGAGCACCAACATTATGAATTGGACGCGCTAAAAACAGCCCTCTGAGAAACAGCTTCGCTGTCGATCGCCCAATAAAAACTCGACCAGTGGTCGCCCAAAAACGGCCCGAGAAATGATTTTTATAATTACTTTCGCATATCCATACTTTCATGAGCGTTGATCTACATACAATTAATGCACATGTATCTTCTCATGCGAAGTAGGACTACCGTTTTCAATTTTGTTCAAATTTGGATATGTTGCAGTCTTTAGTAAAATATGAACGCATCTCAAAGAGAATTCTTTGAATTCTAAAAATCAATGGCTTTACGGACGTGCACTATGAGGTGTCACAAGTTTTTCATTTAATTATAACGGCCAAACTATGAGAAAACGATGAAAATGAGTTTTTGATGCTTATAGTAATACCATAAGAGTATTTAAGAATAATTATTTCAGTTGAAAAAATATTTGTTTTCATAGTTTATTTTGCAATTGCTTTTTTTGAACAGGTGCATTGCTATTATAGCACCAGAAAACTGAAAAATAAAAATAACGATAATATAGCCCCATGTGTCCTCTTTACGGATCCGTTTTTAAAAATACGGATACTTCGAATTTGGCGATATGAAAATTGTTTGAAGTGAACGCTGCACCGAAACATATCGCGCGAGGTCCGTCCTGTCGGTCGACGCCGGACGAAACTAGAAGGGACTCACAGACGGGCCTACCCACACATTTCAAATGTCTGACCGAAGCCCCTGACGTCACGAAGTCTGTCGGATGTAGGAGCCACTGTGCGCGTAGCCTAATGCGGTTGAGCACATTGGTGGCACTTGTGGGTGGTACGACACCCACTGGACTCGTGACGGCCCAGACAGTTCTGGCACAGTCTGGAGGATTTGACCCACTGCAATCGTTCGACCTTCTACTGGGAGCAGACGTCTACCCCGCAATAATGCTAGACGGTATTCGCCGTGATGGTCGGAGCACTCCGATCGCGCAGGAGACAATTTTCGGATGGATCCTGTCAGGCCCAACCGTAAAAACAGGATCAGTGCATTCAACCGCCTACAGCCACGCCTGCACCCTCGACGAGTTGACGTCACTGGTTCGCCATTTCTGGGAACAGGAGGAGGTTACAACGTCCGACAAACCATTGTCCAGCGACGGCGCAGCCTGCGAAAACACGTTCGCAACCACCCACTCACGAGAGGACCGAACGATCCTAAAATGAATGAAATTTACAAGTTTCATTCACAGCAATTTCACACAGTAAAATGCCCATGAGAATTGCATACTACTTGTAGGTTGATAGAGTGAAACCCTTTACGATTAATATACGAGTTTGGATCTTGAGAGGGAGCTCGGATTTTAATATGTGTGCCATCCATGGCTCCAATGACATTGGGAAAACCACTCGCTTTTTCAAATTCTTGCATTACTTTTATTGCAATTTCACCTCTTGGCCACGTAATAAATTGAGGAGCAATACAGTGAAGAGCATATGTGACCCGTCTCAATGCTCGAAACGCAGTTGCTTTGCCTACTCCAAATTTTGTTCCTACAGATCTGAAACAATGATATATGTATCATATAGATTAAATAACGTGACAGTCTTTATTATATTAATATATATTGCTTCATGTAAATACCTATAACAATCAGGAGTAGCCATGAACCAAATAGCAATGAGGAGTTGCTTTTGCGCTGGTATTGGTTTTCTACCAGAGGACTTATACGTTTCACCTAACGCTGGACCAATTATTTTTAAAACCATTTCAAAGGTTTCAGGAAAAATTCTAAAATAACGTGATACAACATTTATTAAAAAATGTAATCATTTTAGTAACCAATTATCAAAAAGTATTTTTTATTTTTATAACAAATTATGTTACTTACCGAAAATGTTCTTTGAACACTGTTCTAGAGTAGCCAGGGATGACTCGCTCGACATAGTCTTCAATTTTTTCTATTTGAACCATCTCTCCTCGCGTTTCGCCAACCATTAGTATTGTGTTAATTAACTCCAAATCTAAATTTACGTTAACATCCTCCAATTCATCTTCGCTGTCGCTCGTGTTGGTAGCATCACTTGAATCACTCAAATTGTTCAATTCTTCTTCTTTGATGTTTTTATCTAATAAAAACATCGTTAATGCAGATAACGCTTTGTCGTTCACGGGAGCAGCCATTTTTTATTCGCATCAATGCACGGAAAAAATCGTTCCGTTTCAAAGCGCCGCATCACACGCATCATGCGCATTAAAGAAACGAAACGACGTCAATGCGCGCATCGTATTGAAAGCGATCTATGCGCTTGATGCGTGAAACGGAATGAACCCCGAGATTACGACCGCTTTCCGACCGTCCACCTTCCGTCCTCCTTGGAGGAATCCACCGTTTCTGGTAGTTCACACTACGGAATCCTTCACCGTTCCCACAGAGCAGTATTTGTGGCCAAAGCCCCTGTACGTCTGTACCGATCATCGTCGTGGCCTACGCCTCTCGGAATTCCGCTTCCACTGTCCTCCGTGCTTGTGGCTTGCGCCCTGATTTTTACCGAACACTGTACCTCTGTCCAGCTATACGAGATCATATCCGTGGTCATCGCCCCGATATACTCGTACCCTTGTGGTCAACACCCAGGGATTCCCGTCCAACCCGACGAGAACTTATCTGTGGCCACCGCCCCGATATACTCGTACCGTCCAGTGATGCCAGAATCGTGGTACCGTGGTACTAAACCGTCGTGCTAGACCCCCCCACTATGACCTACTGTTGCCCTATTCTCCTTCTCCGACGCGCCGCGCGCTATACGCATCAGCGTACCTCTACTATGTCCGTGTGCGCTTGCGCCAGCCACAATCTATTTTTAGCTCTTTCTATGTGTATTGCTTTACGGAAACGAAACTGAAAATTAGCCGTCGATCCGTCGAGCGTATGAATCGCAATCTGGAGCTATCCTTCGAGTCCCCGTGCAGCGATTTTTATTTTTATTTTTTATTACTTTTTTAATTACATTTTTTAACCTTCCATATTACTAAAAATGTAAAAAGTATGTTAAAAATATGTATTTATTTTACATAGAAACGTTTTACTACTGTAACAATTGCATTAATAAAAATCGGAATATGAGAACCGAATGGTGGTATTTATTTGAACTCATCGGAGAATACGAAAATGTAGAAAGTATTTTTTAGTTTATGAAACAGTTTGTAGATTTATGGTTAGGGAAGAGTTGCAAAGGGATTTGTTGAGGGGGAAGGCAGGATTAAGGGCATGGGGTTATGAGAAGAAGTTAGGGGAGGGTAAAGGGGGGGATCTAGCGAGGGTATGTTGGGAAGAGATAAGGAGGAGGGAGAGGAGGGGAGGGGTAAGGGATGGCTGGGAAAAGGAGAGAGAGGAGTTTTTATTGGGGCAAGGGTGGTCTTTAGAAGAATGAAATGGAATGGTGGAGGGGAGGAAAGAATTAGTAAGCGGAGAGATTGTAAAAAGAGAGGGGATAAAGCAAAGAAAGGAGAGGTGGGAGAGAATAGAAAATTCTAGATCGAACAAGTGGTACGGGAGAGTAAAGGGGGTGGGTTTGCCGGGATATCTAAAGAAAGGGTGGGGGGAGAGCAGGTGGCAGAGGGTGGCTCGTTATAGATTTGGAAATGAGATGGTGGGAGAGAGATATTGGATGAATGAAGACAGGAGAAAATGTAGAGTGTGCGGATGGGAAGAAGAAACGTGGGAGCATGTGTGGGAAGTGTGCATGAGGGTGGATGATGTTAAAGGATGTCGGAAGTGCTAGAAGATGAAGGAGGAGGGGAGGAATGGATGAGAAGGATAGATGAGTGGAGAATGGGAGTGAAAGATATGAGTGGGATGAATGTGAGCGACCGGAAAAGGGAGTCCATGGTTAGGGGTGGGGGGTTTTGAAATAGTTGAGGGGGCGAAACGCGAGGGGAGCGGAGCGGAGGCTTATGTAAATATTAGAGTATATGCGATGATTGAGTATAGTGTGAGTGTTTCTCTCTCTCTCGTGCGTTCTGTTAGCACAAATTTAAGTGTAAAGTTAGTTGTAAGTTAGTTGTAAGGAGTTAGTAAGTAAGTTTGTAATTGCGGCGAGTATGAGGAAGGACGTTTGTGGAAATTTTGTAACCCCAAGGGGATCAAAATAAAAATCATACATACAGTTTGTAGATTTATTACTTGTCAAATAAATAATGAAATAAATTGTATAATATAAATTCATTTTACAAGCATACATAAGTTTAGAAGTTAGCTGATGTTTTCGGCGCACGGGTTCAATCCAATATTACTAACAAGCACAACGTTTCGATCCAGGTATGGACCATTTTCTAGAGAAATTAGCGTCTGTATAATTTGCGCCGAACTGTGCACCGAAAACATCAGCTAAATTCTATGCTTTATTTATGATTGACAAAACGGAATTATTATACACAAGTTTATTTGTCTTCCTATAATAAAAAAAATACAGTCAAAATTATAATTATTGTATGATTTTTATTTCGATCCCCTTGGGGTTACAAAAATTTTCACAATATCTCTCCTCATATTCATCGCAATTACAAACTTAAATACTAACTCCTTAAAATTAACTTACAACTAACCTTACATTTACTTTTGTGTCGACCAACGCACGAGAGAGAGAGAAACACTCACACTCTAAACATACAACGCATATACTCTAATATTTACAAAATCCTCCGTTCCGCTCCCCTCGCGCTCCCCCCCTCATCTACTTCCAAACCCCCCACCCTTAACCATGGACTCCCTTTTCCGGTCGCTCACATTCAACACACTCATATCTTTCATTCCCACTCTCCACTCATCTATTCGTCTCATCCATTCCTCCCCTCCTCCTTCATCTTCTAGCACTTCCGACATTCTCTCCTGCCACCCTTTACCAACATCCACCCTCATGCACACTTCCCACACATGCTCCCACGTTTCTTCTTCCCATCCACACACTCTACATTTTCTCCTGTCTTCATTCACCCAATATCTCTCTCCCATCATCTCATTTCCCAATCTATAACGAGCCACCCTCTGCCACCTGCTCTCCCCCCACCCTTTCTTTAAATAGCCCGGCAAACCTTCCCCCTTTACCCTCCCGTACCACTTGTTCGATCTAGAATTTTCTATACTCTCCCACCTCTCCTTTCTTTGCTTTACCCCCTCCCTTTTTACAATCTCTCCACTTACTAATTCTTTCCTCCCCTCCACCATTCCATTCCATTCTTCCAAAGACCACCCTTGCCCCAGTACAAACTCCTCTCTCTCCTTTTCCCAGCCATCCCTTACCCCTCCCCTCCTATCCCTCCTCCTTATCTCTTCCCAACATACCCTCGCTAGCTCCCCCCCTTTACCTTCCCCTAACTTCTTCTCATAACCCCACGCCCTTAATCCTGCCTTCTCCCTCAACAAATCCCTTTGCAGCTCTTCCCTAACCAAATACCCTGGTGTATACCTACCTACCCCTAATACCCATTTCAAATACCTTTCCTGAAGCCTTTCTAATCCGTCCCTCTCCTTCCATCCCCAAATTTCTACTCCGTAGCTTATTACCGACCATACCAGCTTATCAAACAACCACAATCTTCTCCCCCAGTCTTTTCCAAACCTCCTCTTCCCTATCCCCCACACCTGTCCCATCACCGCCGCCCCCTTCCTTAACCTTTCTTCTACGTGTGCTCTCTGCCCCCCATCCCTCGTAATCGTGTAACCTAAATATTTGTACTCCCCTACTTCCTCTATTACCCTCCCCTTCCACCTCCATGATACCTTCTTCCATCTACCCCCTCCCTTTCTACACCTCATTACTTTGGATTTTTCCGCGTTAAGCTGCAGCTTTTTCCCTTCCAAGTATTTTTCTAACACCCCCATCATTCCCCTCATCCCATCCTCCTCCTCTGCTAACATAGCAACATCGTCCGCATATGCTAACGTATGTATCTTACTTCCCCCCACTTTTACCCCTCCCCATCCTCCCCTCTCGAGTTCCTCATCCATATCTGCCAACAATAACGTAAAAAGCAAGGGACTTAGCGGGTATCCCTGTCTAACCCCTCTTTCTGTCCAGAAACATTCCCCTTCTTCTTCCCCCACTCTTATTTTACTTTTTGTTTCCATTAGAACCTCCTCACACCTCTTCACTAACCCTTCCCTCAATCCCCTTTTCCTCATCGCCCCTACCAACACCTCCCTATCCACCGAGTCGAACGCCGCCTTCAGATCTATAAACATTATTACCAACCTTCTTTCTTTCCTCCTCACCTGTCTGTTTATTAGATAATTTAACACATAAATATTATCTATACATCCTAGGCCCTTTCTAAATCCTGCTTGACTTGCCGGTAATAGCCCTTTACTCTCCACCTCCTCCTTTACCCTCTCCGCCAACACTGCCGCATAAATCTTGTACGCTGTCTGCGTCAAAGTTACCCCTCTGTAACTCCCCACCTTTTTACTATCCCCTTTTCTTGCTATGGGCACCACCACCCCCTCTGACCAGTCCTCTGGCCATCCTCCCCCCCTCCACACCCCATTGCAAATCCTCCATAACCCCTCCTGCACCTCGTCTCCCCCGCGCTTCCATACCTCGTTAGGAATCCCGTCACCCCCTGCTGCTTACCCGTCCTTCAGACCTTTTATTACTTTCCTGATTTCCCCTATTTCTAAATCTTTCTCTCCGTCTTCCTCTCTTCCACTTTTTCCTAACCTTCCCATCCTCCCCTCTACCCCTCCCAGCAACTCCCTAAAATATTGCTCCCACTCTTCCATCCTTATTCCTTCATCTATCTTCATACCCCTTTTTCTTTCCTTATTCACAATCTTCCATACCTGACTTTCCGTTCTTATCCCCTCTACTTCTTTTTCCCACCTTTCCCTCTCCTCTTTCTTCTTCTCCTCGCACAAACTCTGGTATTCCCTTTTCCTCTCCCTAAAAGCTAACCCGTCCCCTCCTTCCTTTCTCCACCTCCTTAACTCCTCCCTCGCTCTCTTTTTTCCAACTTTACACTCCTCATCCCACCATCCTTTCCTCTTTATTTTTTCTTTTTTCCCCAACTCCCCCAAAACTTCCTTTATTTTCCCCTTCAGCCCTTCCCATCCCTTCTGCGCCCCCTCCCCTACACTTGATCTCATTGCAAATTTTTCCCTAAATTCCTCCCCTGTTTCTTCCGACCATCTCCCCATCGCTCTTCTTTTCCCCCCTCCCATTCTCCCTTTTTTTCCTCCCAACTCCCCCTTTATCCATACCGTTATGGGCATATGATCCGAATCAACCTTGTCCCCTATCACTATCTTTTCTACACCTTCTCTTGTGTCCTCATTCCCCAGCACGTAATCAATCACCGAACTCCCTCTCGCCCCTACATATGTAAATTCTCCTACCTCATCCCCCTTTATATTCCCGTTCATAATCCCCCACCCCCTTTCTCCTAAGAATTTGCACAGCTTCCTCCCATCCCCATTAACTTTTGTGTCCTTTGAATTTCTTAACCCTCTTCCCCTTCCCTCATCTTCTACCACCTCTCCCCCTACCCTTCCCGTTCTCGCATTAAAGTCCCCCCCTATAATCACCCTAACCCCTTTTTCTCTACCTTCCACCCACTCCGCCATCTCATCCAGTTTCCTGTCTAAATCCCCATTTACGTATAACCCAACCACCCTCCACCAACACCCCTCCATCCTCACCTTCACAGACATCAACCCCTCCCTTCCTTTTATGACCCCTCTATCCATTTCTAACTCCTTCCTTACACCCACAACCATACCCCCTTTTGCCCTTCCCCTCTTTTCCTCCCTCTTTGCCCACTGAACCTCCCACGCATACCCTTTTGGTAATTTACTCCTGACCTTATCCCACCCCTTCTCCTCCACCCACGTCTCCATCAAAACTATCACTTCCCACTCCTCAATCCCCTTCCAAAATTCCTCATCTTTATTTATCAACCCTGCCACATTCCAGAAACTAATCTTGTACTCTTCCCTTTTCTTCTTCTCCCCCCTCCCCCCTAAAACCCTTCCCTATTCGTTTCCCTGCCCCTCCATCCATTTTTCCTCAATCTCATCCCATCTTTTTACTTTCCCATTTACCCATAGCTTCAAATACCCTATTTGAACATTCTTTCCCTCCCTCCTTTCCTTCTCAGCTTCCCTTTCAATTTTCCATCTTACCCTTCTCTCCTCTTCTGTCAAGTCATCATCTACTCTTTCTATTTGCCCCCTAAGCTTTTTCTTCCCCTCCATTACCCTTCTTTTAATTTCCCTACCTGCCAACTTCACCATAACCATTCCCCTCCCGTCTTTATCTACTCTCCCTATCTTTCTAATTTCATTAATTCCCTCTTCCTTCAACTCCATCTTTTCCCACAGCCTCTTAACCTCTACTTTTATATCAATACCCTCCACCTTTATCCTCCTTATAACTATATTATTTTTCTTCTCCTCTCTATCCCTCTTGTCTTGTTTAATTTCTAATATCCTTATTCTTCTTTTATTCTCATCCACTGTCGTCTCTCCCCTTACCCCATTATCCCCTCTCTTTTCCCCCCTATCTGTTTTTCCTACCAATTTTTCCATTTCTCCCAGCTTTCCTTCTATCTCCTCTATTCTCTTAACTGCTTTTTCTCTACTATCCCCTACCCCTTCCCCCCTCACCAATTCCTCTATTCTCCCCTCTGCCTTTGTTACCCTTCCCTCTACGCTTTCTATCCACTTCCTCATCCTTTCCCTATTTAACTCTTCCTCCCTCCTCTCTTCTCTCCATTTTTCCCTTTCCCTCCTCCATTCCTCCCTTTCACCTCTCATCTCTTCCCTCATCGTCCTCACCTCCCCCAGTAACCCTCTAAACATTTCCTCCATTTCCTTGTATCCCCCTCCCTCCCCCTTTTATCTTTTTGCGGGGTCCTTCTCGTATTGTCACTTCTTTTGAATATTAAATTTACCTCCTCCTCTTCTCCCATTACATCCCCTATTCCCCTTTTCCTCCCCACGCTGTCCACACTTTCCGAGCTGAACCACCGCTCTAGATTACCATCTTTCATGATCACCCCCACTCTTCCCTTCCCTTCCTTCCCATCCTCCCTCTCCATCCCCTTAACTATCTCTCTTCTCTCTTCCATTTTTCCTACACTTTAGATTTAATCCCTCTTCTTCCTAATCAAAATTTCCCGCTTCTCAGCCTATCTGTCTCCTAATTCCACTTTTCTCCCACCAGATTGCGCCACTTTCCTCCTATTCTCCTGTCCCGCGCCCACCTGTCTACTGCCCCGCTATCCTAACCTATACTCTCCTCTCACTTAGCCCTTCTCTACTGCTCCTTCTCTCACTCCCTCACCCTTGTCCTATTCTCTCCCTCCTATTCCTACACCCCACTAACCCGTCTCAACAGCTTTCAGCACTCACACTTCTTTCAAAACCTCTCTTACACACCAAAAACAGGCACCGCTAATTCTATCCACAACCTCTCATACGACCGGAAACGGAAGTCCCAAAATTATAATTATAATAGAATTTCATAAAATATTGAGGTAATAAAATATCATCTTTTTTCGCAATGATGCTCTAATTTTATTGATTCTCTCGAATGTCCATGTCCATTTCCTTCCGAGATAGTGGAATTTCTAGGTGTAAATAAACACATTCCATTTTGTATGCAGCAACAAGTACAATTAACAATTGAAATATTTTTTTAAGTAAAATCAAAATAACAAAAACCGCAAGAACTTTCTTTCCGACCTAACATTATACATTCTTGAAAAATTCATATATAAGTATGTAAAATTTATAGAGCTGCGATGGTAGCGGCGAACATTGGAGCGCGTGGTGGCAGCGGCGAACGTAGGCAGACAAGGATGGGAATACTTTTCTTCTATGCTCTCCTCGCCGTTGTCACCTAAATGCTATCTTTTATGCTTGATGCTTCACTATGATTACGACCTTAAATATTTATTGATATAATAAATCATTTATCCCGCCTGTATCACGCACATGCGTGAAATGAATCGTCCAAAACAATGGAAAATCAGCGTTACTGGATACGTATCTGATGCGCGCGTCGAATAGCACAACGCGAGATTGACAAAAGACGCGAGTTTAAAGAGACAAATGCAATAGTGTAGTTTCGACAGGAGTCAGGCGACAGGTTCTCGAAGAAGTGGCCTTTAAACTTGAAATATTGTGCGCGAGTTTAGTGTAGTTTCTTCCAGTTTCTTACGTTTTGTTTTTATATGTTTTTATTTGTTACTGTGATATATTTTGTTTTAAGGTCATTGTTGCTACATTGAAAATGGAACGTGTACCCGCCAAAAGATCGAAAAAAAGATTCCAGCGTCATTGGTTCGATGCTGACGAAAGTCTGAGGGTATGGTTGGAAGAACTTCCTTCGGACGAATCAAAATGCGTCTGTAGAGTCTGCAACATGATCTTCGGTTGTGGACTTACAGAAATTCGCAAACATTCGTCCACACGGGCTCATAAAATTAACATGGAGCAATTGCTTCTTGATAACACCCTTTCGTTTAATGAGCCCGATGTAGAATACAACCAACCTGAAGAGTTTCTCCAGGAAGGGACATCATCGAGTTCCCTCTTAAATGATGTAAGAACCGCTGAGATCCGATATGCGGCTTTCTTTGCCGAAAACAATATCGCGATCTCAGTGGCTCCGAAATTTCTTGCTCTCATGCAAGATATCGGTGGCCGGGGGAGTGAGCTGACCCTGGCCCCTGGGGGGGGGGAGATAGTCTCTCCCCCCCAAGATGGACCGGCACCCCGGAGGGACCTTTACCCGGTCCCTTGTAGGGGGTGTCGGCCACTTACCGGAGACGGCTCCGGAGAGGTGGCGCGTGAGGGGTGGGGTGGGGAGGGTCGGGGCGCGCGAGTGCGCTTTCGACGACCCTTCCTTGCCGGTGTCGGAGCCTTCTTGCCCTGGCCGGGCGGCGGCGGTGGGTGGCCCCTTAGAGGGTCACACAAAGGGGGTGTAAGCTGGAACGTTAAAAATGTGACCAGTATTTCAGCGCTCTCTATGATCTGGGACGGAACTAATGACAGTATATATAGATATAAACGCTAACTCACTCATACATGCTCATACACAGATACTCGCGTGACTCACACAACTCTATATGTCGTAGCTACATTGAGTTGTACATACATCAACACACATACAATTAATCTTTAAAGTAAAAAGGGAAATTAATGGGAAAAGTAAATTTATAAATCTTCAAATGAAATTAAATGTTTATTATAAACTATTTTGATACACGTTTACGTTTACATTTACGTGTATAATAATTAAATGCTTCGTCAAACAAAGTGTGTTGTGACGGTTTAACATTTTTTAACTTACCAGTTAATGCCTGGTTTATATGTTTTATGTACGTGTTTAAAATGTAATGAAAAATTTTGTTAAACAGACTAAATTTTAATTGTGCATTGTGTTCTACATGTGACGTTTCGAAAAAGATATTTTCTTCAAAATATGCCATAGCTTTCTTGCTTATATTTCTTTCACATATGTTGCCTGTAATTATAGAATGGCAAATGTCTATAAACAAGCTACAATCGAATAATTTTTCAATCTCTGCAACTTTGTACAATTTTCTACAACTTCCACATTCAGATTTTAATGTTTTCGTAACAGCAGCTAAAACATTGGTTACCTGTGCGTCATTTACGCTGTTTAAACATATATTTAAATTAACGAAGGACTCGTTTACGTTGGCAACTTCCCTTCTTCTCATATCAATAAGATTCTTCGTTTGTATAAAATAATCTGCATGATCGTTTTCACAATTTCCTTTATATGATGTCCTTCTACCGAAGTTATTAATAAAAATGCTTTTATAGTAATGTCCAAATGAAGTGCATGTAGGATTAGCATTTCTCCCTCCATGGCTACGTACTAAACTAAAAAAGTTTTCTAGCGGGTCTTGATTTAAATTTCTTCCTGCGAAATTAATATGCAAAACCTTTAATTTGTAATTTAGTGCAATCATATTTTTAAGCGTAAAAAACCAACTTTTTAATACGACCGCATAACTTTTATCTCTTGGTTTGTTTTTAATATATTTCATTGATGAAATGACTTTAATAGCGTCATTCCATATACTCATATTACGCGAATATATTGTACTGTTATAGGTTTCAGTGTAAAAATTATTTAAACTGTCGAACAAGTTATTAAAAAATCTTAACAAATCTGCAGTGTGAATTGGTTCTGGCGATAGTATTATGTAATGGTCTGCCTGAATGGGTTTATAATTTGCATAAAAGTAAATAATTTTCGAAAAGGTTGCACTAAAAACTTGGGTGCAACATGCCACTTTCATTTTTTTATCTTTGCTTTTTTGACATGTTCGTCTGTGATTTTTGTAAGTAAACGATTTGGTCCATTGGTACGATCAATTTCGTACGTCCCTCGAATGTGCTCCCACTTTGCGATGCACGTATTTTCGTCATCGAGGGAGAATTGCAAATTTTTTGTTAACAAATTATTCCTAATGCACTTCATTAAATGAGGGACATCATATAAAGGAATTATTTCCCGATTGTTAATGCAAATTGTCTGATTCGACGAATTTTGTATTAACGTATTTATCGCCTTAACATTAATTGCATTTTGGTCGCAAACACACGCTATGATTTTAAGACCGATATTTTGAGCTGCTATTACAATTTTTTGGAACATTTCTGTTATATCAAAATGTGTGTTGTTACTGTTTCCATACATGAATGCAACAGTTTGCTTCCACGGTCTTGCACCATAGACGCCTTTTAACATCCACACTGTTACGTGGTCTGCAAATTGCAAATTGCCCTGTCTGTCTATATAGATGCCCTCTACAATATCATCTGTTGCATTGTAATTTATCCCTGCAGACAGTTGTATCTCGTCAAAAATTAATATGCATTTTTTTTCTTGGGATGTAAAGAATTTAATATTTTTCTCCATTGCATCAAAAACACTATGGCATAGTCCTGGTTTTATATCTAACTCTATAATTAATTTTTTTAGAGTTGTCGTGGAAGGCAATAATAGAAGGTCCTGAAAGAACCTATAGTTCTTCGGGCTCTTCTTCCATATAGACAATGCAATAATTTTTTCATTCAACGTGAATCATCGTTTCCATCGCGGTATATTCATGTTCCTTTTGTACAATAAAAATAAATTTTTAATGTGCTCGGGCACAGTATTCCAAAAATTATGGTTCATAAAATTATTAGCTATTTGTAATCTCTTCATGTATGTTTGTTTGCGAACCTTGCACTGCTTAATTTTCTTCTGCATTTCTATCATTGCCTGGTAGTATTTTCTATTATCCTTGGATAGTTGGATGATGCTTGTTGCCTTATAAATTTTCAAAAGAGACCCTGAAAAATATAATACAATTATTGTATTTGTGCTATTTAAATTATATGTTACCAAAAACAATCACCACATCACCACATACAATCTGTTTGTGCATTTATTTACTAAAGAAGAATTGGCAATGCAAACATTAAGTATGAAATATGAAACTTAAATTATACAGAACTTGACAGAAATTAATAAAAGGAAGAAGAGTTGGCAATGCAAACATTAAGTATGAAATATGAAACTTAAATTATACAGAACTTGACAGAAATTAATAAAAGGAAGAAGAGTTGGCAATGCAAACATTAAGTATGAAATATGAAACTTAAATTATACAAGCATCTATCATGCTGCATTTACGCACAGAACACCTCTGAACACAAGAATTCTTACTGTGTTTCCAAAGGGATAATTTTCCTTCATCTGTTGCCTCATTGAAGTGCAGCACAAGGAATGTTCTTGAATAAGAAATCACTAGAATATTTTGTATCTCTCATATTCGGTTATAAAATACCAGTTTTTAAAATAAAATAATACCTTTTCTCCGTATTTTTGGCTTTGATACTGCCGTTGATACTGCTGTTCCCGCATTCTTTTCCCTGGAACGCTTTAGGTTTCTATACATGTGAACACCTTATAGAAATAGAAATTTTTGCCGTCTTGCAGGGTATGAGAGTAGGCCGCACGAAGTGCGGAAAAACAATTTCAAATGTGCTTTGCGTTCGGGAAACCGAACGTATTGCAGATAACGTACGGCACAATAAATTTTCTATTTACGAGGATGAAACGTCTGATTCCACAAACGTCAAATGGCTCACATTAGCGGTCAGGTATGTTGAGCCATGTCGTTTGTCTGTAACGACGGAGCTGTTGCAGCTAATTCATCTTGACGCTAGCGACTGTTCAGCGGAAAAGATTTTCAAATCTTTTGAAAATTATTTGCTGAAAATGCAAATTCCGCTAAGGAACGTTGCTGCTCTTAGCTGCGACAACGCTTCCGTCATGAGAGTTATGAAAACTCTCCTGCAAAAATTCTCAAATTATCTGAGACACACTGGCTGGCAAGGTACCAGTGCGTCAAAAGGTTTCTCGACACTTGGGATGATCTTTGTCGATTCTTTTCAGAGTGTTCATTTCCGGTAAGGTCGGTAACTGCTGAGCATTTTTCTTCCCAGCTCAGCAGATCCGATATTAAAGGATATTTTCATTTTATGGAATATGTCCAGAATACTCTGAACGTGTTTACTGCCTCGTTCCAAAGCAGAGAGACCCTGGTTCAGGAGTTGCAGCCCTCTTCTGCAAGGCTGCTTCGTATCTTCCTTCAGAATTTTCTGAAAAGACCCCTTTTAGAACAACTGAAATATGTTCGGGGAATTGATTTTTCATTAAAATCAAACCAAGTTCCACTTAATGAAGTGCGTCTTGGACCCGACACAGACGAGTACTTGGACGAGGCATTACGTCATGGAATGTCCGAAGTAGAGTTGCACTCCTTCCGGAAAAATTGCTTACAGTTTTATATAACTATAAGCAATGAAATTAAAAATCGTCTTCCCCATGACGACAAATTTCTTTCGCAATTGACGGTCTTCAAACCGTCAATTGCATTGTTTGATAGCGACAGGAGTTCTTCTTTCCGCAATGTCGCAGCAGTAGCCCAAAAATTGGGAAATTTTAGTGCCGAAGCTTTGCAGAATGAGTGGGACATTTTGTATTTGGGCACACCCCAATCTCAAAAAGACCGTTGGGCACTGCTATCCTTCGACGGCATGTGGATGGACATCGGCATGCAAAAGAAATCGGACAACTGTCCCATTTTCCCACATTTAACATCTTTGTTAAACGCTGTCCGATGTCTGCCACACTCCAATGCCGAGGCAGAGAGGATTTTTTCGTTGCTCCCTCACATAAAAACTAAAAAACCGGAATAAATTAGGAACTGACCTCCTAAATTCCATGTGTGTGGTGCGCACATCCCTTAAAGCTAGGCAGGAGTCTAGTCGCACCATGTCTATCGATGATAGACATTTATCTCTCATGTTAGGGAAGCATTTATATGCAAGTTCGACGCCTGCAGAAAACTTTCAACAGTTGACGCTGCACGCGCCTGCGAACTTGTAAGGGTTGCCTTTTTCTTTTACTAGTTTTGCCTTCTGGCGGCGGGTACATTTTTAATTTTTCAATGTAGCCGCAATTTTGTGTTCAATTCTGGCCGACTTCGAACAGTTAAAAATATAAGTATTTATTTTTTTTATATAATTTTATTTATTTATTTATTTACTATTTATTTATATATACGTACTATTTATTACGTAGTTCGGTACGGTACTATTAATACCGTACTATTTATAATATAATAAAATTATATAAAAAAAAAAATATATAAAAAAAAAAATAATAACAAAAAAAAAAATATATAAATATAAAAATATACATAAGTATTTATGTATATATTATTTAATTAAAATTTGTATTAATCGTTTTCTTTTTAACTCTGCAGGACTTGGGCGACTTCATTTACACCCAGAAACGCCACTGTTTCGGAAGGAAGTGGACATTTGAGAGAAGCAATGAAATTAGAGCATCATTGCGAAAAAAGATGAGTTGCAATAATTTCAATATTTTATGAAATTCTATTATAATTAAAATTTGTATTAATCGTTTTGTTTTTAACTCCGCAGGCCTTGGACGACTTTATTTACTCCTAGAAACGCCACTGTCTGGGAAGGAAATGGACATGGAAATTCGAGAGAATCAATGAAATTGCTTGAAAAGGAGTTGCGAAAAAACATGATTTTTTATTACCTGAATATATTATGAAATTCTATTGTAATTGTAATTTTGACTGTATTTTTTATTATAGGAAAACAAATAAACTTGTGTATAATTATTTCGTAAAATGAATACATATTTTTAACATAGTTTTTACATTTTTAGTAATATGGAAGGTTAAAAAATGTAATTAAAAAAGTAATAAAAAATAAAAATAAAAATCGCTGCACGGGGACTCGAAGGGTAGCTCCAGATTGCGATTCATACGCTCGACGGATCGACGACTGATTTTCAGTTTCGTTTCCGTAAAGCAATACACATGGAAAGAGCTAAAAATAGATTGTGGCTGGCGCAAGCGCCCACGGACATAGTAGAGGTACGCTGGTGCGTGTAGCGCGCGAGCGCGTCGGAGAAGGAGAATAGGGGCAACAGTAGGTCATAGTGGGGGGGTCTAGCACGACGGTTTAGTACCACGGTACCACGGTTCTGGCATCACTGGTACCGTCCGCCTTAGTGGCCAACGCCCTTAGAATCCCTAGCCGCGTCCACCGCGTATACTAGTGGCATAAGCGCCGTATACCAAACCCCCCGCCCGGTGGCCAACCGCCCCGGGCCTCCCGCATCCGTCCGCCGTGCTCTCACGTGGCCAACGCCCTCGCACCACGGTAACCTTTCCCGCCTTCTAAACCGCCGATCACCCATCGTCTCCGTGTCGCGCCGCCGTTGCGGTAAGAACCACCGAACCGCCGCGTTTAGGATTAAGATCGCCGGACCGTTTCCGCCGCGTTTAGTGATAAGACTTCCGGGTCACCGTTCTTCTCTTGTCTGTGGCTAAAATAGCCACCTCACTTTGTACCTAACGACCCTCTCAAGGGGAAATATACTTTATTTATTCATCTACCTGTGGTGCTCATTTCGTGGTTAGCGAACCCTCGACTGCCAACTGAGTCGGCAAATCTCCCAAGTCCAGTTATTACAAAGTTTAACGAATTTTCTTAAGGTTAAAAACCGTTTGTACCGTAATCTCTTTATTTTTCCCATATTTTGTAAAGATTTAGCTTTCAATTGAAAAAATTTCATCGCTCTATCTCATTTCTATCGAAAGTTATTCCTTTTTGAATCGTGTTAGGTCAACTTTCCCCACTGTGCGGCGCGGCGCGTTCTTCTCCAGCATTCGATTGTTTCATCGATCTTCGCTTGTTTTATCAAATGTTGCTTGCTTCGGCGATACCGTACAACAGTACCACACAGCTGGACGCAGCGAAGCAAGGACCGTCCCGTCATCGCGTCGATTTGCGTTTTTAACACTTTTTTATTAGCTCGCTTTTGGTGAACTTATTTCATGAACATAATGATTAAAATAAATCAGTAAATAAAAAAAATTGTAAAAATTTTAAAATACTATATACTGTTATATTATTTTTGACCTATTAAACATATTAATTCAGAAAAAGATTCCTATTTTACTTCAGTTCTTTGTTACAATTCAAGTAGAAATATTTTATTTTGCATATATGGTCTCCGTTATGTATATAAATATATATATATTACTTGGCACGTCCGAAAATCAGATACCACCGTCTTCCCTTGGACGAAAAAATCGAATGTCCTTGGGATGTCCGAAATTCAAGTACCACGTACGTACTTGGGACGAAAAAAACGGATGTCCATAGGACGTACGAAATTTAAGTTCATTGGATGTACTTGGGACGAAAAAAACGGATGTCCATAGGACGTTCGAAATTTAAGTCCATCGGACTTCTCAGGGACGTCCGAAACGGACATCGGACGTTTGGACGTAAATTGGACATAAACGGACATCCATCAGACGTCACGTCACTATCTGGGTTTTGGTGTTGATTTCTCTCTTGATTTTCAGTTCCTTGCAGTCTGGGTGGAGGGTAGGGTGATTTTGTTTACAGTGAGCGCAGGATGGCGAATCCTTGTTTGGATATTCCATTTGGTCATGTCCAGCTGTCCCACAGTTTCTGCATATTTTTTGACTCCGGCAGAATTTAATGGTATGACCAAATTTGAAGCATCCGTAGCAGATCTTAATTGGTTCGATATACAGCTCGACCGGTGTGAGAATGAGCTTGTACAGTTTTATGTTATCTGGCAGTACGGAACCCTCAAAGGTCAAGACAATGGATTCACTTGGAACCCACGTCCACTTCCCGTTTTGGGTGTCCCTGATTCTCCTGTTGAGCCTACGTGCACTTAGGATTGGTATTGGAGAGTCGGAGTAATTTAATATGTCGTCTATGTCGCAATCAGTGGAGAAGCCTTTAATGATACCTCTTCTAATTGTTCTAAATTTCGGTATAAAAGTGTTAACCCCTTCCAAATCTGGTTTGTTTTGATAGAATTTATTAAATATATATCGTGGAATTTTACAATACCGCGTATACAATGTAAGAATGTAAACTGTTGGGTACAACTTTGTAACGAGTAGAATAGGTGCGAGAAACATGCCCCCGCAAAACAACGCGCGTTACTTCCCGCGGAAACCGCGAGGTGGCCATCACGACGACCACCTACAGCCAGTGTTGTGATTGAGGCCTCAATTTCTCGCGCATGCGCGGCAATTTCAGCCTCAGTGACGTAACCTTTTCGATGAAATCGGGTAGCTTGAGCACCCCGCAGACTTTTAAAAAATTATTAGTGTATACATTGAAAAGGCAAGGGGTTAAGCTACCCTTAAAACGTTAGCAATTAAGTTTTAAGACAGAACACTCGTCCCGCCAATAACACCGGTACACTCCCGCCAATATAACTGCCACGGGGTGCTAGGGCTCTGGCCGCTCTTTTGCTTCATTGTAGATACGCCAGTGTTTCGATCGCGCATGCGCGAGAAATTGAGGCCTCAATCACAACACTGCCTACAGCACGAGCCCGGTTCCCGGGCGTTAACTCCCAGCGCGTCCGCTAGGTGGCCACCGCGACGATGTGCATTCCCGCAAGTAAAGTTATAACGAGGACCATATAAGTACGGCCGACGGACACAGAAGAGGCCGGCTGAAAGTACGGCTATGAGAGGCAATCGGCCACGATAGTCTGCTATCCGCCACCTAACCTTCCTTGCATCTTTCACAGGCCCGAGTCGCGGAAGCCAACGGGAGTCCGAATCCGCAAGATACGAAAGTATCTGCAAATCCGAGTAGCGGAAGCTACTGGAGATCCGAACACGCAAGATACGAAAGTATCCGCGAAACCCGAGTTACGGAAGTCACCGGGAATCATCCTCCGCGAGATACGGAAGTATCCGCAGGCTTGAGCCGCGGAAGCTGCCAAGCTTCCACCAACCTAAGGTTGAGATTATAGTGGAGCGGCGAGCATCGATGATAGCGGCGCGGTGAGCAGCGCGGCGAAAACAAAATAATAAATGTATATATATATATATAGTTAATAGCTTCTCGCTATTGGTTTCTTTTCGCCGCGCTGCTCACCGCGCCGCTATCATCGATGCTCACCGCTCCACTATAATCTCACCCTAAGTGTCGAAAGACACCAGGAATTCCGAGCCCGTTTAGCTGCGAAAGCTGCAAACGATTACATGTCCGTCCTCACTTAGGGCCTGTTCAGACACGGCGGAAACCGCGCGATTTGAACCGCGTCAAAATTGACAGTCGTTCAGGAATATGCGGTAACCGCGCGGACATGCAAGAGAGGGGCAAAGTTTTAGCTCAGTACGAAGATGGATATCGAAGAAGCAATATGTTTGTGGTTGCTCTGCAAAAAACGTAAACGATATAGAAAAAGACAGTATTGGGTGCATCCGATATTAAGAGATCGGCTCTCACATAGCGCATTTGTAACTCTATACCCCAAATTAAGAAAGTTTGAACCGAAATTCTTCAACTATTTCAGAATGTCGATAAAATCATTTGATGAATTAGCTGAATTGATTAGGGAAGAAATTTCAAGTGTTGACGTAATTATGAGGCGGAGTGTGTCACCAGAAGAAAAACTCGTTATTACTTTGAGGTAAGTTTAGATGGAAATATGATATTTATTTTTCTATATTTCTACATATACATATATTTGATTAATTTTAATTACGCCAAAATACTGAATCAGGCAGAGTATAATGTGGAGTGCTGCAAACAGGGGCTGGTGTTGTAGGGGCTGGTATAGGGGCTGGTATAGGGGCTGGTATAGTTTGCCCATTTTGGATTACTTGCATTATCTGAATTTTCGTGGACAAGTGTTTGTGCTCCGGCACATTTTTTAATTCTTTATACAAAGATAAACAAAAAAGTTTATCCTCGTCTTGATTCGACATATTTTTGTGAATTTCTTGTTGAATCCTATCTCGCGATTGAATACTTTTCTCAATTAAATTCGCCAAACGATCGTCTGCTGAATTTTTTGCTCTCTTCCTATTACTTGGAAGTGGACGTATTTCGATGGTATCCAAAACATCACTATCCTCAACGTCTACCACTTCACTTTCTCTTAAACTTGTGGTAGTTTCTTTATTTTCTATGTATTTCTGTAGAAAACCGAGTCGAGAAAAATATATATACTTAGAAACTTTACTATTTGCACCTGAACCAGAAACAACTGTTCTATTTTTCTTATGTTCCTTATTATAGGAATCACGAATATTTTTCCATTTCTTTTGTAGCGAAGAAGCTGAAACAAATACGATTATGATTTTACTATTTTAGATATTTGGCTACGGGTTGTTCATTTGGAGACCTTCATTATAACTATCGCCTCGGGAAATCTACAATTACTGTAATTGTCCGTCAAGTGTGGGCAGTATTGTGGAATATACTAGCAAAGACAGTCATGCCCGAACCGAGTGAAAATATGTGGAAGAAAATAGCTGAGGACTTTTAAATATATACAAATTTTCCTAACTGTATCGGCGCCATTGATGGCAAACATATCCGAGTTATAAAGCCTAATAATTCTGGATCTTTGTACTATAACTACAAACATTTTTTTTCTATAGTCCTTTTAGCACTTTGTGATGCCAACTGTTGTTTTACTTATGTTGACATTGGGGCTTATGGTAAAAGTAATGATTCTAGTATATTTAAAAATTCAATATTATTTAAAAGAATGCTTGAAAAATCATTAAACATACCAAAACCTACACCAATATCTGTCGTAGACCCAAAACCACTGCCTTGTTATTGTCGGGGATGAGGCTTTTGGTTTAATGGAAAATGTAATGCGACCCTATGCCGGGAAAGGTTTATCATACGAAAAAAGGGTTTTTAACTACAGGTTATCCAGGGCTCGACGTAACATCGAATGCACTTTTGGAATTCTGGCGAACAAGTGGCGTATTTTTCATAGAGCATTAAATGTAAAAGTAGACTTTGCAGAAGACATCATAAAGGCCTGTTGCGTTCTACATAACTTCGTAAGAATTAGGGATGGTGTAAACTATAATGATACTTTGTATAGTGCACCGATAGACAGTATAGATGCAGTACATACACGTAGGGGAACGCCGTCATCACTAAACGTTAGAGATACATTTGCTAAGTATTTTGTAAATGATGGTCGCGTTGAGTGGCAGGATTCGAAAATATAAATTCAATATGATAAATTTTAGTGTTCTATTTGTAATGTGTTACATTTTTGTTAAATATATTAGTGAGTATTTACCAAACATTGTCTTTCTTTCTGGTGTGTCCTCTCCCTCTCCAAATAGTTCAACCAATTCTTCCCAAGCACGATTCTTCAGTACTTTATTAGAATATTCGGAACATTCCATGTCCCATATCGCTGGCCTTTTTTCGATTTCATCGATGAACAATTCTGTATCGAAGCGACTCATTTTGTTGAAACACGTCCAAACCGCGCGGTTTCCGTCAAACACCTGAACGCTCTCATAGCAACCATAGTAAACAAAATCGAGCGGTTCCCGCGCGGATTTGATTTCCTGCGGTTCAAAGGCGGCAGCCGCGCGGATCTTTGGACCGCGCGGTCGCGTGTGAACGAATGCATTGACGCTAATGTAATAAGATCCGCGCGGTTCAAATCGCGCGGTCGAAAACGCGCGGTTTCCGCCGTGTCTGAACAGGCCCTTAAAATCCTGACCGCCGAGAAGACGTTGCCATTAATGTTAACCACGATCCGTAATTTCACCAACTCCGAAACACGCGGTGATATTAGCCTTTAAGACAAATATGTATTCTGACCCAAGACAATAAAGAGTTCATTAGTATTAGTACGCACTGGTATTCATTGGCGGCTCCAGGAACCCTGTACCGCCGACTGAGCCGGCACTCTCCCATTCGTCGAGCATTACAAATGGCGCCCGAACAGATTTTGTAAAAGGGGAGAACCGCGAATGAGTACCAGCTGGGTAAACCGTCTGCGTAAAACAAAAACCCGCCAACAAAAAGAAACTGAAGAAAAGCCACAAATCACGGACCACATCCAGAACGAAATGGAGAAAACCGAAAATTCAGTAGACAGTCAGTCACAACCTATTATGGAGCGAGTACGCCGTTGGGGCACGCACTACGACGGAGGTAAAGGAGCAGAAGATTTCCTCGACCGCCTGAAAGACCTAAACAGGGGTTACAAAGTCGAACAAGAGCATATACTACCATGTCTAGCCGAAGTCTTTCGGGGCGACGCACTACAATGGTATTGGAACAGATACCAAAAGTGGAAAACCTGGGACGACTTCATCGAGGCGTTCAACAAAAATTGCTTACCTCGAAATCGCCTCATCGACTTACAAGACAACATTCGAGACAGACTACAGAAACCAGGGGAAAAAACACGAGCATACGCAAGAGACATCGAGACGATGATGCGGCGGCACGGAGGTTTCACCGAGGACGAGCAATTAGAAAGAACCTACCGGAACCTAAGACCAACGCTAAGAAAGTTCATCAGACGAGAAGAAATAAAAACAATAGAAAACCTTTTAGAACGAACAGATGAGCTCGAAGATATAGAAACAGAAGAGCGAAATCAGCATTAAACCCAAACAGCCGCCAGAAGCACCGTACAAACAAGCAACGTGGCCGAAATCGCAAACACCTACGATAGAACCACGTGCTGTTGGCGGTGCGGACAGAGGGGGCACCAACGGTTAGAATGTCGCAGAACACCTAAACTTTTTTGTTTATACTGTGGCACCAACGGCACAACAACAATAAGATGTACGTGCAATCCAGTATCGGGAAACGGAGGCGGAACCGGCGGCCGAGGCACCGTCCGGTCAAACAATGGAACGCCTCCACGGAACTAGGTTCAGACGCACGCATCTTCATACCGTTAATAATATATAACCGCCAAATACGTGCTCTGCTCGATACAGGGGCGACGCGCTCCTACCTCCGACAAGACATCGCCGAATGGTGCCAACAGCAAGGCGCAAAAATCACACCAACCGAAACAAACGTACGCATTGCCGATGGATCCACCATAGAATTAAATAGGGAGATCGAAATCACCGCCGACCTCTGCGGAGACACACTCGCGCTAAAATGCCCAGTACTACCCAAGATCTCCCAAGGCGTACTCATAGGAATGGACGCACTAAAAGCTCTAGGGATAACTATCACCGTGGGGACACAAACATGGACTCTCCAGGAAGAAGCCAACACGATAGACACCGAAGGCCTAGCGAAGTGTACACAAGAGCAAGAACAACAGCTACAGGCACTCCTCGACATCGAAATTCCGAAATTCAATACAATCCAGGGGACAACACACCTAACATCGCATCATATACGAGTAAGAAACTCGGAGCCAATCAAGCAACGGTATACACCCCGCCACCCAGCAAATAATTAATGAAGAAGTCGATCGCATGCTCCAGGACAAAATAATAGAACCGTCAACCAGCCCATGGAGCTCACCAGTAGTAATTGTCAGAAAAGCAAATGGAAAACCACGTTTCTGCATCGATTTTAGAAAAGTTAACAGCGTAACAGAAAAGGATGCATACCCGCTACCACAGGTGCAAGCCACGCTGGAGAAGCTGCGGGGAGCCCGGTACATTTCCACGATCGACTTAGCAAATGGTTATAGGCAGGTACCGTTAGATCAACACAGTCGACCAATCACAGCATTTACAGTACCAGGGAGAGGCTTATACCAATTTACAGTCATGCCATTCGGCCTCCACTCTGCACCGGCCACATTTCAACGCCTCCTTGACACAATTATTGGTCCACAGCTAGAACCGAAAGCATTTGCATACTTGGATGACATCATTGTCCTCGGAGAAACGTTTAACGAACATTTAGATAACCTACGAGAAGTATTACACCGGCTACAAGCAGCACGGTTACGAATCAACCCAGAGAAATGCCACTTTGGCAGAACCGAACTCAGATACCTAGGACATGTGGTAACAGACAAAGGCGTACACACAGACCCAGGAAAAGTACAGGCGATCCGATGTATACCAGCACCCGGGTGCGTCAAGGACCTCCGACGATTCTTGGGGATGGTATCGTGGTACCGCCGTTATATCCCACACTTTGCCGACATCGCAGACCCGCTACACCAGTTATTGCAGAAACGTCGCCGGTGGAAAAGGGAGGACGCCGAGAACAACGCTTTCGAGACTCTATGAGCACAATTAGCTCAAGCTCGCGTTCTGACATGCCCCGATTTCAACAAACCGTTTATCCTGCAGGTCGACGCCAGCGGACACGGACTAGGAGTAGTATTAACACAGAACATCGAGGGCGAAGAAAGAGTGATCGCCTACGCAAGCCGCACGCTAAACGGAGCAGAAAGGAACTACTCAGTAATCGAGCAAGAATGCTTAGCAGTAGTTTGGGGAATCCGAAAAATGCGCCCCTATCTAGAGAGATACGATTTCGTAGTCATTACGGAACATCAGGCCCTCCAATGGCTACGGAAACTTGAAAACCCATCCGGAAGACTCGCACGTTGGGGACTAGAACTCCAACAATACGACTTCACGATCCAGTACCGCCGAGGAGAACAGAACTTAGTAGCCGACGCGCTATCACGAAAACCAGAAGACCTCGGCATTGTAGAACAATCACCGGACACCTGGTACAGTAAAATACTAAACAACATAGCAAGAAACCGAAAACAACACACGAACTACCGTATACACCAGGGTCAACTATATCGCTTCATACCAGATTCCATAGGGTTACAACCAGACTGGGAATGGAAGCGATGCGTCCAAACAGCCGAACAACCCGAAATATTGCGGCAAATGCACGATGACCCAACCTCCGGACATCTAGGTACAGCCAAAACCATCGCGCGGCTCGCGCAACGATACCATTGGCCACGAATGAGGCGAGACTCAGCAAACCACGTACGCCGGTGCCAGAAATGTCTACAATACAAAGCTATGCAAATAGCACCAGCAGGAGAAATGTTCACAACTCCCGCCGTAGGGCCGTGGGATGTCGCCACTGCAGACCTTGTAGGACCGCTACCACGAACCAGCCAAGGGTACACAGTCATGGTAGTATTTCAGGACAAATTCACCAAATGGGCAGAAGTACGACCACTTAGGCAAGCGACAGCACCAGCCGTGACTCGAGCATTCGAAGAGCTGGTAATCCTGCGTCACGGATGTCCACGACTTGTCATCACGGACAACGGACGACAGTTTGAGAGCCACGAATTCCGAAACTTACTCCAACATTACTCCATAGACCATAGAAAAACACCACCATATACGCCGCAATGCAACCCAGTAGAGCGGACAAATCGGGTACTAAAAACAATGGTAGCACAATTCGCGACAGATAACCACCGGGCCTGGGACCGAACCGTCGCCGCAGCAGTCTTCGCTTATAACACTGCAAAACATGAATCCACCGGGATGACCCCCGCCTATCTGACATACGGTCGAGAATTAGCAACGAGAGGAATAGATCGTCCATCAACCAGTAAGACGAAAGAAGAAGCATCTGTAGAGGACTACCAACATCGAGAAGCCAAAATCAACCACCGCACTGACGCGTACCAACTGGCTCGTTCAACCCAAGCACAGGCGACAGAAACCCAACGCCGGCATTACAATCTACGTCGCCGACAGTGGAAACCTCGAGTAGGAGACACGGTAATGAAAAAGGAACATCCCCTGTCAGTAGCAGCCGACGGGTTTTGTGCAAAACTAGCCCCAAAGTTCTCGGGTCCATATAAAGTACACACCATCCTAGGACCAACAGTCGTTCTACTACAGGCCGACAGAGGGCAGCGCCACCGAGTCCACATACAGGATCTAAAACCTTGCGCAAACGAAGACGGGAAATCCATCGAGAACAGTCACAGAAGCAAAGCCAGTTCAAGCAAAGATGCCAAAGCTACAGCATTCGAGGACAAGAAAGGCAGCGATCCCCATGACGAGAGAAACAGCAAGTCGACCGATGGAGGCGAAGACAAAACAGCGGATACAAGACGACGCGATGCCCTGGCCAAATCCGACACGCGGACCACCGACAAGAATACGACCACCGCCCCGAGAAGAAAACAAAATAATACAGCTCTCAACCCCGAGCCTCACGGCGAGAAGGCTCACAGACAAAGAAAAGATAGCGACAGCCGGCCGCCAAAATCTCACAATGACCAATACCAGCAGCCAGCAGCAAGAGATAACAAACAAGACACAGGCCTCCGAGGACAACGACATAATCGAAGGACTCAAGGCGATAGACGAGTTACTCGAAAGCTTCGAGAAAAACAAAACATCGTTTCCGCCATCGCCACCGAGGATAGAAATAGATCCTCCACTGCTTCCACCATTGTCATCTCAGGTAAAACCACCGACAGCAACCAAAATAATTATAACACCGACAAACGGGCCAGAGGCCACACCGGGAACGAGCAAAGAACCGGCACCATGGTTCGACCCGGAGACAGAGACGACACCGACAACACCGCCAGCGGCAAAACGACCGAAAACGACAGCCACACGAAGCCAACCGAAGAAAAAGACAGAAACAACACCAGCACCCAGGCGAAAAGCTACGCCGAAGCAGTCCGCAGTCCAGCAGGCCGCAGTACAACGGCCCACAAACCAGCAACCTGCAGTACAGCTTCCCACAGCCTCGAAACCGACGGTACAACCACCTGCCAAACCACGAACATTGCCAGCACCTGCGGTAGCAATAGGGATGCCGGACGCATTCCTGCTACGAGGAGATCAGCTAAGACAACGACACTCATACCGCCTACCAGTTCACGGTGGGTGGATCCTGGTTCGACCGAACGCCGGAGGGGATCTATACATCCGCTACAAACGAAACATCCCCAAGGAAGACGAGAAATAGCATTAGAAAGCTAAAACCAAAGTTTGTTTTTTTTAGGTTAAGTCAGAATATGTTCTTATTTTTTTCTTGTGGCGAAAGTTTTGCCAGGACGACATTATTTTTTTTTCTTTTTTTTTCCTCTTTGTTAAGTCAGAATATATATATATATTTTTTTTCTTTCAGAGCGTTTAGGTTAAGTCAGAGTTTGTATTAGATAGGTTAAATCTTCTACGTTTTGCTTATATATATATAGATATATGGATTAAGTGTTTTCTTTTCTTTTCATTTTTTTTTCCCATCTTTATATACAGTAGGATAAACTAGAGTAGGGGAAAGTCTCGCGCCCCGAAGTAAGGGGGGGATGTAACGAGTAGAATAGGCGCGAGAAACATGCCCCCGCAAAACAACGCGCGTTACTTCCCGCGGAAACCGCGAGGTGGCCGTCACGACGACCACCTACAGCACGAGCCCGGTTCCCGGGCGTTAACTCCCAGCGCGTCCGCTAGGTGGCCACCGCGACTTGTTGTCTTAGTTTGTTTATATGTGCTTCAAAGGTAAGCTTACTGTCAAAAATCAGTCCTAAAAATTTTACTTGTCTGTATTCAGTTTGGTGTGTTTACCAATCTGTATTGGAATGGTGTCAGGCCGCAGATTTCTGTTGTTGAAGATTATTATTTCACTTTTGCTAGAAGATAGTTCTAAACCAATATCGTGTAGGTTCTCTATTATTTTAAGTATTGCTTGTTCTATTAGTTGTTTCGATTTGTCAATGGGGTTATTTCTGTAATAGAGTGCAATATCATCAGCGTATTGAGAAGTTTGTATTTCTTCAGGTATTCCATCAAATATTTGTGTAACGTAGATGTTGTATAGTAACGGACTTAGCACTCCTCCTTGTGGGAGCCCTATATGAATGTTTCTGTTCTCGTTTTGATTATCAAAATGTGCATATCTGCAGTACATCCAGTTTGCTATAAAGCTGAGCATTCTGCTTTGGATGGAAAGTTTAGACAACTTTTTTAAAAGTAAATTGTATTGCACATTATCAAATGCTGATTTGACGTCGAGAAAGGCACTTACTGTGTATTCCCTATTAACAAATCCGACCTTTGCATATGCGTTTAAATTTGCTAGGTTATCGGTGCAGGATCTTCCTCTACGGAAACCTGATTGGGTAGCAGGGATCATGTTGTTGTATTCAAACCACCACTGTAATCTTGTATTTATCATCCTTTCAAGAAGCTTACACATACATGATGACAAGGAAATTGGTCTGTAGCTCTTTCCATCTTGTTTTTTTATCAGAATAACTTGGCATTTTTTCCAGTCTTCAGGAATGTCCTCAAGAGCATATACAGGGTGTCCCAAAACTACCCTAGGATACGAAAATGGGAGGTTCCTTGGGTCATTTGAAGCGACATTTTCCTTTGCAAAAATGGCGTCCGCGGCTTTGTTTAGGAGTTATTAACGAAAAACACGGACCAATCAGAGCGCGCCCTGTAAATTCTCTTCGATTTCAACGAGCTTTGGATATGTGGTCAAGACTATTATTCTCAACAACATTTCTCTTTAAAGTTTTTGGCTGTCGGCTTTAGTTTACGAGATAATCGCGAGAAACTTTACCCGAACGAGAGAAGAAGCAGAAACTGATTGTTTTAAAAACTCACTTATTCAGCCATAAATCCATTTGCTGCTTCGAAATGTGTGTCAATGGGTCAATCGGTGACGAACTGCACAGATGTCTGCAGGTATACGACAGTACCGAAAACCAAGAGGCGTACGGCCAGGTCGACGAACTGCACAGCTGGGGTAGATAGCAGGTATACGACATTTTGACGGATACGCGGTCAACGATCTGGACTTTTCACTTTCACTTTCAAATCGATAAATAAATCATATGTTTATTTCACACAGATGCACTAAGAACAATTGCAATATCACTTGTATTACAGCACAAATCACAACAATCAGATAACGTGATCACTAGCGAACGTAAACTTTATAAAACAAGAACATCCCGAATTTTTTCTTCACTTCTACAGTCGAGGCACTAAAATCTTTCGAAATTGACCTGCCGCTTGTTGTCCATAAATAATTCTTGTGGTCAGGCCAGTAATTGCACCGCTGGTGGTAGCTGTCAAGTACGCGATCGCAGTCAAATCCAAGGGCTGCAAAAGGAGGGCAGCACGGCAAGTGCGTTCAGGTCAACGCATCTGTCACATAGCACGTAGCAGGTAGTTCCTAAGTTATTCCTGCGTTAAATATTTGGGGCCCTGGAAAGGGTCGTTCTCCGACGGCAGTCTGATACGTGGACGCTCTCGTTTGATTCGCCTTACAGCGGCAGCAGCATTGAACCCGCTGCGGACGTACGCGACAAAGATGTAGAAGTTCTCTTGCGACGTGAACATTATGTGGCAGAGACTTGGACTGACTGCAGTTTCCCTAAAAAGCTGCGTACACCTCCAATATCCCCACTACTAAAGGAAAATGTCGCTTCAAATGACCCAAGGAACCTCCCATTTTCGTATCCTAGGGTAATTTTGGGACACCCTGTATATCATTCAGAATGTCTAATAGTATGAGTTTGCACCTTACTGATAAATATTTGATCATGTTATAATCAATTCCGTCCGGACCAGGTGATGAAGATTGTTTGGTTTTGTCAACTGCATGGTTAAATTCAAGACAGTTAAACGATTCATTAAGAATTCATTGTTTTGGAGTGATATTTCTTTTATTTTTTGTTGTAGTTTGGTTGTCTCCTCAGTTTTCCTAAAGGATGCGTTTTTAGCATCTTGAGTAGTTACTTTTTTACTTACTGATTTGAATAAATGATTTGGGGAACTGTATGTCCTGATTACTTTGTTGTTCCAGACCGCAGAGTTGTTATTTGTGGAAGTATTTATACCTCCAATTCTTCTGAGTTCGAAGGTTTTATTGTCGCTTACTTGATTGAGTGGTGGGAATTGTTCTTTAGTTACTTCTATATTATTTACTGTTGCGATTTTATCTTTTATTTCATGGTTTTCCCTTATTGATTGTATGGCTTGCTGTATACTAACATTATTGTAGGCCTTGTATTTTTGGATCTCTTTGTTTAGTTTGTGTTCTTTACACTCCAGATTGAACATGCCATGTTGTTCTCCGCAATGTATGCATTTGTTGCTTTTATCTTTAGTACAAAGGGTAGATTCATGATTATTTTCACCACAGTTGCTGCATTTAAGAGGTTTCTTGCACCACTTTTTGATATATCCATATGATAAACAGTTATAGCATAATTTAACGGGATCTATATACACTTCTACTTTTACTCTGTACAATCCGAATAGTAGAATGCTCTCTGGAAGAGTATCCCCTCGAATCCCCTCTCGTATCCCCTTCGTTGTTGTAAATTTTTCTGTTCATTCTTCTTGCATCCAATATGTTACATGGCGACTTCGATAAGTTAATTAGTTTTTTAGTTTCGTATTCTATAGGATATCCTTTAATGAGACCTTTGCGTTGTGTCTTGTATATGGGAATCTGTGCCTGCATTCCTGCACTATTAGAGTTGTTTTTTATAACGAAGTTGTTGGCTTCGTCTTTGTTTCAGAATACTATTTCAGCTTTATTGAAGCCTCTGCTATTTAGCTCTAGCGCTTTGTTTGTTATATGAGATACTCTCATTGACATTTCAATTAAATTTTGCCTTTTTCTTTTTTTAATATTAGAGTCTGTAAGTCTAACTTCTACTATTGCTGTTCCCTTGTGAATATCAGGGTATAGTCTTACGGTTGGGGTATTTTCAGTCTCATTATCGTTGTGTGTATCCATTTCTGTTTTGTTATTGTCCTATATTTTTGATGCCTTTTCTTTCATTTTTTTAAGTGTTTCAAAATCTCTTCCATTGTTTGTTGCTTCTGTTTTTCGTTTTAACGGCGTAAACGTATTTCTTTTTATTTCGTTATCCTCCATTGTTTTACTCTACCAGAGTGCTCATAACCCCCATTAGGGACAAGTTTTTAATCACAACTTGATGGAATTTAGAAATTGATTGTGTCTATGTTGCGAACTGAAGACATATTTATCGTAGCTTCTCTTTGTGACCGAGTATTATAATATATTATAATTATACGTACGTAAATTAGTTTATCACATATAAACGAATTGTCGCTGTCCCGAAATGCCGAAATGGCGCTGTACGGACGTGTGGAGATTGTGGTGACTGTTTAAGAAGGGTCACCAGCAGGCTCCAACACCTGCAGACGCGTAGGGGACGGAAGCAATAAAGTAGCCACTGCGTGCTTTAGAATGTGTGTCTCGGAAACCCGAGAGAGTTTATTTACGAAGACGTACGTCTGTACGTGGTGAGGAACGTGGACCGACTGGCGGCGTGCTCTCGTTCGCCGACCAGCGAAACAGGAAGGCGCGTGGCTCAGGACAGCCAACTGCCCTCGTCCAAGGTGTCGCCACATCTGCGACCTAGGGGAATATACGCAGAATTCCCCACAGTACTCCCCCCCCCAAAAAAGGACAGGGCACTGTTCGGAGGCTTCGGAGCCTTTGCTGCGTGGCGCAGAGGCGACGAGTCGACGTTCGCGATAACTTACAATTAGTACATACTATTTTTTGGTAAAAATCACAGAAGGTACATAACGTTTTTAAAGCTAAACTTAAAGCTAACGGACGGCGATAAAGTGCACATGTTTACTGCATGACGGCTCTGCAAAGGAAACCCTCCTTCGCGCATACGTTCTCGTTGCTGTCGGCCCGACGCTCGCACGGATGTCGGGGGTGACGGAAGTAGATTGACTACTTGACGGTTTTCCGCTCATATGGCAAGGCGGTTGCTGCGCGGAAGGTAACAATTGTGCGCTTGTTGTCGGTTGCTGCGCGGAAGGTAACAATTGTGCGCTTGTCGTCGGTTGCTGCGCGGACGGTAACAGATGTGCGCTTGCCGTCGGTTGCTGCGCGGACGGTAACAGTTGTGCACTCGTCGAAGGCGGAGGCACGTCCTCCGGAATGAAGTACGCTGGCTTCAAATGTTCGGCAGAAACGACATGCCGGCTCAGTGTGTGGATCTGGGGCACCCATTCGCACGCGATGGCCACCAGATGGCGCAAAAACAGTGCCGTGTCTAGAATAAGGTAGCATAGCCGTTGACCTCGATCACGAATGTTCGGTCCGAACGCCGCTCGAGAACCTTGTGCGGCCCGGTATACGGTTTCTCAAGGGACTTTTTGACCCTGGCCTGGCAGAACACGTGCGTGCACGACGAGAGATCTTTGTAAAAAAATGTCTTCCGCTTATCGCGGTGCGATTCCTCCGATATTCCCTAAATTCCTCTAGGAAGTACCTCGGGTTGGGGTTAAAATCCTGCTCCAAAAGGAACTCGCCGGGAATACGCAGGGAGGCGCCGTATACTATGTCCGCCGGAGAGGCGAGGGTGTCTAGACGCACGCGTGTGCGCAGTCCCAGCAGGACCGTTGAAAGGCTGCGAGACCACTGTTGAGAGTGACATGTAAGGGCTGCTTTTAGGTCGCGGTGCCAGCGTTCGACCATACCATTGGCGGCAGGGTGGTACGTAGCCGTACGAATGCGCTGGCATCCTATCAGCGACAAGAGAGCCGAAAAGAGTTGGGACTCGAATTGAGTACTCTGGTCGGAGGTGAGATACTTGGGCGCGCCGTAACGCGCGACCCATGTATCGAAGAAAGCTCGCGCTATAGTTGGCGCGGAGGAGTCCTGGATAGGCACGGCCTCCGGCCAACGCGAAAAGCGGTCGACCATTGTGAGTAAGTAACGAAATCCTTCACTCACAGGGAGGGGTCCGACTGCGTCTATGTGGACATGCGAGAATCTCCCATCCGGAATTACAAACTTATTAGGGCGGAAGCTGACATGACGCGCGACCTTCGCCTGTTGGCACGAAATGCACGTCTTGCACCAGCGCGCAATGTCGCGGTGCATATTAGGCCAGAAATAGCGCTGTCTGATGATGCGGTCTGTGACCTTCGCTCCCGGATGGGAGTCCGTGTGGAAAAGCGCGAACACGCGCTCGCGCATGGAAACCGGCACGTAGGGTCTGATTGCCTCCTCCGAAATGTCACACAAAATCGGTGAGTGCGCGGCACCGAACGTCAGTCTTTTAAGTTTGAGCGAGTGGTCGGAACACTCGAGGAGCTCCTTCAGCTCAGGGCATTTCCCCTGTTCGGAAGACAGTTCGTTGGCGTCGAACTGTGTAGGAAAACGGATCGCCTGGATCCGCGACAGAGAATCGGCAACGGCGTTTTGATCACCGGCCAGGTACACCATGCTGGTGGAGAACTGGGCGATGAAGGAAAGCTGCCTACATTGCCTCGGAGACGCTTTCTCGGAAGACTGCTGGAAAGCGTATATGAGCGGCTTGTGGTCGGTGCACACAGAGAACTCGCGACCCTCCAGGAAATGGCGAAAATGTTGGACAGCCTCGTAAACGGCTGTAAGCTCGCGATCGTACGTGCTATACTTCGCTTGAGCTGGTGTGAATTTTCTTGAGAAAAACGCGAGGGGTTGCCATGAATTATTGATGAACTGCTCTACGACTGCGCCCATGGCGAAATTTGACGCGTCGGTGACGAGCCGGACAGTCGCGGTGCTCGATGGGTGAGCAATGAGCGCGACCTTCGCCAAAGATTGTTTGCACTCCTCGAAGGCCGCTTCCGTCTCGGGCGTCCAAGGCACTGGACGTTTGTCCCGCTTGCGAGCGTCGTGGAGGAATGCATTAAGGGGTGCCTGAATGGCAGCGGCGTGAGGAATGCACCTTCTATAGAAATTAATCATGCCCAGGAAACGCCTGAGCTCCTCAATACTACTAGGCTTAGCGAAATTGGCAACCGCCTCGATCTTATCAGGGGTGGGTCTGAACCCATTTTTGTTTATTAAATGGCCAAGAAAAGTTACTTCCTCTACGCCGAATCTGCATTTCTCCAGATTCAGGCGGAGGTGAAATTCCTGAAGGCGCTCGAAAATTGTAATAAGATGCCTCTCGTGCTCCTCCTGGGAGGCGGAAGCCACGAGTATGTCATCTATATATGAGAATACGAAATCAAGACCGTTCAGGGCTCGGTCAATGTAACGCTGAAAAGTCTGCGCAGCGTTCCGGAACCCGAACGTCATCGCTTTGTACTCGAATAGACCGAAGGGGGTGATGATCGCAGTCTTCGGAATATCCTCCGGTGCCACCGGAATCTGGTGGAATGCCTTGAGTAAATCCAAGGTCGAGAACACCGATTTACCGTGTAGAACGGTTGGGAAATCGTGAAGGTGTGGCACCGGGTACCGGTCAGGAATAGTGACCGAGTTCAGGCGGCGATAATCGCCGCACAAGCGCCATTCACCGTCCTTCTTGGGCACCAGGTGAATTGGACGGGCCCAAGGGCTGTCTGACGGCCTGCAAATGCCAGCCTCGATCAGACGCTTAATTTCAGCCTTGGCGGCTTTCATTTTGGCTGGGGGCAAGCGACGTGCTCGCTCCGCCACTGGGGGGCCTGACGTAGCTATATGGTGGTATACGCCCTTTGCTTCAAGTGAAGCCGGTTGTTCGACACCCACCACGCGAGAGAATTTTGCGAGGATATGAGCAAACCTCGCGGTGGGGTCGACACGAAAGACGGAGGGCCCGCTGAAGGGCCTACTGGACCCATACGACTGAAGCCCTGTAAGGGAGTCGACGAGGCTGCGCCTCTTGAGGTCGACCATAAGGCCGTGGTGCTCTAGGAGGTCCGTTCCAATAATGGGGGATCGAACGTCCGCAATGGTAAACGACCATTCGATAGGACGGCGTAAGCCGAAGTTCAATGCTCGGCGCGTCGTGCCGTAAGTTTTAATGCGCGATTCGTTCGCGGCGAACAGCTGCAGGTCAAGGGGCCTACCCTTAAAATTCGAAGGCTTGGGCAACAACGAAATGTCCGCGCCGGTGTCGATCAGAAATACCAACCCGGAGTTCCGGTCGCGGATATGGAGGCGCTTCGACTGCGAAACCCGCTCGGACGCCTCTGACACGGCAGGTTTATTTAGTTTCCCGCGTCGTGCGGTGTGTTCCGCCAGGTGCAAGGTGGCACGCACGAACGTGCTGCTGCTCCGAATCTCCTGTGCTTCCAGCACAGTGTGGAGCCGGAGTCACTTGGGGAGCGGCGGCGGTTTCCCGAGCGCCGGCCGGCCGACGCGGAGCGATTGCGCGATCGGTGACCATGCGGAAAGTGCGATCGTTTCATAAGCGCGGTGATTTCCTCTAAGTTACGCTCTAATTTAGAGAGACGCTGATTAAACCCGATCGTGGGGGCGTTGTCCTCCCCGGAACGTTGGGGCGTCGGACCGCTTGACGCTGACGCGATCTCGCCGGGCCCGGGCCCGACTGCTTCGAGAATGGCATCCGCGAGCTCCGCGAGCTGCCGCAGCGATTCCAACTTGGAACCTGCCAGGATGCCTCGGCAGTGCTGAGGCAGCTGCTCCAGAAATACCGACTTGAGGGCCGCTTCCCCGCACGCTTCACCACTCAAATTGCGCATACGAGCCAAGAGCTGCGAAGGTTTTCCTTCGGTTGTAAGTTGACCACGCAACAGCTGGCGGAGCCTTGCTTCATCGGACGCCGCGAACGCGACCATGATTCGCTCTTTGAGTCGGTCGTAAGGGTTCGTAGGATCCGGATTCTCTATGAGATCGCCTACGACGACCGCGACGTCCTCGTCGATGGCCGCTATAACGGTATCCGCCATGGTCTTCTGGCTCCTTATTCTCCTTATTCGCGACGCGAAACGACGCTTCCACCTGACGAAACCATGTGCGCGGTTCTCGCTTAATAAAAGTCGGCAGCTTAGGGACACGATACGCGTCGACACGCGGTTCGGGCGCATTCCGCGCGCGCAGCTCCTCGATCTGCTGGAGAGCTCGCTCCAGCTGGCTTTGAAGCTCGAGGACATTCGGATCCGGCGTCGACATTGCGCGAGGCTAAACCACGGACCTAAAGGACGGAGTGTAAGCCTCCGGGGGCGTAAGAAAAGACGGAAGGGGTATCATTCCGTCGGCCATCTTACATCACCCAGAAGTGGTGCGCTCTATAGGCGACTTTGAATACTAGTGTAGCGTCGGTAGCACGTGGTCTATACAAATCGCGGTCATTTTGTGCCCGGTACACGTGCGTTGAAATTGGTAAATCTTCGTGGCTTTGTGTTTCCGGAGAATTGATAAAAATGCCATCGTGTATTGTATAATTAACCATTATGTAAAAGTGAGATACAATTATATATGCAAGCAACAAAATAATGTTGCTAAAAGCAATAGAACCTTTTTCAATAAATTAATATTGTTTTCTGGCGATTAAGTATATCGTATTGTTATTGATCCTTCATAAATTTCTTATAAAATCAACATTATTACGCATATGACAATTGATTTACAATTAGAATCACCTTAAAATATACGGTGAATATACGTGATTCAATTGTACATTATAAATGTTCCCGCTACGTTATATAGATGGCAGCACCCATTGGGTGATGAAACATGGCCGCAACGCTAGCATCCTCCCCCGCTCGCTGAATCCCCCTCTCGCCTAAAAGCCTACCTTACACTCCGTCCTTTAGGTCCGTGGGCTAAACGCGCGAAAAACGCGTGACAGCTTTTCAAGATGGCGACGCTACAAGTTACGACGCACAGTGGTCTGGATTGGAAAATCGTGTGCCATTTTGTTATAACTTTTGAACCAGTAGAGATATTACAATGAAATTTTCACTAAAAATATTTAAAAAATAGTCATTTTTAACTATAGGTAATTAAATATTTTTTGCATTTGTTAAACAATAATTTTTATAAATTTTTATTGATATTTTTGATTTAAAAAAAATTTTTTGGAATATAATCGTACAAACTATTTTTTACTTTCTAAATATGTATTTTTTATATTTATGTTTCACACATGTAACGTTTTATGGAATACGTAAAATATAAATTCGAGGAATCTTGTTGCAATCAACATATACAAAAAATACCGTAGAGGTAAAAACGCATTACAAGCGTATCAAAGATATTTTTTATAATAATTTATAATGATTATAATTTTTTTATTGGAAACCCGTGAACCCCATGTTCGTGTAACTTTTAAATCTATATAAAAGGCTATGGATAGGTTAATTACTATTACTATTATTACACTTTTTATGTTAATTATTTAGTAACTCTAAAGCTTCTGATTCTAATTGCCTAACTTTTTTACAATATGATTTGATTCTAACACTGGATATGTATGGATCCGATGTTAAGAGTAATCGATTTAGTATGTCTTCATTTGTGCATAATCGTGAACTTTTTCTTGTGTTTCTACATCTTATGCGTTTAAAGTCCTTGTGACGCGTTTCCTGGGCCTCCTCTGAAAGTTGCCCTATTGGCAACAACGCATTTTGAATGATATCCGCCCCATGTATTAGTAGTTTATGTATCGACGCTGGCATGTAATACCATCGATAATTTTGTATATAATATTTTGCCGTATCCTGTGCATATTTTTGAAATTTTACGATGTCTATTTTGTAGGGTGATGAAATGACCTATTATAAAAAATGGATATATACATATAACATCGACCTCAATGAATTGTAAAATTTTTTGCCGTATTTTGTACATACTATTAAAAATTTCTTAATGTGTTGAATAGGAATTACCTGAAGTATAACGTGGAACCTTTTAATTAACTTTATATCAATTCCCGTGATATCGGCTGATATTTCAGCGTTGGAGAAAAACTTTCGGGCTGTATTGCCATCGTTCGATGACCCCCAACCTTGCTTGACATAATCAACGTACAACCCCAGTTTTTTTTGGAATTGGTCTTGTATCTCTTTTTTTCTTTGCTCTCGTTTCCTTTTTAAATCTTCCGTATTTGCAGTCCACTTTTTTAACATCCCCATTTACATACGAGTGTCAATTCTGTATTATCTATTGCTATGTCTAAACTTTTTATTATTCTTGAGACTGTGTGGTCTAATAAACTTTGTAAATCTACTTCGGCGTGTGTTTCTGATATCTTTACTTTATTTTTTGGTGGATAACAATTATTTTTTTCTTTAAGTAACTTATCATATGATGGCCAGGGGTTAATGTTATATTTTATACCTTCATTTCGCATAGTTATATACTGAAACTTGGACAAGTCTGCCATTGTAAACATGCTCAACGCCTGTTCTGTTGTAAACTGTTTTTGTTTCGCAGTATATATTTTTTTCTCATCTCCATTATCTTCTAAACGACGAAGAGCCTCTGCTTTTTGGTACATACCATGTTTCCTAAGACTCATTCTTGCAGCATATAACAATTCATTTAATGAAAAATTGTCGACTAGAGACCTAGTCCTCCTTGCTTTTTCCCTTCTGCTGCAGTCAGAAAATAGTTTTCTTCCCTTATAAATGGATATGGTGGATGTTGATTTAATTGTGGTACTTCCTGAAGGCATATCTTGTGAGATTGTACTGGGATATATAAAATTGTTTTCCAACCAATTATTATACCACCTAAGGAACCTGTTCTCATTATAGCTAGCATCAACCCACCTTTTCTTTAATTGGAAAGAAAAGTTTTTTAATTTCGTTTTGAATTGTTTCAAATTTTGAGGTGCGATATGAATTTTCTCGCGGATTTTATCATACAGAAATGAATAATCATTCATATCTCTGTTCGCACTTCGTAATATAAAGAATAAATCTCGATTTGTACGAAAATCTTCCATTTGTATTAAATGAATAATACCTGAATAGCAAAGAAAGAAATGCTACATATAGAAAGTAATCCATGGAATGAATCATGAAGCTTTCCATACTTACCAAATAGAAGTTGAAAGTAAATAGGAACTTAATGTTAATGGGAAGCTAAAACCTATTTAATGCCTAAGTTAGGACACTGAAATTATATAAGTAACAAACAAAAACCAACAACTAACTAACAAATAAAAAAAACACAACAATGCGAAAACAATACCTAAACAATCACAAATAATTCACAATAGAAGGACGCTGAAACGACACACGTAGCATATAGAACGCTAACTAAGCTGATGTGACAAATGCAATAACGACCAGGCCATAAACAAATGTGGATTTTCGCAGCCAATTGTTTCTTCTGTCACTTTCAACTTTTTCTGTGTGTAGACTCCTTGATAGATTTCTAGATTTCTAGAGATTTCTAGATTCCTAGATTTCTTGATAATACAAACACTATTAGCTATTTTCATAGCTACATGCTGCCGAGTAATGCAAATTATTCTTCGTAAACGAAAAAATAGGACTTTGGAGGCAGATAGCCTCCAATCTAGCGTTCTTGCCTAGTGAAAAACCCCATTTTAGTATTATCGAGAAATGAGAAGGCGAATCCCACACACCCTTGCAATCCTGGAAACGAGCCTACTACCTTATATCTTTATTTTACTAGAGGTGAGCGAAATATCGGAACGAAACAGAACTGAAAAACTTCTATTATATTTTAATACTAAAAAATTACCTCGGATGCAATATTTAACACTAAAATCTTACATTTTTCGCTATGTGAAGTCATCTGATAATAATTTGTACCAACAATATACCTCGCAAACATTCTATTAACAAATATTTGCGAAAATAAATAATTTTTTCACATACCCGACCGCCATTTTGTATTTTTATTTTGACATCAGATTTATATTCAACGACCCCTGAGTTTCAGCAATTGATGCGATACCGCATCCAACTTTAATAGCTTTAAACAATAATAATTTGAGCGGGCGGAAAGCGGCGGAATTAATTTTTTCATGGTTATTTAGAGGAAGGTGTACTAAAAATATTCCAATTAGTTAGAAAGCTAAACTCGGCTAAACTTTAAAGATATACCATCTTAAATAGAAAGGACTTCACAAATTTTTCTTACGGCATTGAGCATTATTATTTAAATAGAGTATTTACATTAATCAATAATAGACACATATGATTTTTATCACAAAAGTCTGCTCTTCAATTTAAAAAAAAAAGTCAGAGAAAATATTAAATAGGAACGTCAGGGCACCGCATCAAAGAGAAGCAATTTTTCTCATGAAAAATACTCCTCTTAAAATGTCCTATTTTCAATGTTTATTACAACTATTATATTTATTAAATTGTACTATTTTCTTCATTTCCGAGGTCTGTGAACATTTGGGAAGCAATGTTTATATATTAGATATCGATACGAGAAAGTTCGTTTTTGGGCGGAAAGGCACACGATTTTCCAATCCAGACCACTGTGCGACGATGCGATTCAGCGCGAAGTACGGCAGCTCGCCGGCAATCCCGTTGGCGGCGCGGGGGTAGTATCACGGCGGCGCGACAACGTTTGGCGCGCAATATGGCGACGCAACACTGATTTGGCGCGCAATATGGCGACGCGACACTGATTTGGCGCGCAATATGGCGACGCGACACTGATTTGGCGCGCAAAATGACGACGCTTACCGGCGAAGCCGCCCCGGTGGCCGTCCGATGGGTGAAGCTGCTCAGGAACGGTGTCGTCGACAAGATGGTCACTGCGGCCTGTGGCTGCAGACTCACTGGCTGCAACTCTGTTGCTGCTGGAACACTGTCCTCCTGGGCTGGCTCCTTGTAGGCCGCTGGCCTCGATGCCGGTGGTCTTGCCCGCTAAAGTTGTCCCAGGCGCCAGTAACGGTTGACCGTGGCGATGCTCGCTGCCCGTGGACAGAGCTGGTGGGCGTCGCCGTCGAACCCTCTCGCCGATGAATCGTCTTATTCACGACACTTTGGCACTGTTTCACCGTATGCGTCGGTAGTTGAATGTTCGTCGGTCTCACTAAACTCAACAGTTCTCACTTCCGATCACGTCGGGGTCACCACTGTGGAGATTGTGGTGACTGTTTAAGAAGGGTCACCAGCAGGCTCCAACACCTGCAGACGCGTAGGGAACGGAAGTAATAAAATAGCCACTGCGTGCTTTAGACTGTGTGTCTCGGAAACCCGAGAGAGTTTATTTCAGAAGTCGTACGTCTGTACGTGGCGAGGAACGTGGACCGACTGGCGGCGTGCTCTCGTCAGTGATGTGATTGAGGCCTCTATTTCTCGCGCATGCGCGACCGAAACAGTAGCGTATCTACAATGACGCAACAGAGCGGCCAGAGCCCTAGCACCCCGTGGCAGTTATATTGGCGGGAGTGTACCGGTGTTATTGGCGGGACGATTGATGGACGAGAGACGTGACGCAGAACGAGGTAAGTACTTTTAATATTCTATTATACAATGGCTGTTAATAGTGGAGAAAGAGCTACAAAGAAGATTCGTAAGTTCAGACATGCATGGTTAGACGAGGATAATTTTAAATTATGGTTAGCTCCTTCTCCACTAATAGATGATAAAGCATATTGCAATGCATGTGAACAGGCTATCGCATGTTGCAAAACAACATTAGTTAGGCATTCGAAATCGGCTAAACATATTAGAAATATTAGTTTATTAGATAACAGAGCCACTTGTAACAACAATAATAGTATTAGTAGTTTTAGTAGCACAGCTTTATCTCACGTAGATAAAGTAAAACGTGCAGAAATTAGATTAGCTGCCTATTTTGCAGAACATAATGTAGCTTTTTCAAACGCGGATCACTTAATTCCTTTGATTCAAGATGTTTGTCAAGAACCTGAAATTGTACGAGACTTTACACTTGCTCGAAATAAGTGTGCCAACATTGTTAAACACGTTATTGCCAAGCGCGAAGTTGAACAACTTGTAGAACTTTTAAAATCTCGTAAATTTTCAGTTTTAATAGATGAGACGACGGATGTAGCAAATTTTAAAATACTGTGTGTATTAGTTCAATTCACCTCGCCTGTAAATAATAAAGTATGCACACAGCTATTAGACATTATTCAATTAAACGGTGATGATTGTTCCGCGGATATTTTATTTCAAAACTTTAAAAATCTTTTAGATCGAAAAGAAATTCCTATCAAAAATATTGTTGGTATTGCTTGCGATAATGCCTCGGTTATGGTTGGCTGCAAAAATTCATTTATGACACACTTACAAGTCGAGGTACCTCATTTGATTACTTTAGGATGTATTTGTCACACTTCCGCGATTATTTCAAGTAAGTCTTGCGATCAATTGCCTCCGGAGTGCGAAAAATTAATTAGAGGAGTTGCCACTTATATTTCGGGAAGTGCTAAGAGAAGTGCAATTTTAGTAGAATTTCAAAATTTTTTCGGCGTACAGCAACGCAAAATTTTAAAATTATCAAGTACCAGGTGGCTTTGTTTACATAAATGCATTGTTAGATTGTTGGAAAATTGGGACGTGTTAAAAAATTATTTCATGTTAGCTGTAGTCGAAGATAAATCAAAATCTGCCGCCATATTTTTATTAGAGTCATTGAATGACACGTCCATTAAAGCGTATATATGTTTTTTAAAATATTCTTTAAATTTTTTCAATCGATTTAATGCCCTATTTCAGTCGCGACAAATTTTATTGCATAAATTATATGAAACTAGCCTTCAGCTCATTAAACAAATAGGGCAAAATTTTATTAAGCTTGAATTTTTGAATGATGTAACTACATTAGATTTAAATAAAATAGAAATTTTTTTAGAACTAAAAGACGTAGATTTCGGGCCGGAATGCAAAACAATTTTAGAGTCATTAGAGTTGGAATGTGCCCAACAAATTCGGTCCAAATGTTTGAACTTTTATATTACTGCAATTCGAGAGATGCTTGCACGTCTGCCTTTGAAAGATTCATTTTTTAAAGATTTGTTGTTTTTGGATGCATCAGTTGCTTTATACGACAAAGGCAGAGACAAAATTCCAGATTTATCTGGCATCGCGAAACGTGTAAATCTTTTAGATATTACACAATTAGCTTTTGAATGGAAAATTCTACCATCATGTTTCGATGAAGAATGCAAAAAAAACTTAGCTTTATTAGAATTAGACGTTATGTGGCATAATATTTTAAAATTTAAAAATTTCGATGGGGAAGACATGTTTCCAACTTTAAAATTATTAATTGAAATAGTTCTGTCTCTTCCCCACTCAAATGCTGAGGCCGAACGTATTTTTTCTATTGTAACAGATGTAAAGAGTAATAAACGAAACAAATTAAATATAGAGTCATTAGCCGCGATTTGCGTAGTTCGGTCCAGTTTTCAATCAAAAAATGTTAATTGCATTAATTTTGAAGTAGATTCGCATCATCTCAAATTGCATAATCCGCAAAATTTGTACAAAAAAAGCGCATGTGATAGCAATTAAACTAATGTGCAATAATTAGGTTACTATTGTGTATTTAATTTATTTTGTTTTTCTTGCAGGCGCTGAATGTGCAATATTTATTTTACTATTGTGTATTTAATTTATTTTGTTTTTCTTGCAGGCGCTGAATGTGCAATATTTATTTTACTATTGTGTATTTAATTTATTTTGTTTTTCTTGCAGGCGCTGAATGTGCAATATTTATTTTACTATTGTGTATTTAATTTATTTTGTTTTTCTTGCAGGCGCTGAATGTGCAATATTTATTTTACTATTGTGTATTTAATTTATTTTGTTTTTCTTGCAGGCGCTGAATGTGCAATATTTATTTTACTATTGTGTATTTAATTTATTTTGTTTTCCTTGCAGGCGCTGAATGTGCAATATTATATTTAGTTTTATATATTTTATTTATTTCGTTTTCAATGTTTCAGAAAAGACTGAGTGAGACAAAAGACTGAGCGAGACAGAAAAGACTGTTGCGCAACAATTTGTTTTGTTTTATATATATAATGTTTTATATAATGTAATTTTTATTTGTGAATACTGGTAAGGTTTTGGCAGTTTTCCTAACCCAGGCAACAAATGTTGGTATTCTTTAATTGATTCTGCCAAATAAAGTATTTTCTTGTTATATTATGTATTATTTTGTGTAATTATTATAGCGCTCTTTCCCTATCCCATCCTCAAAATAAAGAATAAGTTTTAATTATGTTAAATTTCAATATTTCATATGTATAGACTAGTAAATTTTTTAAAGTCTGCGTGGTGCTCTAGCTACCCGATTTCATCGAAAAGGTTACGTCACTGAGGCTGAAATTGCCGCGCATGCGCGAGAAATAGAGGCCTCAATCACATCACTGGCTCTCGTACGCCGACCAGCGGAACAGGAAGGCGCGTGGCTCAGGACAGCCTACTGCCCTCGTCCGAGGTGTCGCCACATCTGCGACCTATTTAGGGGAATATACGCAGAATTCCCCACACATTGCAACCAATGAAGGAACCCGAATGGAAATACGTCAACCCATCCAAATTGGCTACCAGCGGAATCTACACTCAAGACGACCTCAACAATTTACGGGATCATATCATGTTCCCTGCCAAGAAATCAGCTGTGTTGAATTCTGTCGCAAGAAGCATGACAGGAAAAAACCACGCGCGGTGGAAGTGAAACTTCTTGCAGTCTAGTAATGTTTAGAATCATATTAAGATTGGAAATGTTATAAAAAAAACAAGATCAGGAACAACCAATACAAAAAAAACAAGATCAGGAACAACTAATACAAAAAACAAGATCAGGAACAACTAATACAAAAAAAATCATAGAAAAAGTTTCACTTCAAACATAATGAACGATCAAAATTTGCTTCGCAAAGAAGGAGAGCGTATGAGAAAGAAAGAAACGTAGTTCATAGCATTTCCCATACGCTCTCCTTCTTTGCGAAGCAAATTTTGATCGTTCATTATGTTTGAAGTGAAACTTTTTCTATGATTTTTTTTTGTATTAGTTGTTCCTGATCTTGTTTTTTTTTGTATTGGTTGTTCCTGATCTTGTTTTTTTTATAACATTTCCAATCTTAATATGATTCTAAACATTACTAGACTGCAAGAAGTTTCACTTCCACCGCGCGTGGTTTTCCACACGTATATTTTTTTTTTCTTTACACTTTTCTCTACACTTTCGGCTCCTGTTTGTAAGAAATAAGTTTTCATGAAAGTTACGTTAGCACAACCCTGTATATGTATTCAGTTTGATTGAAAATGTGGGATTTTACTTAGATTTTGGTAAACACACATTAGTATAATAATACTTTGTAAACACCGCACTGAGCTTCTTCTGCGCGACTAATTTTGTTTTTAAATGAAAATATATTTATTCATTTTGATTGAAAACGTGGATTCTACTTAGATTTTGGTAAACACACATCAGTATAATATAATAATAATATAATAGAACTGCGATCCATATTCTACGATACAGAGCTCCGCTCTTTATACAAGACTTTTTGTTGTCGCCATAAGTAGGGTGTCTCGGTTTATGTTTACCACTGTCGCTTCCCATATTATGTTTATATTTATCACGTACACTTCAGAATCATACGTTCAGGAACGTATAATCCAATTCGTTAGCCACTGTGTTCTCCGGATCTGTCTCCGTTGGATTTGTACCTTTGGAGATATGTTCAATCCGTTGTACACGACAGAACAATGAATAATGTTCAATAACTTTGGAATCACATAACAAATGCATGTAATAGCATAAAAAGAGATGCTGTAATGATGGCAACAATGAGAAATGTAATACAAAGAGCGGTGCTCTGTATTGTAGAAAAATGAATCGCAGTTCCAACATCTGATGTAACTTGATTTTTTTTTGTAAGAAATAAGTTTTTATGAAAGTTACGTTTGTATAACCCTGTATATGTATTCAGTTTAATTGAAAACGTGGAATTCTACTTAGATTTTGGTAAACACACATCAGTATAATAATACTTTGTAAACACCACACTGAGCTTCTTCTGCGCGACTAATTTTGTTTTTAAATGAAAATATATTTATTCATTTTGATTGAAAACGTGGATTCTACTTAGATTTTGGTAAACACACATTAGTATTTTTATTAACTTCCCGATTTATAGGGAAGTTATTGTAATTACCCCGAAAATCGAAAATCTTCGCGTTTCATGGTCATTGGAGTCCTTTTAGACTATTTTTATCAAAATGTCGGTATATGTGTGTGTGTGTGTGTGTGTGTGTGTGTGTGTGTGTGTGTGTGTGTGTGTGTGTGTGTGCGTATGTCCGTTTCTATGGTATCAAATTTTTCGTTAACGTTTTCTGAAAAAGTATCAACGCGATCAGAATAATGAATGATGCATTGGTGTGCCCCGCTGTAACTTAGAGCTGATTAGATTTTGGTCCATTTTGGTCAAGTAGTTTTTTAGTTTTTTTCGAAAGGAGTTGATTCAACATTGCAATTTATACAAGAGGCGTATCCTCCGAAGAAACAAACGTAACTATATATATATATATATATATATATATATATATATATATATTTAGACATATTTAAAAAAAAAATTCTTTTTTTAAATCTAAAAAAAAATTTTATTTTTTTTTTAAATTTAAAAAAAAATTTTTTCCCAATTATGCAACTACTGCTAATGTAACCGCTTACAATAATCGAAAAATATCCCGGATGCGCGCACATGAAAGTAGAAAGTAGAAAATAATGATATTAATATACTGCAACTAACGATTCGGGAAGTTCTTTGTGTGGCTCGTGGAGAGTCACACACCAAATAACATCCGTACCACTAACCCTCTCGCGAGCTCGTAAAGCGAGCTACAACACCCCCACCTGCGAAGCTCGCGAAGCGAGCGAGCAACAACCCCCCTCTAGTTTATATTATATACATTATTTACATTATTTACATGCGCCTTAATTTACATCCCTTCTAGCATTATTCCCTTTTTCTTGTATGTATTTAATTTAAGATCTTTCTGTTTTGTATTTTACGTCATCACGCGGTATGTGTTGTAATTGATGTTTTTCTATTCTGTATGTTGTATTTTATGTTTCACTAGGAAATATATATGTATAGACACGAATAAAAACGCGTACTACACTGTCCTACAAATTTTTCCTTTTTTTTTTGTTTTCGTATAACTATTGGGTGAACCTTGTAGAGATTTTTGCGCTGATTCCGAATCTGACCTTAATTTTTTCCTGCACGTAGTTTTTGAAAAACATGACCTTGAAAAAAACGTATTTTTCAACATTAAACAAATATTATGAAGTTATTATAAAAGATATTGAATTGTTATTTGTGGCAAAAAATTCTGTAGACTTTCCTTAATACAGTGATATCCATTATTAATGCATTACGAATGTTTAAACATGTTGGGTGGTTTTTCAAGATAAAAGTCTGCTCTTTCGCGTAGTATAATTTGATTTTCCGCTGGACCCTTACTTTCTGATATAAATTAAAAAATGTCATCAAAATTTTGTGCAAAAGTGGTGTCTCTCCGTCTTTAATGACTGTTTAAACATGTTTAAACATTCGTAATGCATTAATGATGGATATCACTGTATTCAGGAAAGTCTACGGAATCTTTTGCTACAAAGAACAATACAATATCTTTTATAATAACATCATAATATTTGTTTAAATTTGAAAAATACGTTTTTTTTCAAGGTCATGTTTTTCAAAAACTATGCGTGTAGGAAAAAATTAAGGTCAGATTCGGTAATCAGCGCAAAAGGCTCTATAAGATCCACCCAACAGTTATTTGGAAACATACAAAAGGTTGAAATTTGATGTACGATGCCAACGCGGTACATCATTTAAATATTAATATAAATTTATTCCTAATATTCGAGTCTCGATAACAAATGGCCTAATGTCACCGTGAGGCCCAACCCGCGAAGAAATTATTTATTACATGATTATTTAATATTTCTTACTACAAATTGTATGCCAAATTAAAATTTGGAAGATAACAATGACCCTAAGCATACTATCAGGAAAACTAAAAAACAAACCAGAAAACTAAAAAACTAACACTTCAAACTAGTTGGAAAAGTTTTTAACATCGAAGATGTCAATGTATGACTCTATTCAAATCATTAAGAGAAGGAATAATATTGAATGCAGTTACTGTTCCTTGCAATCGATGAAGACACTTTTTATTTTGCAGACTCCACATTACACACAGTCTACGCACTTTACATACAATCAACGCACATTACATACAATCAACGCACATCACACACAATCATCGCACATTACTTACAACTATTACACATACATTAGTTACAACTATTACTTACACTAACTATTAAATAACTATTATACATATAACTAGCGTTCATTCGCAAAATATTGTCTAAAATTATCGCGTATCTTGTACGCCCTCTGCGTTGCGCGACCATTCGTTGAACGCGCTCTGTTCGTCTCCCTGTCCGTCTCCAAGCCATCCTCCTCCACAGTGTCGTCCGTTTGTAATGATGCTGAGACGTTTATCACTCTTCTATCTATCAGCTCGTTATGCAATAAGCATGCGCATTTCACGATTGTATCTACGTGCTCCAAATTTACATGTAACTCACTCTTCAGGCACCTCCACTTGCTCGCAAGTATGCCGAAAGCACATTCAATTGTGCGCCTCGCCCTGCTCAATCTATAATTAAACATAGCTTTCTCGCGGTCCAAGCTGCTGTTGTTTGGATATGGCCGCAACAAGTATGTTTTTAAGGGGTAGCCCTGATCGGCGATCACAACATGTGGCAAACTTGTGCCTCCTACAGTTCTGGCGGGCGGCATGCCGAATCTGTTGGTCTCTAGGCGGCGGTATACGTTCGTCGCTGTCAGTACGGCGCCATCGCATCGCTTCCCGTAATCGCCTACATCCACCGTCACAAATTTGCATTTCGCATCCGCAATTGCTTGCAGGTGCACAGAGAAATATTTTTTATAGTTGTAATGTACCGAACCACTATTCGGCGGACATATGACGCGGATGTGCTTCCCATCTAAGCTCCCAACGCAATTGGGAAAATTCCATAATTGTTCATATTCCACAGCATTATTGCGCAGGCTGCTCATTGATGGTACCGGCATGTGTGTTTCATGGAACGTTTCCCAGATAGCGTCGCATGTCTCGCTAACAATTTGAGATATCGTATTGTTTGCAATACGAAACGAAAACGCTAGCGATCGGTACGAAAGTCCCGTCGCCAGAAACCTAAAACAGAAATTAATATTACATTAAAACTATGCTGTAGGAATTATTCGATGACATTAATTTGCATCAAAATAAAAAACCAACTCACCTCAATGTTACAACCAGCCTCTCCTCGGGCGAAATACACTTTCGAAAATTTGAGTACTTAAGGATTTTATTACGAATGCCTTCCAGTACGTAATGGAATGTTTCTTTATCCATTCGTAAGTATTCAACAAATTTGTCGGGTTTATCCAGCAAATCTTTAAATAGAAGGTGGTATTCCCCTCTTCCTTCGCGGGATTGATAGATCTCATGCACATGAAATCTCCTTCTTGGACGCAGATCTTCCCTCAGAAGAGAACTTGTCTCCAAGGAAAAAAATGTTGCAGCGTTCATGGTGTGTATGTAGAAGTGCTCGGAAGTCTCGAAACAAATTTTTTTCGCGAACTGGTTGCGTCTCGCTGCGTTCTTTCCATCGTCAACTCGTTTTTTTCGTGATTGGTTGACAGCAAATTTCAGTGGGGTGATTTTGACTTTTCCAATTGGTCGAGGGTGTATCCGTACGTTTCTTTTTTAGCGTGGAGTGGGAAACGGTCAAAAAACTTTGTGCATTGTCTCGTCAAGACGATGTCGTGATTTATGATCGGTCGTCATTTTACTGCTCTATCGCACGTCTAGATTAGGACGTTTTGGGACGAAGCTGTCGGACCACCGTGGTCACAAAGATGTACAAAACTTTCTTATATCATAAAAAATGCAAATGTTTTCCGCAAATGTACCTCTTTCCAACGAACGTGACTTTCTTGCTATTTTTGAGAGGAAGCCTCTCCTAATTGCATTTAGTTCTTTATTACTTCATTGTCGGAGCCACGAAGCAAGTCTCGAATATCTGTCTGTGCCTCAATAGCAATTATGTGTTTTAAACCTTGCAGACACCTCCACGGTCAGCTATTCATTTAGTAGGGGTTTTCCCGTCAACCCGCACACCATGTGCAGAGACTCTTTTACCTGTCTTCCACCTTCATGGTGGCCAAGTTGGGATGGGTTTAAGAAAAATGGAATTTTTCAAGATGTTAGAAGAATCTTTTTACCAAATAATGCATAATAAAATTTCATTACAAGTTACTATTGCTTGGAATTTCGAAGATAAATGTGAAGGTTACGATTTTCAACTCTTTTATCTGTACCTGTAATGAAAATTTAAAATATGCACTTTTGTCACTATGATTTTTCATCAAGGTATGAAGAACACCATCTGCTCTTTAAACAGAATGAGCACTTATGTATGTACATTAATCGCACTCAAGCTGAAGGATGTCAGTTCGAGCACCTACTAGCTCTCAGGCAGTAGCTACATCTGGAAAATTGGATCGGTAATATCTTCGTTAACTATTAGATTTGTGATGTATGAAAATCAGTACTTTTTTATGCTGACCTTCACACCTCGAATCAAAGTATCAAAAATCAGATTGGAGCACTACATGACCCCTCTATTAACCATACAACGTTTTTTCAAACATTTCTTTCGCACACCAAATAAATTACTTTAGTTATTTGAGATCGTCATGTTGTCAGGCTCACCTTGCAAACTACATAAACAGCTGTTAGGTTTGCATTATTTGTTATTTTGGGTCCATAAAATTGCTGAATATTCTCTAGTCATTCTGAAATAAGGGTCGACAGCGTTTGTCATCACGTAGTGAAAGAATCATTTTCAATTTGTTCATGTGCAACACGTAGTCCAATACACTGCCCCGTACGAGAGATAGCGGAACAGTAGTGGGTTAAGAAATTAATAAAACCGTTACCGCCCACTACTATGCGATCGTAGGGGGTGGCTAGGCGCCATCTCGTATGGGTCCGAACGGATGACATTGTATCGATGCAAGGCTGAGAACAAGGTTTCCAGGCAGGACTATGGTTACGTGCCTAGATACGAATACGCGGCCGATTGGATAAGAGTGGAGGAGGCAGACCTACATAGTTTCACACGCATTTTCGGCTGTGTCGAAATATTGGCTACATTGGCCACACACACTACGTAGCGAGCACCGTCGAAATCAAAACATTGGGACTAGGGGCGCGCGGCTGTGGTAGGGATGGGCAGACCTGGCGATAGGCTCGACTTGTTTATCTGCCGTTCCCGGGGCTGTTCTCTATTGAGAGGTTTATGACAGGTAGCATCACTATTGAGCTGGAAGCCGGTACTTTCTCGGACAACACGTGCTGACTGTAAACTAATTTTTCAAACACCAACATTATGAATTGAGCGCGCTAAAAAACAGCTTCAATAATGCAATAGCAATAATAGTCCGATGATTTGCACGCCCAATGTTCCAATAGCACCTGTCGATAGCCGCTACGCTTTCGTACATACATACGTCGCACAGTGGTGAGAAATGCCCAAGCGTGGCAATAATTCGATTACTATGGTAACGTTATTTTAAAGAATCAATGTATTCAAATGCATTACAGTATCAATAAAGGATCATACATTCTAATCTAATGTTTTATGGCGCAGATATTATTCAGTGCGGTGAGTACATTGCTTTAAATTATAAAAAATACAAATTCCTTTGACTGCCCTTTGAGTCCTACCGATTTTTTTTTTGGTTTAGAACTGGACGTCAATATAACCGATATGAACGAATTCGTCGAAATCGATTGAAGCATAAAACAGATATAGTAGCCATTGAAAGATGTAAAGATACGAATCTTTGAATTTCTCTGCTTACGATTGATCGAAATCGTTGTTTCTTATTATAACTGTTTCAATTTTTATTTATTTTCGAGTATCCATACTCTCGTGAGCGTTAATATACATACCATTAATGCACATGAATCATTCCATGCGAGATGCGACTACTGTTTCGAATTTTATGCAAATTTGTTAGTTAGTAAAAGAAAAAACAAAGAATTGTTTGAAATCTTGAATCCACAAGTCACAAGTCACAAGTTTTTCATTAAATTACAACGGCCAAACTATAATAGAACGATAAAAATGAGTTTTGGGTGCTTATCGCGAAACCACAAGAGTATTTAATAAAAATTATTTCAGTTTAAAAAATATTTTTTTTTATAGTTTAATTTGCAATAGTTTTTTAAACAGGTGCATTGCCATCGTAGCAACAGAAAATTGAAAAAATAAAAATAATGATGATATAGCCCCAAGTGTTCTCTTCACGAACCCGTTTTTAAAAATACGGATACTTCAAAATTGGCGACGTGAAAATTATTTAAAGCGAACGCTGCACCATCCGTTGTCGGAGGGAAATGAAAATGATTTCATTCTCTCCGACCGACGAGCGGCCGTTGAGACCTCATGGGGTTGCCCATTGAAACCCTTCTCGAAGCACTTAGAAAGGTTCGACCTTGACCGTTTCGTACGAAATCTGGCCCACTGTGAGCATCTTTTCGGACGAAATCGGTCGGACCGGCACCAACACATGCCTCGGAACGCTTGTCCGTGTGCGCCGAAGTCGGACGTCGGACGAAAACGGCTCCACTGTGCGCGTACCCTAAAGGCCGCTGCACACTAGGACGCCCCTCCGCCAGCTCAGCACAGCGCCGCCTCGCCGAGCTGGTGGAGAGAAAGAGAAACAAAATTTTTCTCCACTCTTTCTCTCTTTCTTTCCACCAGCTCGGCGAGGCGGCGCTGTGCTTGTGCTGTCGTAGCGGCGGTGTAGTGTGCAGCGACCTTAAGTCTGGCCGTCGACTGCTCGTCCTGTAGTTAAGGGAGGTTGCTAGGGGATGTCTAATCAAAGACAGCGGGGGCCCAGTTGAGTACTAACGTGATCCTGGGTCCCTGCAGTAAATGTCTAGGGACGGCTATTGGGGGTTTAGTCGGTAACGATTATACTGAGCCCGACATTGGCCATCCTTGCCTTCGGCGGCAGGGATGGTTATCCACTAATCGGATTTCCCCCAATTAAAAAAAAAAAAAAAAAAAAAGTAGCGAGACTAACCCGCTGGAATTTCATTGATCACCACCACGACAACAATACCAGGAATCGCAGCAACAACAACAACAGCAGCAGCAGCAGCTACTAAAATTAATCAACCCAACCGAAATCAAACCAAGCGAAAACTCATCTACGGTAAATACCAATCAGTAAATTATTGTAACATTTCCAATCCGCGATTATTGTAAATTTATAACTGTATGTATATTGAATTTGATTAGTTAAAATATACTCTTGTTGTATTAAATCAAATTTAAATTTAAAATCATTTTTAAAGTCTGCACCTAACGTCGATTTCACCACATATAAACATATATTAAGAAATCTTCAATTACCCGAACCGGAGCCGGTGTATGCAGGTAGGTTCGAAACTGCGTTATATCTCCATATTATTATTATTATTATTTAACTTGCAATTTCAATCAAAAACGTCCACCTTAGGACGTAACACTATATTCATTATTGAAATTATTATTTCAATACTAATGTATTCTTAAAATGGCGTAAATCGAGATGGTAATATCTGGTGAACCACCCTGTGTAGGGAAAAAATGTACAAAATCTTCAGGATTCAAATAACTTCGAGGACGGCCGATTTTTTCATAAAAGTCATACATTGTGGCTTCCTTCATAGCATCTTACCACTGAAACCGAATCATTGTCGCGCGCGCATCGCATCACGAGAAGCTTTCGTTTATTTTACGATACCGTGCGATCGAATGCTCACGCGTGTGAACCATTTTCCGCGTATGCTTTTGTAGTACAGTGAAATTTTTAAGTGATAAAGTGTAAGAATTGAGGATATACGTAATTTACAATTTACAATTGTACATTAGCATCAACAAGATGGTGAGTAAAGTTACGCATAGTACGATTTGTATTTACAAAAATTGTGGAATTAGAAGTAAGGACAACATATTAAATGTCCGATTTTATCGTCTGCCTGTTTCTGATAGAGATCGGTTAATCACATGGTTAGTAAATAGTGGTTGCGATCATCTGATAGAAGAATCAGACGCAAAATTGCGGACATTTTCAATATGCAGCAGACATTTTTCAGAAAATGCAATATTTCCAAGTCTTAATTCAATAAAAACTTATCTATCTCTGCTCCTACAATTATATCATATTTGTCAGCGATTTGAATTTCTAGACGTTCCTACACTTTCCCTCTTCGCGAGGGGACGGCTGTATATGTTTTCTTTGCGAAGAGGCTAAGCGGAACGAAATATGGGGACAAGCTTTGGGCACGTCCACTGAGGACTACCGCTATTTTTCCACAGATGTTTTCCACGTCGCACAGTGTATCGTCTAATGAAAAAAACTCCAAAAATCAGAGTGTGCATAAGATCGACAAATTTATAATGTATCCTAGAATATTATTCATAACAAAACGTAGTTTCTAAAACTACATCCAATCGTATTTGAATATATCAATTTGTTATTAAAGTTGAAGCTGAAACTTTACTGTCAAATTCCGTACATTTTTTTAAACATATTAACTACAGGAACAATATGTCAAATAAAACGTATTCCATTTTTCTAGATATTTCTGTTTCCACAGATCGATTCTTGGAACAATTATGTATTTAAAAAAGTGTAAGGAAATAATGCTCATTTATGAAATATTTTTAAATTAAAAATTCAGGTATCTGATATGAAATTTAAATTAGGGATTCTAGATTTTCCTAAAATTATGCTTCAATACTTTTTTATGTACAATATTTCTAGGAATCTTTTGTTCTTGAGTTTTACTTTTAATATTTGAAACCTCAAAAATCAACACCAAAACAACGTCTGAAATATGGCGGAGAATATAACATTTGATGATAATCCATATGGTTTCGTGATGATTCGTCTTCTCACCGACGCGTCGCGACGAGGATCTCTCCTCAGTGGTCTTCTGCACCGACGAAATGTCGTCGATGCTTCTGTTTCTCACTCCAGTCTAAATAAATCCCAGAGGGCGTAAGAGAACACCGAAATTTTCCCGGGACACGTATTTATGTAGTCCCGTAAGGCTGGCAGTCTTTAACAGTATCTCGTCGGTGCCACCGACAAGAATAACATTAAAATATCAACTGAAATATGGCGGAGAATTTAACATTTAATAATAATTGACAGGCGCGTTAATAAAAAATTTAAATGAACAAGCTTGAATAATATATTTTATTCTGATGAAACGTGCCATTGCAAAATGTTATGGAAGGGAATAGGTTTGAAATAAAATCGTGAATATCAATTTACACTCCAGTATGCAATATTAACGATAATTCAAAATGTGCAGCTATTGGCTCGGTATTATCCTTTATTCGTAAGATACTTGAAATTCTTACGAATAGAGGATAATACCGATTGCCCAGGTCTCACCACGTGGAGGTTGCTGCACAAGAGACCCGGAAAGAGAGTCAGAACGAATGCGAAATTCCTTCCGGCTCCCTTTCTTAAAACGCAGGACTTATACTAAGTTACGCAATTACGTCGAGTAATTATCGCGGAGGAAAAGGGTGTGAATCGGAGAAGAAGTCCCCGATTCACGGGGGGTAAAAAGCGTATCAGGCAGAAGGCTCTGATTCTTTCAAGAAGAGAGAAAAATTAAGCAAACCAGAGCAGAAGGCTCTGGTTCGAGGGTGACGCGAGCAATGGTCGAGAGGAGTTCCGACACCGATACCAACTGCAACAACCACCTGCCGCCAGAGACGGACATGGGTGGAAAAATTTTACCGATGAGTGGTAAAGGGCGAAACCACGCGTCTCGACCCCCCATTAATATATAAACTACCGCGAACTCCCGTACCAATAAATCTGGTACATACTACATGCGAGCAAAGGTGTCCGACACAGTAGAAGACTGCGTCGGAGTTAAAAAAAACGAACAAAGTGAATTTACGGCGATAATTACTCGACGTGTATACAACGACGACATACAATCTTAATAACTATCGCACAAAATAAAATATTACTGACTAACGCAACTTAATAATACGGTGCTGTCTTCGGTGCTGTGTCCTCTTCGTCGATGATGAAAGACGTCCAGCTGTTGCATTTTAACAGAAACAGACTAATTATAATTAGACGCAACACATATCCCGCACACGAATGCGAATTCCTAATTGAAACCTACAAGAATTCAGCAAACGAGAGCAAACCAGAATAGAAGAAAACCAGGAAAACCAACAAACGAGCTCACGAGAGCAAACCAAAAAACCGAGTTCATGAGAACCAAACTAACCCCGCACACGAGTGCGGCCTGACCGAGCTATAGGCGATTCGGGTAGCCCCAGGGACGCGACTCCCCGTACTCACTCACGGCCCCCTCCGTGAGTGAGCCCCTGAGGGAACTCCGAACGGAGGAATACCAATTTTAATGAAGATGTGAACATTTTTCGAAGAGGAACTTGTGAAAGATGCGAACACTTATTAAATCAGAAATTAAAATTGTCTTGTTCCCTGACTGAACGAGTACTTCGAAAAAACGAACCGAAGGTGGCGAAGGGTAAAGATCAAAGTATCGATGTACGCTTGGCCAACTGCGAGCTAGCTGAAAGTAAATTGATATTCAATTCAATGAAATATGTTGTAACATTTTGCATTCTTAAATTCCATTACACATTGTTATCAAAAATTTTACACGTACAGCTATTAACTCGACATTACCCTTTATTCGTAAGATACTGGAAGTTCTTACGAATAGAGGATAATGCCAATTGGCCAGGTCTCACCACGAGGAGGTTGCTGCACAAGAGACCCGGAAAAGGAGTCAGAACGAATGCGATATTCCTTCTGGCTCTCTTTCTTACATCACCGGACTTATACTAATTTACTACGCAAGTACATCGAGATATTATCGAGAAACTTGGTAGGCAAAAGTGCGAATTTGACAAACAGAAGCAGGAGGCATAACACAAGTCCAACATCAGAAATATAAAAATCTTTCGAACACTGAACTGTGAAAGTTTCTTCTCCGATGGAAATTGCAATAAGGACATTGGAGGTAAACATTGAAAATGATTGTTCAGTGAAAACAGTTCAAAGTGGACACAGGAACAAGCATACAAGAATATTTGAATTAAAACTCACCAGGGAACCTCTGGTCACTCCTGGTCCAGTCCTGGTCCACCCCTGGTCTCAAAGGACCTCCTGGCACACTTGGTACCGCAACCCGTCCGCCCCTGCCGACTCCGCCGTCCCGACTGACTGACTGACTAACTGTGTCACTGACTAAGCGCTCTCGCAGTTACCACGATTCTGACATCACTGGCCGGAGGTGGAAACAACAGCGTTTCTGATTCAAATTCATCAGTGTCGCTCATAATTTCCGCTGCTTTTCTTTTTCTTAATCGGCCGAGATCAACATCCGATTGCAAGTCCGATGTCTCCTCGGCCACTTTTGCTTTCGCTCTTGCATAATTATCTGAAAGCATTTTTAAAAAATTATGTTTTTATTTTGGTTTCATCATATCATAAAATGGCTGATCTTCAGAACCCCCCCCCCTTCCTTTCGGAACAGGACTTACGTCATTCCATTCGTTTTGACTGAATTTTTGATTTGTCATTTTTGGCTGAAATGAATAGTTTTTGAAATCTTTAACTTACCATAAGTGGCTTTCTTAAAATGCTTCACTGCGTGTTTTGGCCAATAATCACTGACCTAGCCGCACTCTTTCACGGCCATCATTAATCGGCCCAAAGGTAACGACGGCCAATAGCAGTAATCGCCGATTATCCACGTCGAGGGCACTGCTTCTACCGTAGCGCTTTGAACAAACTCGACAATCGTCCACGATTTCATGTCGTCGCAGGTTCTACAAAATTTATATTTAATTAAGATATAAGAAATACTTTTACATTGTATGCCACAGAATCTCCGTTTATCATGATATGCCACGGAGTTCATCACACATACTTTAAATTAGGATAACTTTTTTATGATTGGACCAAATAACTTCAATTTCTCAGTAAGGCTAGAATGATTAGTTTAATAACTGACATCTATTCAATACGTTGAGAAATACATTTGATCGAAATTGAAGTTGTATGATCCATTCATAAAAAAGTTCTAATTTAATTCTAATTTGAAGTGTGTGTGATCAATTATGTGCGTAACTGTATACAATAATATAACTAAAGAGTGTAATGAAAAACACTAACAGTAATAAATAACAATAAAAATACTTACTCGTATAAATACAAGAGTTTTTTTTAGCACTTTTGTTACCACGTTGTCTGTTGAAGCTCTCATACAAGACTGTTTCCTTCGTGCAGCAACGCAACGGTGCGTTCTTCTTTCACAGTCGATCACCGTTTATTGTTTCACCGATCGTCGCGTGTTTTAAAAACCGTTGATTTTCTCACCAACAATTGTCCATTTCGATGGGACCGTTCAGACACGCGTTGGACATAGCCAAGCAAGGAGCCTGCCGTTTTTGTGAAGTTAGTTAAGTCCAGTTAACAACAAACTTCTTAATAAGAAGCGTGGACGACTGCTTGAGGACTGTCAACAATCGTGTGGCTGGAATCTCTTATCTCCATTCCAGATAAGTGTTTATTTTATATTCATTATTTATTCAAACATGATTGGTAAAAGAAAAATACAAAAATATTATATGCGTGCTAAAAAATTTTCGCGTTTATCAGACGATACTTTCCACCAAGAAACTTCTGTTTCATTGGACGAAAGTACAAGTAGCAATGAAGAAAATGTAATTTATTCAAATATCTCATCAAATAGTGCTACTGCAAGCAACATTTCTCAAGAAAATTTTCAATTTATCAATTCTAAAGACAGTCAGAATTTCACTGATTCAACAAGCAGATTATTAACCGACTGTAATGATATAAATGTTCGTGTTTGTTTAGCGGAATGGACTATAGAACATAGTATTTCACATGTCGCGGTTAACAGTTTACTTTCCATATTCAAGAAGTCCATTCCTAATTTACCTACGGATGCTAGAACTCTTTCAAAAACATGTAAGACAGTCGTAACCAAACAAATTGAGCCATGGCATTATTACCATTTTGGTTGAAACAATGCGATTTTAAATCTTTGCCAATTTATAGACATTTCTTGTTTTAAAAATAATACCATTCAAATTAACGTAAATATCGACGGTCTTCCGTTATCAAAGAGCTCTAGCAGCCAAGTATATCCGATTCTCTGTAGCATAACAGGATATAAAGATGTTGAAATTATTGGTATTTATCATGGTTATGAAAAACCAAAAGATGTTAATAGTTTTTTATCTGATTTCGTTGAAGAGGCAATAGTCCTTGTTAATAGTGAAGTGTTAATTAGTGAACATTTATATCATTTATTAGGACCTTGAATAAGTTCTCGCTGTTTCTTCAAAGATGGCAGTAACACACGTGCAAGGCAGTTGTGAACCTAACCTTAAATTTCAGTGTATGGTAGTTCACTTTAGTGTAAACAAAGTATATTTTTCTTAGGTCTGAATATGTCTACTTTTGTGCCAAATAAAGTGTATTTGCGGGGAATTTTATTGCACTACTTTATTCAAAAGAAATCTGCAGCTGAAGCACATAGAATTCTTGTTGAGACTTATGGTGACAATGCTTTGTCGGATACGACATGCAGAGACTGGTTTCGACGCTTCAAAAGTAATGATTTTGAACTTGAGGATAAAGAACGTTCTGGCGCACCGAAAAAATTTGAAGACGAAAAGTTGGAGGAATTACTCGATCAAGACCCATGTCAGACGCTAGCAGAACTTGGAAAAACATTACAAGTAGATGAGTCAACTGTTTCAAAACGTTTAAAAGCTTTAGGAATGATCCAGAAGCAAGGACATTGGGTACCTTATGAATTGACGTCGAGAAACGTCGAACGGCGTTTTCTCACGTGTGAACTACTGCTTCAACGGCAGAAAAGAAAAGGTTTTTTGCACCGCATCGTGATTGGCGATGAAAAGTGGATACACTACGATAATCCAAAGCGTAAAAGATCGTGGGGTAAGCCCGGCCATGCATCAACATCGTCTGCAAAACAAAATATCCATGGTTCGAAGCTTCTTCTCTGTATTTGGTGGGATCAGCAGGGTGTAATTTATTATGAGCTGCTCAAACCGAATGAGACTATCACGGGGAAGCGCTATCGACTTCAATTGATGCGTTTAAGTCGAGCCTTAAAAGAAAAACGGCCGCTATACGAGAAGAGACACGACAAAGTGATTTTGCTACATGACAACGCTCGGCCTCATGTTGCAAAACCAGTGAAAACCTACCTGGAAACGCTTCAATAGGAAGTTCTACCCCACCCGCCGTATTCACCTGACTAGCCCCTTCTGATTTTCACCTATTCCGTTCGATGGCACATGGCCTAGCTGACCAGCGCTTTCATTCTTATGAAGAAGCTAAAAAATGGATCGATTCTTGGATAACCTCAAAAGACATGTCGTTTTTCCGACGCGGAATTCATGTACTGCCAGAAAGATGAGAGAAAGTGGTCGCTAGTGATGGGCAATACTTTGATTGATATGTTTTTGTTCCTTATAATTTAAATAAAGCTCTTATTTTGTAAAAAAAACAGCAAGAACTTATTCAAGGTCCTAATACAAATAAAATCTTTTATTTGTGATGCTCCCGCAAAATCTTTTGTCAAATGCACAAAAGGTCATGCGGGATATCATTCTTGTACCAAATGTCATATTGAAGGGGATTTTATTGATAATAGGGTATGTTTTCCAGACGTAGATAATATTAAACTTCGAACTGACATTGAGTTTAGATTGCAACTTGATGAAGATCATCACGTGGGTACATCTTCTTTACAACATATTCCAGGCATTAACATGATAAATTCTTTTAGTCTCGATTACATGCATTTAGTTTCCCAGATAGCCAAACGTAACTCAGGTAGAAATAGGGTAGCCCAGATAGCACAGGACGTCCTCAAGATGTCCATTTCACGTCCATTTCAGGTCTGAACGTCCTACGTCCTTGAAGACCGTCTTAAAAACGTTTTGAAAACGTCTTTTTCGGGACGTTCGTTTTTCGTCCAAAATAAGACATTTTGAAAACGTCCTTTTCGGGACGTTCGTTTTACGTCCAAAATAAGACATTTTGATAACGTCTTTTTCGGGACGTTCGTTTTTCGTCCAAAATAAAACATTTTGAAAACGTCCTTTTCGGGACGTTCGTTTTACGTCCAAAATAAGACATTTTGATAACGTCTTTTTCGGGACGTTCGTTTTTCGTCCAAAATAAGACATTTTGAAAACGTCTTTTTCAGGACGTTCGTATTACGTCCAAAATAAAACATTTTGAAAACGTCCTTTTCGGGACGTTCGTTTTACGTCCAAAATAAGACATTTTGATAACGTCTTTTTCGGAACGTTCGTTTTATGTCCAAAATAAAACTTTTTGAAAACGTCCTTTTCGGGACGTTCGTTTTACGTCCAAAATAAGACATTTTGATAACGTCTTTTTCGGAACGTTCGTTTTATGTCCAAAATAAAACATTCTGAAAACGTCTTTTTTGGGACGCTGGTTTAACGTCTGAAATAAGACGTTTTAAAGACAACTTTTTTGGGGAGTATTACAGGTCCAAAAAGGATAATTAAAAATATACATATATGTGATTGGTCGTGTGAAAATAAGAGACTGGAAGGGTCCCAGTTCCTTTTCGCATGACAAATGACATTTATATAAGAAAGTTTAGTTATAGGAAATATGTAATGTATATATATATGATCAACTCGCAACAATATATGTGGTTTATTAAAAGGAGAATAATCCACATAAAAAGTGGATGGAAAAAATAATTCATATCTTAACGCACGCTTTTCGTTTATATATTACTTATTATAAAAATAAGAACAAGAATAACAAGAACAAGATGATATATATAAATCAACTCGCACAATATATGGTTTATTAAAATCGCAAAAATCTTTATAAAAAGGAAAAAAAGTCAGAAAATAACAATAAAAACTATAATTCTTTATTTAGTCCAGCCGCTATACTGTCCGCCGCCCTTTTAAGCCACATTTGAATGGCGATCTCAGTGTCTCGTCTCGTTGCAAGCACGCGTCCCTTTTCTACAGCACCTTGAATAAAAATTTCTTATTCTGTTAATTTGTACATGAATCATCACTTTTATGATAACACTAAAATAAGGGCGATACTTACATATTACGAGGTTGGCGATATTTAATGTATTGAAGGGCTTCTTCCCCTTCCTGCCTAACCGCAGTTATATGTCAACGCCAAATTATTCGTAATTATACAGGGTGTCTCACCTGATTTTGACATCTTGATTTTCTCGCTATTGTTACTCGTAGAAAAAATTTTTCAGCATAGGCTTGAATGGTATCGAGTGGAGCATATTTTGATGTTATTAGTTTTTTCGTGAGTGGACGCGTAAAGGTCATATAAAGGTTAACTTTTTTTTAAAAATGGAATGAGGTATTTTTGAATACATCAATCGATGCAGCTGGACATTCCTTATAAAAAAGTACTAACCTATGTATGTCGAAAAGTTTGTAGTTCAGAAGATATTTCAATTTAAATAACTCTAAACTACCATTACTGTCATGCTAAGACGTTACACAAGTAGTAAACACTAACGTCTTTGTACGACAGTAATGATATTTTAGAGTTATTTAAATTTAAATATCTCCTGAACTACTAACTTTTCGACATACATAGGTTTGTACTTTTTTTATAACGAATGTCCAGCTGCATCGATTGATGTATTCAAAAATACCTCATTCCATTAAAAAAAAGTTAACCTTTATATGACTTTTACGCGTCCACTCACGAAAAAACTAATAACATCAAAATATGCTCCACTCGGTACCATTCAAGCCTATGCTGAAAAATTTTTGCTACGAGTAACAATAGCGAGAAAATCAAGATGTCAAAATTAGGTGAGACTCCCTGTATAGCGTCGACAGAACCCTTATTACAAATTGATAGACGTTCTCGCCGCCTTATTTTGTGTAATTCCTGAACCTAAAATACGAAGTTATTAATATTACATTCTGTTAACTATATCAAAATGAAAGGTCAATTTCAGGTATTTCAAGTTAATTTATTACATCAATAAATTTTACTTACGCCATCTTGGATCATCGTCGGACGAGTTAACGTCCATGCTCGAGGACAACGCGTTTTGGCTAATCCCCGATTGCAGATCGCTGGTGTCCTCTACAGTTCGAGCCTTACCCCATTTTTTTTTTTTTTTTTTTTATTGTTTTACGTATGGGGAGTTGAATCTTTATGACATGCCCCGGGATCATCGCAACCCCGAGGTGTGTGGGGACTCCCCCACCGATGTCCCCGAACATTTATAGTCCGGTAACACGTGCACTGGCCTCTGGTGTGCCTGTGCATAGTGGTGCAATACACAGGACACACGGGGTATACCCCCCTAAAACTCTCCCTACACGCCAATCCGTGACCCTGGCGGGAGAGGCTAGCCGGAACTGTCCGAAGACTATACTTCGGCTTTACCCCTAGTCTTCTTGTAATCGTCTAGAAGCATTAAATAGTTATTATTTCAATTGTACATTTATGGCGTATAATAATTATAACTTACCAAAAGTGCTGTTTTTAAAGAGTTTTACAGGATGCTGCGACCATTACGTGCTGTGTCGTTCCAATTTCTTCATCACATCTGCTATTAATTGGACGACCGTCCACGTGGTCGTCTCCATTATTCCATGCGAAATATACAATATGACATTATAATATATACATATGTATTGTTGGGAGATGACAAGAAGGACCCTGAGGAGGCGTAGAGGCAAAAAGTGTCTACTATGCGTCGTGTGACGTAAGCAGCCGAAAGGGCCTGGTCACGCTGGGGGTAGGCGGCGCTAGCTGGAGACCCGTTTTGCCTCTACGCCCCCTCAGGTACCTTCTTGACATCTCCCAGGAATACTTTCTGTATCATGAATCAATAGCCGATAGACTATAGAATTCGGAGTAAAAATGTATTGACCTGCATATGTCCTAAATGTAATAGTTAATGAGCTATTATCAAAATAATTTTCTTTCTTCTTTGGATAATATCCCGTTAAATATTAGGTTTAGGACATATGAAGGTCAACACTTTTATACTCAGAATTTGATACTCTATCGACCTATGGTACAAAATAATGTTGTAGTGTGTGGCATTCTCAGTTTATACATATAATGAAATTGTTTAAATTGAAATTGATGAAATTAATTGAACAAATGTAGAATTTTTAGCAATTCGAATGGAGTAATGGGAAAATTACAAATTTTTCGTCGATTTCTAGTTTTACACACTTGTACGCTATATCTTTAATATTGAAAATTTGTAAGGGTCCTAAGTTACACTGTTCTACTAGAAAAATGCCCAATTGTGAAGATTTGCACGGCCTCTCATAAAAATCTTTTAAAATCGAAAACTTTCTAGCAACTGCTTGACAGACGTTATTTGCGATTACGACATTCTTTAAGAGAATTATGCTACCGTCGTTTAGGCAGCAGCAGTTGTCGGGCTCAGTAATTTTTAATATGAAATTGCTGTAAATAATTATTTTATATTGTTTGGATACTTCATAATCTGCTATTAACGGACCTTCTGAATGGTGCTTCTCAAAAATTGGATATTTAATATTTTTCACTTTTCCTGCAGCAAGATTACATTTTTCGGTGTATCGTTTAACTATTTGTTGTAATGGTTTATCGTTTTTTCTGACACAGTGTAATATTGTTTGCAAAAAATTTTCAAATGGGAAAGCGCTAAAATTATCCACCGGTCCATTAATCCTAACGTCCTGCGTGATGTGCAGAAGATTATGGACATTATGCGTGATGTGTTCTTCACCGTACAGGTCTTTAAAACAAATGACAAAATATTTCATTAATTCCGACGCGTAATCAATGTGATTAAAATGTCTGGATGTTGATAATATGGTCATTGCTGCATGCAAAGTCAGAAAATTTAAATATCTACTTTTACTAATATTACGTAATAAAACTATTGGGCCGGTGTAAAATAGAAATTGGCGAAATTCGGTTGCTTTCCATCTTTTCACCTCGGCCAAGGTGCGAGGTTTTCTATTAAATTCTACCGGAATATTTTTGATCTGCTGAATAAGTGAATTTGAAATATTTGAAATTGTTGAATTTGATATTTTTGTCCGAGGTTTACCACAACACCACAAAACAACAAGTAATTTCCTCATAACACCCAAGCAAACTAGATGCATATAGTCCAAAGGGAATGAATCGACCATATTAATTTCCGGGATATTCATTAAAATTGATGAGCCAACATGATGCTCTTTTTGATTTTGCGATCTGAACTTAGCGTCTGTTCTCAAACGGATATCCTTTACATCAGGGAAACACATTCTACTTTCTTTCATAGTTCCTTCAGCCTCGCACTTAGTGCACGAAAAGTATCCCGAATGACCTTTTATGCATTTAATGTGTGCCTTGGCAACAGCATCGCATATGAAATTTTTAATTTCCAAATGATACAATTTCCCCTTAATTAAAAATCCGTTGTTGGCTATTTGCACTGTATCCTGGACAAAATCACTTAAAAAATGGTTGGGATCTGTAGGCTTATCGTTACCATGATATATACCAACCATACCAACATTTTTATCACCCGCAATGCTACACAGAATGGGATAAACCTGACTTTTAGAACTTTTAGCCAATGGTAAACCATCTATGTTAATGTTGACTGGAATAATGTTGTTGTCGATTGAAGAAATGTCTACATTTTCAATTAAATTCAAAATAGTATTTTGTAAGCCAAAGTGATAATATTCTCCCGGGTCTACCTGTTTCGTTTCTACATTTCTACACGTTCTTAGAAGAGTCCTAGCGTCTGACGGTAAATTATTCGGAACTGGCATTTTTAAAAGAGAAAGCAAATCGTTAATTGCACAATGAGATATATTGCGCTTTATAGCCCACTCTGCTAGCAGAACATTAAAACTTTCATTTGCAAGGCTTTCTGCGGAATGGTTACTGGAATTCGGTATTTCAGGTTGAATGTTTTCTACGCAAACTTCACTATCAATATTATTAACAAAATCTGAAGAAACGATATTAGACGTCGAAGAATAATGGAGATTTGCCGGACTCATATCTCTATTTGCAGATCTTATATTGGATGAGGTAGAATTTGGTATATCAGGTCGATTATTTTTCACGGAAATTTCACTATCAATATTATCTAAAAAATCTGAATAAACGAAATTAGAGGTAGAGGTAGAGGTTCCCTGATGTAAAGATGTGTTCAAAGCAAGTGACAACCTCTTAGCACGCATATAATATTTCTGCATTTTCCGTTTTGCAGTCATTTTGTCAATACTAGTGTGATGAAGTAAGATCTTACGCAACAGAAACAGTAACAGTAACAGCAACAGCAACAGCAACAGCAACACCAACAGCAACCGCAATGCAACAACTTCCAGCAGCAACCGGAAAAACCGTATCCTTAAAAAAATGTACGAAAATTAATAAAAACTTTAGCTATATTAAACAATATGTAATAGAAGCAGAGCATAAACAAAAACACTAACTCGAACAAATAATACCAATGGTAATACCTACTGCTACATTATGGAAAAACGATTACTAGCAAAAACACTAACTCGAACAAATAACACCAATGCTAATACTCACTGTTAGATTATGGGTATATAAGTAAAAACCACACTGTTTAAAATGATTACTGGAGAACATTGGAGGCGCGTCTTTATACTTCGAAAGAAACGCGCGAATGGCAAACGGTCAGATCAAAAACAGAAGAGCAACAACACGTATAGCATATATTTTCCGCAGCATAGGACCCTCGATCCTCAGTTGTTCATAGGATAGTTGCTCTTCTGTTTCTGATCTGAGCGTTCGTCATTCGCGCGTTTCTTTCGAAGTATAAAGACGTGCCTCCAGTGTTCTCCAGTAATCATTCTAAACAGTGTGGTTTTTACTTATATACCCATAATCTAACAGTGAGTATTAGCATTGGTGTTATTTGTTCGAGTTAGTGTTTTTGCTTATACCCTTCTACTACGTTTGTTTCATTGATAAAACTTAGAGATCCCCATTTCTCGTCTATATAAATACACGTGGTACGTGAACCGTGTAGTACGAATTTAAGAATCCGTGCAGACGGATCCGTGTACACGTTTTCACGGATCCTTAAATTCGTACTACACGGTTCACGTACCACGTGTACACGTTCAAAACCATGATCTCTACTAAAACTTTCATTAATTTTCGTACATTTTTCTGAGGATACAATTTCTCCGGTTGCTGCTGGAAGCTGTTGCTGTTGCTGAAGATATTGCTTTGCGATTGCTGCCGCTGTTGCTGTTGCTGTGGGCCGAAGTTGCGCGTAAGTATGTACAGTGTGTATATATATATATATATTTACACAGTGGGTGTACAAAGTATTCGTACACCTTCCAAAACTGAATAACTTTTTCAAAATTCGACCCAACAGCTTGAGTTTTTTTTAGACGTTAGAACGATTACTTTACTAGCTAATGTGCAAATAATTTGTTTTTGAAGAAGTAAAGATAACGATTTTAAATATTTATCTGTGTCTGTTCCGTTACCAAAAACTGGAGTAAACGGAGGATAAAGGGAAGTGGTGAGGGATCGGAGAGAAAAGACGTGTGTCGTTAGATGGTTAATGCTACTCCTTTATCGAACAAAAAACTATCCGCATTTGTCTCGTTGCGGTTCAATTCTTTTTCGTCTTCCGCGCTCCGCGGCGCGGTGGTTTACGTGCGTCGTCACAGCAACGCTGTAATGAAAATTTATAAGGTGTCTTTGGTAGGTACAAAGTTTTATCGAAATCGATCATGGTTGTTATGAAATATAAATGATTGGAAATTGCAAAAATGGTAAGGATTCGCGATTTAAATGATTCGCAAACCCCAAATTTAAGGATTTTTACACATTACAATGCCCATAGATATTATGCATCAATTGATTTCAATGAAACTTTGTACATGTATATATAACTTACTTAGATTTACAAAATACATGTTTGAAATTTTCATTACAGGTACAGCCAAAAAATTTAAAAATCGTGACCTTCACTTTTTCTTCGCAATTGCGACTAATAACAATTGTTTAAAAAAGTTATGTACACATTAGCTAGTAAACTAATCCTTCTAACGTCTCAAAAATATTCGAGCTGTTGAGTAAAATTTTGAAAAAGTAATTCGATTTTAAAAGGTGTACGAATACTTTATACACTCACTGTATATATTTTATATATAGAGTGTTTCGTTTAAAATTGTCCACCTAAATATCTCTGAAAATACAAAAAGTGTTTGCGACGTATCTAAATGCTTTCAAAAGATGAATCAGATGGAAGAATCGTTTTTTATAATTGTAATTTTTTAATCATTTTTTCAAGGTCACCCGTGTTTTTTACGTATACAGGGTTTCCTACGCAACTGGAACATGCTGTACCTACTAAATTGTTGGGAATAGAAGATGTTATAAGTAAAAGTTGTGTGGTATCAGACGGTGCATAATATGCAACTAATTTTATGCTGTCTGTGCATCAGAAAAATGTAACTGCACCTTTTTTTAAATGGTAGCCTATGTTTTTGTCAGCATCAATCGATGCAGTTTCTTCTTCTCTGCATAGAAATACCATCATACTTACACCCTAAACTTATTCGTTAGAAAGTTATCGAAGCTTTTCTGAATTAATTCGGTCTCTCGAGAAGTGTTCCGGAGTATGTTATGTTCCATTATAATTCAGAGAAATTTTAGTTTCGATAAATTCCTAACGAATAAGTTTAGGGTATAAGTATGATGGTATTTCTATGTAGAGAAAACAAGAAACTACATCGATTGATGCAGTCAAAAACATAGGCTTCCATTTAAAAAAAATGTGTAGTTCCGATGCACAAACAGCATAAAATTTGTTGCATATTATGCACCGTCTGATACCACTCAACTTTTACTTATAACAGCTTCTATTCTCAACAATTCAGGAGGTACAGCATATTTCAGTTGCATGGGTCACCCTGTATACGTAAAAAACACGGGTGACCTTGGAAAAATGATTAAAAAATTAGAATTATAAAAAACGATTCTTCCATCTGATTCGTCTTTTGAAACCATTTAGATTACGTCACAAACATTTTTTGTATTTTCAGAGATAGAAGAGATATTTATGTGGCCTGTTTTAAACGAAACACTCTGTATGTTTATATTATTTATTTTTATTTATATATTATATATAGTACATATAGAATAATGGAGACTGCTACGTGGACGGTGGTTCAATTTATGGAAGATGGTACAGTAGAAGCTGTACCAACGAATTGGATTGATGGCAACGTGTGCTATTGGCCACCGCTGCAAGGAAGTCGGCTAATGACAGCAATCAAGAAGCTGGAGAGCCGCAGCGCCTCGTGGTCGCAGCACCTAATAAGAATTTTTGAAAACAGTACTTTCGGTAGGTTACAATTATTATTCACCATAAATGTACAACTAAAATAACAACTATTTAATGCTTCTAGACAATTACAAGAAAGCTAGGGGTAAGGCCCGAACTGCAGAGGACACCAGCGATCTGCAGTCGGAGGTCGAACAGCATCGACGGATAAGTCAAACCACGTTGTCCTCGAGCATGGACTTTAACTCGTCCGACGATGAAACCATCATAGGGACTCCTCCACAAATGAAAAGAATACAGATGGGGAACATGGGTATGTAAATCCAAAACGAAGCATAGTATAAAACATTATACGCATATTACATACATATAATAGTTATACATGATTCATTTTCTGTAATTAGTAAATGTTTTTAATCAAAATATATTTTATTTTCAGACTCACATTATTCGCATGCTGACAGCGAGGAGTCGCTGCATATGGCGGAGCAATCTATTGTTCGTAAGTTAAGGAAAATGTTATAGAGATAATAAGTAAATTTACTTTAACAAATATAATTTGTAATAAACAATTAATAGGAAACCAAGAAGCTGGACACAGTAAGGAGGGCCAGGAGAAATTACTACAATCTATGAAGAACATAGAACAACAAGGGCATGTCTTCAGAGCTCTCCTCACCGATGTACTTCAAGAGGTAAAGGATTTAAAAGAAGAAGTGCGTCAATTAAAAGAAGCGGGGAACAAGATAGCCGTTAGAGAAGACCATAGGGTCCCATTTTTACATAGATTTTCGCCGCTAAAGTTTCCGCTCAACACGGGCGAAGAGTTCTCTACTTTTGAGAATATCCTAAATAGCGGCGAACAATTTCAAGATGGCGTAAGTAAAATTTATTAATGTAATAAATTAACTTCAAATACCTGAAATTGATCTTTCATTTTGATATAGTTAACAGAATGTAATATTAATAACTTCTTGTTTTAGGTTCAGGAGTTATACAAAATCGGCGGCGAGAACGTCTACAAATTTGTAAAAAGGGTTCTGTCGATGCTAATTACGAATAATTTGGCGTTGACATATAGCTGGTTGGGCAGAAAGGGGAAGAAGCCCTTCAATACATTAAATATCGCCAACCTCGTAATATGTAAGTATCGCCCTTATTTTAGTGTTATTATAAAAGTTATTATAAAATGATTCGTGTACAAATTAACAGAATAAGAAATTTTTATTAAAGGTGCTGCAGAAAAGGTACGCGTCTGTACAACGAGACGAGAAGCTGAGATTGCCATACAAATGTGGCTCAAAAGGGCGGCGGACAGGATTGCGGCCGGATTAAATAAAAAATTTTAGATTTTATTGTTATTTAGTTTTCATTGTTAATAAACCACATATATATTTCCTATATTTAAATTTCCTATAATTAAATGTCCTGTAATTATATATATAATATATGATTGGTCATGCGAAAAGGGACTGGGACCCTTCCAGTCTCTTTTTTTCACATGACCAATCAAATATATATATACATATATATATATACATATATATATATACATATATATATATATATATATATATATATATATATATATATATATATATATATATATATATATATATCTAAGACATCTTGAATGTCCTACGAACGTATTCCAAACGGCCTACTAAAGTTTTCTCAACGGCTTGTGTTACAATACCTTACGTTTTAAAAACATCCCAAGAATGTCCATTAGACATCTAAAAACGTATTCCAAACGCCCTACGAAAGTTTTCTCAACGGCTTGTGTTACAATACCTTACGTTTTAAAAACACCCCAAGAATGTCCATTAGACATCTAAAAACGTATTCCAAACGGCCTACGAAAGTTTTCTCAACGGTCTGTGTTACAATACCGTACGTTTTAAAAACATTCCAAGAATGTCCATTAGACGTCTAGAAAACGTTTTTTAGACGTTTAATGGATATTCTTGGGACGTTTTTAGAATGTACGGTTTTGTAACAAAGCTGTTGAGAGAACTTTCGTAGGCCTTTCGTGGGCCTTTCGGAGGACATTCAAGACGTCCATAAGATATCTTGAATGTCCGACAGCGGACGTATTTAAGATGTTTTCAAGATGTCCGTGTGCTATCTGGGAGGGCGTACCGAGGTCAGGTATAGGGAATTATACGGGTTGAACGTCGCTTGGACGTGCCGAGGGTAGCCCCTACCGCGTTTCTACCGAAGGCCGATATGTCACTGAGGGCTCGTACCGTACCCTCGGTAGAAACGCGGTAGGGGCTACCCTCGGCACGTCGTTCCTCGTTTCTGCCAAGTTTTAAGTAGGTCCCAGATTGTAAGAGGGCAGCACGGTCCCATTAATGTGCACATTATTTTATATATCTACCCTCTCCGTGCCGAGGGTAGCCCCTACCGCGTTTCTACCGAGGGTACGGTACGAGCCCTCAGTGACATATCGGCCTTCGGTAGAAACGAGACATTTGGCTATCTGGGTTGTTGGGTGTAATTAAGAAATTACTTTTGACCTTGTGGTGCTGCGGAAAACCTGCCACAAAAATTTCACATTCGAAATTTCTTAATATTTCAAATTCCTTAGTTTCTCTGGCAAAGTGCATGCCATTAGAATTTAATAGAAAGCCACGAAGTTTAAATGAACTAAAATGATGGAAAGCAACAGAATTTAGGCAATTCCTTTTTATACTGGTCCAGTAGTTTTGTTACATAATATAAGTAAAGATCAATATACACATTTTCTTTCGCTACATGTAGCAATCATTATATTATCACATTCGAAATATTTTGAATTAATTGACTATGCATCTGAATTATTATATTATTTCGTTAAAACATTTAAAATATTGTATGGAGCACAGCACATCTCTCACAATGTTCACAATCTGTTGCACATTGTGGAAGATGTAAAAAATCATGGGCCACTCCATAATTTCGATGCATTTCATTTCGAAAATTTTTTACAATCTATTTTAAAATTTGTTCGTAAGCCGAATAAAATATTAGAACAATTAGTAAAACGGCATACAGAAAAATGTCATATTTCTATGAAAACAAAAATGTATAGTCGTAAATTTCCTATTTTTAAAAATGAACATTTTGACGGACCTTTAAACGGAAATATTAATACTAATAAACAATTCCAACGCGTTGATTTCCATAATTTCTGTTTAACAACTAGTGAGCCAGATAACTGTTGTTCGCTTATCAATGGTGATATAATACTTATTGAAAATTTAATATTAACAGGAGACGTATACAAAATAGTTGGTAAAAAATTGTTATATCTAAAAGATTTTTATGAGAGTCCCTGTAAGTCATCTGAATTTGGAATTTTTTCAATAGAATCTCTTTCTGTAGGTCCTTCTGAAATTTTTAACTTCCCGATTTATAGGGAAGTTACTGTAATTACCCCGAAAATCGAAAATCGATTTTTTAGCAGATCTCCACGTTTCATGGTCATTGGAGTCGTTTGAGACTATTTTTATCAAAATGTCGGTGTGTGTGTGTGTGTGTGTGTGTGTGTGTGTGTGTGTGTGTGTGTGTGTGCGTGCGTGCGTATGTCCGTTTCTATGGTATCAAATTTTTCGTTAACGTTTTCTGAAAAAGTAACAACGCGATCAGAATGATGAATGATGCAATCGATGTGCCCCGCTGTAACTTAGAGCTGATTAGATTTTGGTCCATTTTGGTCAAGTAGTTTTTTAGTTTTTTTCGAAAGGAGTTGATTCAACATTGCAATTTATACAAGAGGCGTATCCTCCTCCGAAGCAAACGTAACTATATATATATATATATATATATATATATATATATATATATATATATTTAGACATATTTAAAAAAAAATTTTTTTTTTCAATCCAAAAAAAAAATTTTTTTTTTTTAAATTTAAAAAATTTTTTTTTTTCAATTATGCAACTACTGCTAATGTAACCGCTTACAATAATCGAAAAATATCCCGGATGCGCGCACATGAAAGTAGAAAGTAGAAAATAATGATACTAATATACTGCAACTAACGATTCGGGAAGTTCTTTGTGTGGCTCGTGGAGAGTCACACACCAAATAACATCCGTACCACTAACCCTCTCGCGAGCTCGTAAAGCGAGCTACAACACCCCCACCTGCGAAGATCGCGAAGCGAGCAACAACCCCCCTCTAGTTAACGTTATGGATGTTTCCGCGAAATACATGAAATTAGAAATTGACGAAAAAATGATTGTTTTCCCATTGCTACATTGTCTTTCATAAGTATGTACAGTGAAATGAATTATAGTACAATATTTAAAAAGTTATCGTCTTTTTTAGAGCGTCCGAATATTAATTTATTTCATTGTATGTAAAGTCCATCAAAATGGAAATAAGACTGAATATTTATAAAAATCTATTCTGGAACAGCAGCATGTGCTACGAGCTCTGTTAACCGATGTGTCTACTCGCGTAGAAAACATTGAGAAAATCCTTAGTGAAGGTAATCTACAACACAGTACGCAACAAACACAGGAGAAAACTATACCCATTTTCTCAGAAATTTCGAGCCCGATAAGCACTTTTCAAGAATTTGAGAAATTGGATAAATTTTTTCGAGAAGGAGAAATGCAAAACATGTGGTAATTAAATAAAAGCTTTTCCATAGCAGTTTCTATCCATAAGTTCTCAGTCGATTGTAAATATGTTATTAATTGGCAGGCCTGCGGATTATCAAAATTGGCGGAACGACTTGCGCCAATTTTGTTAAAAGAATATTAGGTGCCATTATCTCTGACACTTTGGCCAGTCAGTTCAGTTGGCTCGGGAAAAAGGGAAAAAGGAGATTTCGGGCTACACAATTAGTCACAGTAATAGTTGGTAATTATTCACGTGCAATTTGATTTTTTTTTATATTTAGTGGTATACAGTTGAATATATTATTGAATTGAAATTCTAATTTTTAGGTGCAGCAACAATAGCGAAGGTGTCTGTATCCCAAAGTGAATCAGAAGTTACCATTCAGAAGTGGCTTAGGAGGGCACCAGAACGAACAAAACATGTATCAAAAGATTTGTCATTTAAATTTTGTATTTTATGTTTAAATTTTGAATCTTGTGTTGTATTTTTTGTATTTTGTGTTCTATTTTTTGTATTTTGTATTCTATTTTTTGAATTATTTTATTATATTGTAATAAATAGTTTCATGTTTTAGCCGTATTCAAACAACGTTTTTTCGTAGTTTTAATATACATAAACCATATCCTATAACTAAATAACGTCCTTATGTCCCAAATTGGTCCCAAGTACGCACCGGGAAAGGCCAAATAATGTCCTTATGTCCCCAGATACGTACCAGGATCGTCAAATAACGTCCTTATGTCCTAGCTAAGTAGGTACCAGGAACATTCAAATAACATCCTTATGTTCCTGGTACGTACTAGGAACATACAAATAACGTCCGTATGTCCCAAGATACGTCCCACAAACATCCCAGATTGGTCCGAACTTTGTAAATCGTACCTCATTCGGACATTCCTGGGACGTATATCGGACATATTTCAGACTATCTCGGACATACGGACATGATTCGGACATCCCTGGGACATACGAAGGTTCAATACGGACGTACTTTGGACATCCGAGTGCTATACATAACAACTATTGATCAAAATGCAATAACAATTGACTAGATGAAAACCCGTAGTGGAAGTATTCACCTTTTGGCAATGGAAAAATTGGCGACGGTGGAAGATCAGTTGATCTTTTTCGTGGAGGCAGCAGAGGGTCTAGCCGGATAAGCATGGGTCAGCGACCCCCGCTCCGATTTTCCTGACTCCCGTCTTAAAACATTGTTTTATGTCTTAAAAAACATCGTGTAAAATTTTAAATATCTACCCCCACCGATAGGCGTGATATTGGGGAGATTCCCCCGCACTTAAATGCAATTTGCTCTAAAACGAGAAAAGATATCGACATGGGATAAACGGCAAGCAAAAGATATAGATACACTCTATATTTCAGATTTTTTTGCTAATTATTTACACTTGAAAATAATTAATTAATTTTTTGGAAATTTTTTTAACTATCATCCCCTGAGTTGACACCTAACAAAAAATTCTAAAATATTCCTACGATGGTAATCTATTTTGCATAAAAATCTCAGAAGTGTCCGTTTGGTGGAAGAGTATCAAAAAAAATAAAGTATGCCGACGAACGCTCGGTTTGATCAGTAACGGCACAACATTAGTCCCCTTGCGGTGGCTACTGATGGGAGCGAACGGGAAGTCGACGCGTGTACGGAAAAGCTGATACATGTAAAAATGCGACTAAATCTTCTAATATATGATTACAGTGGGAAGTCTAAACAATTATATTTTACGAAAGGACATGTTTATCCGAGTGACGAAGCTAAAAGCAGTCAATAAATTTCCGACACCAAATAATAGGAAAGTTGTATATTGTATAAAGTTTTCTTGGTTTAACAGAATCGAATGTAGAAATGTAGGACAATGTAGAATCGAAGCAGCTCATGGCAACACGTGAACAAACGTCAAACGCGACAAGCGAACGTAGAGAACATACACGAGACGAAACAAACGCGATATTCAACCTCTTAATATTCGTTATTAAACTCATTATTATACTATTAAAGCCGAGTTAGAGCGTTACCCAGTCGCGTTACACGGTAAACTTTGAGAAAATTTTTAAAAAGCCTGGACAAATCGGAATGAAAGAAACCTGTTGCATAAGAAACTGTAGACATTTCTGACGATGATTGATCTCGGTTCGTGTATATCGGTACGGCACTATTAATAGAAATCATGTACTCACCAACTCTTTCAATCCATTCAGCACATAAGGGATTGTCATTTTTCGGGAAAATATACAGGTGATGTCCGTGTCGTCGGTTATTGCTGCAATCCTTGTACATGCAAGTATCCATAAAACTCTGCAATGATGTCCTGGGTGAAGCCATATCCTACGTTCTAAGAAAAACCTGAAACTACAAAAAAACACAAAAATCCGCGAACACGCAGAAATTTGCAAAAACTCACGAATCCGCGAACACGCAAAAATCTACGGAGTATTCGGCAAAAGGTTTTACAAATACAGTAAAGCCTTGATCTCTGTCGAAAAAGTCTTCTGAGCTGACAGATATCACACTCCAATTTGCTTTTCTGATTTATGGCTGTGTCTACCGCTCCGAGCAAAACAACAATAGACAGTCGAAGCTAGACAAGGACAGTACGGATCGCGTGGCCCGTTGCCGTCACAGTTTAAAGGCCTACGTGTTGTCACAATGTAATGCCAATTCAAAATGCTTTATTTTTTATTATTTTTTATGAGACTTTCACTGGCTTGTTTCTGGCATTATTCTGATTACAACCAGACCAAACAAGATATAATTTGTCCTATATTTACTCTACATGTGAAGCACAATTTATAATTTACATATCATACATTCAATATATGCTATAGCATATGTTTAAATAAACAACTTAACATCTCGGAAATATGTTCTCAAAGAATTAGACTTGAATTTTGCAAATTAACGGAGTTACAGCGCGACCTGCACATACAATACATATGCCGCATAACGATACTTTCGAAATGAATTTGGCCTCTTCGTACAAAAAGTCTCCCTTTAGCTGGTCTGGTCAGTCCTGGTACATTATGTACACATTTTCTACTATTTTAAGAATAACACATTTTTTAGGCTGTGCAACGTCAAAGAAAAGGAAACTCACGTAACAAATATTTAAACGACTTATTTTATATAATCAGAAAAATAATCACGAGAAAGTTGTTAATAAAAGTGTTAGCATCACATTGGTATTTTCAAAAATAGAGTAAACAATACAGTTTTTCTTTCTTTTTCACTCGCTATCCTCTTCCATATCCTACAGTTACACCATAAAGTCGATGAAACCAAAGAGTAATGAAAAATAAACCATTTTTAATTGGCAATACATTGTGAGAACACGCGGGCCTTTAAATTGTGCCAGCAACGACGACTGTCCGCGTCTCTTTCTTTCCTTGCGACATGTTTTTGAAATTATATCATGTTTGGTCTTGTTTTAATCAGAAAAATGCCAGAAATACATTTTTAAAAGTCCCACAAAAAATAATGAACCATATGGATTATCATCAAATGTTATATTCTCCGCCATATTTCAGACGATGTTTTGGTGTTCATTTTTGAGGTTTCAAATATTAAAAGTAAAACTCAAGAACAAAAGATTCCTAGAAATATTGTACATAAAAAGGTATTAAAGCATAATTTTAGGAAAATCTAGAATCCCTAATTCAAATTTCATATCAGATACCTAAATTTTTAATTTAAAAATATTTCATAAATGAGCATTATTTCCTTACACTTTTTTAAATACATAATTGTTCCAAGAATCGATCTGTGGAAACAGAAATATCTAGAAAAATGGAATACGTTTTATTTGACATATTGTTCCTGTAGTTAATATGTTTAAAAAAATGTACGGAATTTGACAGTAAAGTTTCAGCTTCAACTTTAATAACAAATTGATATATTCAAATACGATTGGAGGTAGTTTTAGAAACTACGTTTTGTTATGAATAATATTCTAGGATACATTATAAATTTGCCGATCTTATGCACACTCTGATTTTTGGAGTTTTTTTCATTAGACGACACACTGTGCGACGTGGAAAACATCTGTGGAAAAATAGCGGTAGTCCTCAGTGGACGTGCCCAAAGCTTGTCCCCACATTTCGTTCCGCTTAGCCTCTTCGCAAAGAAAACATATACAACCGTCCCCTCGCGAAGAGGGAAAGTGTAGGAACGTCTAGAAATTCAAATCGCTGACAAATATGATTTAATTGTAGGAGCAGAGATAGATAAGTTTTTATTGAATTAAGACTTGGAAATATTGCATTTTCTGAAAATGTCTGCTGCATATTGAAAATGTCCGCAATTTTGCGTCTGATTCTTCTATCAGATGATCGCAACCACTATTTACTAACCATGTGATTAACCGATCTCTATCAGAAACAGGCAGACGATAAAATCGGACATTTAATATGTTGTCCTTACTTCTAATTCCACAATTTTTGTAAATACAAATCGTACTATGCGTAACTTTACTCACCATCTTGTTGATGGTAATGTACAATTGTAAATTGTAAATTACGTATATCCTCAACTCTTACACTTTATCACTTAACAATTTCACTGTACTACAAAAGCATACGCGGAAAATGGTTCACACGCGTGAGCATTCGATCGCACGGTATCGTAAAATAAACGAAAGCTTCTCGTGATGCGATGCGCGCGCGACAATGATTCGGTTTCATTGGTGAGATGCTATGAAGGAAGCAACAATGTATGACTTTTATGAAAAAATCGGCCGTCCAAGAAATTATTTGAATCCTGAAGATTTTGTACATTTTTTCCCTACACAGGGTGGTTCACCAGATATTACCATCTCGATTTACGCCATTTTAAGAATACATTAGTATTGAAATAATAATTTCAATAATGAATATAGAAACAAATTACTAAAATGTATTTATGTAAAAATTGTTTGAATTATAAATAACAATAAATAACGATGATTACAGAATATTTTTCGTTTACGAATCATTGTTTTATGTGTACTTTTCAAATTAATTTTAAATTCTAATACTTTTTTAGAATATTATGTGGTAATTACTTTTATTTTTCCTACATCTATACACTGTCGATTATAAAACGATAATTACAATAGTGAACAATAAGGGAAATAAGAAAACAATAAAAGTGCGTAATGAAATTATACAATAAAAAGTAATTTTTTTCTAAGAATTACAGAATGGGTAATGTCAGCATTCTACATTTAATTATTACCTGCGGTACTAAATCTATTTACCTACGCCACTGACGCAGTTTCACGTGGTTCACGAACAAATGATCTATTTAGGTAGAGAGCGCTGAACCACCAACTGTATCTCGTCGGTGGTGGAACTTTTATACTAAATATATGCTATATGGATATATTGTTTGGTTAGTTTGTTTACGTATTTTTGAAACTGTGTACAACGAGAAATATAACTTAAAGAAGAACGCGAAGAACGAAAAGAATATAATCGCAACAAAGGAATACTTGTACGCTGTTTTCACAATCAAGGTTTACATTATTCTTTGAATATTATAGAATGAAAGTGGTGAACCTAAACCTAATCTAAACCTGTTGTTTACACTGCTTGCTCGTCTGAGAAATTTCAAGGGACGTGTAAATACCTTGTAAATATTTGTATATTACTAGAGAATTTACTATTATATATTTATATATATATATATATACATGGTGGGGTCTGGTTTGCGTCGGTGAAAGGAAACTCTAATGGATGATGAGTGATTCTGATGATACAGATGTTCTACTCCTAATTCCACCTGACCTATTCCTTGTAACATCGTCTTCAGAATCTGACGATAGTCTCGATCGTGGAAAAGCTGACTACAATTATAAAAGAAACGGAGTGATATCGGAGCTTGTCGGACACGTGCAGTCGTTAGAAAACAGAATTACCGCTATTGAATCTAAAGACAATAGCTTGGATGCTACTTTACTAAATAATTCATTGGATTCACAACAGCAAAGTAATACAGCTGCTAGACAGCTGGTTAGACAGACATTACCTAGAACTAAATTCTGTACAAGTCAAAGTTCTAGCTTAGAAAACACACCTATAAAACCTAGCCGATCTAGGCGATCCCTGTCTGTTCCATCGACCCCTAACGGTTACTCGTTGCGAAACCATATTAATTTCTACCGTGATGACATGAGATCAGAGAATAATTTTCCCAAAGTTAATGGTAACGGTAACGGTAATGGTAAAGATAATGCAACTAACATTTTTGATCATGATAAAAATGAGCATGACTGCCTAATATCCTATTCCGATTCCTCTGTGGTGGTACCTTCTGCTTCTCGCAGCGTGGTTTTCCCGCATGCTACTGGTACTTCTTCTAAGGGGGAACCTTGCTCCTATCCGTTCGACTACTGTACAACTACCAATACTATGTATAATAAATCGTCTACTAATCAACCGAGTTCAATGTCGTCTACTTCGACTTTGCTTAGCGCAGCGGAACAAACAAATTTATACTCTAGAACGAAAATACAAGAAATGGAACTTTTCGAAGTGGACGAGCTACTCCAGGAAATGGAAGCAACTGAACTAGAATTATCAAAGCGTATAAATAGAGCCTCGGTACATCAGCCTTCCAGGGAAGAAAGTAGTATGTTGTCAACTGATCGGAACAACGATACGCTTAGGAGCAAGGTTGATAAGAACGTATATACTAATCGTAAGTTAGAATTTGAGTTGCAAGACTCGTATCGTGACGGTCGACCTATTCTAATGCAAACAAAAGGTCCTGATATGTTTCCTGATATATCCCTTCCATACGATGAATCGTGCATCGATCGAACCGGCAAAATCATCTCAGAGTTTAAGATATGGGAGCAAAACGTTAGAAAGCCTATATTAAAGAGTGAACAGATGGAAGTCGAGAGTCGTTTAGGGAACGCAAATAAGACCGCCGATCGATTAGTGTCCAGAACTGATGATGCAAAAAGAATAGAACCAACCTTAGACACTAAGAATGGAAGAGGACTAACGGTACAGGCTATCGGTATCGACGATACGAATAGTATCGCAGGAATAAATAATACACCGACTGTGCAAATCCAGCCTATGCAAAAGAGTTCAAAAGAGTCTTTGTTACCTGCCGAATTAACACAATTTAATGCGGCAACATCTGCGAGAAGTACAGAGTTGTGTGCACCGTGTCTTTCCGAGGTCTACAAGAACTCGCAAGAAAACGGCAATGCACCGTTTACTGTCCATAGTACAAATACCGTTAATGCTTCGACTAATACAGATATTTTTCAAAGGTACTTTTCTACTTTTTTACAACTCTAGCATTTACCAGGTACATATACACTTGTTATCTTGAAGTAATACTTATGTAGAATCTTATTTTGATTTTAGGAAATCGCAAAGGCTTATATCGTTGTCTGATTTTTGGGATAATACTGGTACCAGATCTCAAGAAGAAATGCGTAAAATTAAATTAGAAGAAGAAAAATTTCGCCGTGAGGTATGTAATATAACTCGTGTTAATATCTTAAATTGATTAATTAACTAATGAAATCAGTAATAAAAAACAAAATATCCTGCAGCATTGCGAACATTTGATTCAAGAACTTCAAAAACGATTGTTGGAGCAACAGGAGAAAGTTGCCGTTGCGCTTAGAGTAGATAATGAAAAAAATGAATTGATATCACAATTTCATAATGCATGGTCTAAACTGAAACAACGACTCCACGTTTTAGAGAATGAATATGGTGGTTTACAAACGAATCTAAAAAACGTAACAGAAAAGCATCGATCAGAAATTTCAGAATTTCAGTCACAAATAAAACGATGCGAAGGAGAACTATCCAAGGCTTTAGATCTTGCAGCTGGTTATAAAGAAAAGAGTGAGAATGTGATGAAAGAGAAAATAGAATTATTGAAAAACCATGCTGATGAATTAGAGAATTACAAATCGTTTGTACAAGCAGCTGAAAATAGGTATGAACAATTAAAAATAGATTATGATAAATTATTAGAAAAAAATAACAAGAACGAAGAAACGATGAAAGCTCTTGAACAAGATTTAACTAGAGAACGATTAAAAGGTGTAGAAGTTAGGAATGAAATGAATGTTATTCATAAAGCATTGGATACTTGTGAAGCTGAACTGACTGTCTTGAGGCAGGAGAAAGAGAATTTACAGTTAAAATTAAAAGAAGAAATTAATAGAAATGTAATTTTGGAAGGAAAGAATGCTGCACTAATTTCATCGATCGACGATGCAAAGAAGGCAGAGGTAAGTCGTTCCGTTCGTTCGTTCATTGCCGATTTCTGTTGCTTCTTTTGCGCGCGTCGAATTCTTTTACAACAACAGCGACAATAAATATATTAACTTTCACAGAGAGAAGCCAAGGATGAAACTAAATCTCTTGCTGAACAAAAAGAAAAGATTCGATTGGAGTTGCAACAAGTTTATCAAAAACAAGTCGATGAAGTTGTAAAAGTGAAATTGCAAGAATTTCAGACTCAACTCGACGCGGCGGAGTCAGAATTTCTGGAGGAATTGAAAACCAGACATCGAGTTATCGCTGAATGCGCGGCTAGAAAAATTAAAGATGTTATAGATAAGTATGTTCGTTTGATCCGTTTGATTGATATGTCCAATTGATGAAATGTGTCTCTATACTATTTAAGTGAAAATTCTCGCACTATTTAACATAGTATATTGTACACGTGTGCGCGTATGTAATTTTTTTCTTTTTTCTTTCTCAATTTTTTCTTTAGGCATCGATTAGAAATCAATTTACTCGAAGAGAAACATAAAGAAGAGATACGATTATGTGAACTTCAGTTGGCGCAGACATTACAGAAATCGGCCATTTTGGAAACGCAACTGAATTCGCAACGCGCTACCAAATCTCAGCTTGCCGAACAGTTGCATTCCGTGATGCAGAGGCAATGGCAACAAGCGTTGCAAATTATATCAGGTACAATTACCAAAGCGTAAGTTGAGTTACAGTTACGTTTAAAAGGAAAAATAAGGTAATATAAGGTAATACCCCTCTGCTTGAAGGAGGAAATATGGAGGATTTGTCGCCAATTCAGAAAATTCACGCGGAGAAATTGTTCAGGGGTACAAAGAAATCGGAGTCAATGCCAAATTGTTTTACGAAAGTTTCACAAGATCCGATCAGATTGAAATTGCAGACAGCAGACGCGAAAAACCTTGATGATCCAAATGGAAGTTTAAGTACAATCACTCCAATAGAAGACACACCATTGAGTAGCAAAGAATCAAAGGATGATCTTCGGAAATACGTAAAAATGGTAGATCGTACCTGAATTTTATACATTTTATTCATTCTATTGCCATTAAAACAGTAATTAGTAATTGCTTATTTAAATATTCCTAGATTGTTGACATGCAGAAATCAAGAGAAGAGTTATTGAAAATTCGCGAAAATATTCCAAGTCCTCCATTAGTTTGTAGAGAAGTGCCTCGAAAGCACTACACGAAGAAAGAATTGAGCATAAAGGATGACGATAGCGTTACGTGGCATCCCACACCCGATGTGATTACATATCCTATTATTAATATCGTTATCAAATTTGCAATTCATAATCGCTTTAATATTTCAATTTTGCTTTCCAGGCCAGTCAAGACACAACTGAATTTATTCCAATTTCACAGAAACTTTGTACAAAGGGTGATCAGCAAAAAAATAAACCACCATGGAAATGATATATTATTTACAATTCCGGGAATGTTGATTACGGCATTGACGAAGTGGACGATATTCGTACAGTGCATTTACTTAGCCTCAATTAAGAGAGATATATCTTGTATACATAACATATATATACTAGGGGGCAGTTTCTCCCTCTTTCTCTCTCTCTTTCTCTCTTTTTCTCTCTGAAAAATATACACTGTCACGACGCTCAATTTTCAAAACTATTTTGTACTATTATAGCAGAAAGATATACATATGTAAATATATAGATATACGCACACATTTTATCAATTTTGTACTCTAATTAAATAAACTTTATGTAAAAATAGAAAAATTTGAAATAAATATAATTTCCTTTTCTGTTAACCTAATGTTCTCATTTTTTCAATACTATTTCTAGCGTTAATTGGTTGATTTTATGAAGGAACAGGATGTTTGATAAAGAAACGGTGATAAGCACCGTGTGTGCTGCGTCATATTGATGATACAGTCTTTCAGCAATCACGTTGTTTTACATTTTAGATAGAAGTTAAGGAATAATGATAATAATTAATACTGAGAACAATTGGAATGTTACACACTTAAAATGGAACAGCGAATGTTCTCAGTTTGCTAAAGTGAAAAAATATTGCCACATAAAGGCCTTGTGACGTGTGGCACTACATGTAGAATTATGGGTTCTATAACTATGTAGTTGGTCTTGATCTTTCAAGTGATCGCATTTTTCAGAAAAATTAGTCATCCCAATAAGAATTATCCCAAAAAGCTTATTAGGATTATCCGAAAACAAAGAATACCGTTTGTCTTCTTCTCTGAATCATTCGACAACACTAATCTCGAATCAAAAGAAAGTATTCCTTGTGGAAAGCGATATACGAGTGGTGTTGATCGTATAATTGGATTTGAAATCGCTTCTTTCGTCCGCCATTGTAACGTATCTCTCGGGGATGTTAATCCCTGATTCATCGACCTTCGAAGGTATTCATCTCGCGTGATCTCGCGTCACTGATCGTCGAGGAAAATAAACCCAGTCGAGCCGGGTACGCGTTGATTTGCTTTTACCTTGAGCAAAACTCGCGTTCCAGCGTGCATGTATAACTATAAAAACCAGGCAAGATACGCGCGAGTGGTACATACAAACACAAACATACATAGAGGGAGAGGAAGCGGGATGAAATGGTCTCTAACAGTCGATGCCCTTCTTTAGCCGTGACAACGATCACGCCTACGATCGGCCGATTTCCCATCCCATTTCCCATCTCCCGTGCCGAGAGCCCGGCGCGGAGCGGCGCGGCGCGGCGCCAGTTATGAGGATTCTACTGGATTCTACGCGTGACTCTCGTGGAACAAGTTGCCGATTGAAAACGAAACAACACCAAGAATGCAAAGGGAGGAACGTGATAGTGACCACCCCCTCTTCGGTCGTTGCAGATAGTACTAGTCATGAGCTGGTCCGCCGCTCTTCATTCTGCCCGGTTCCGTGGCCTTTAGTCACCGAGGCGAACCGACCGAAACCGGCCGAAGAGGCAACAAGTTCCGCGTGTGCCAAGTGGCTAGGAATAACTTGAATGCGACTAGGAGAATGTGGCCCGGAACGAAATGTTCGAGACTCTGTCCGCTGACGATAGTTCTTCTGCTAGTGGCCAGCATAATCGAAGACACCGCCGGTACCTGGAACAGACGGGAGGACAAGACTAAATGCCCGAAAGTCAAGGCAATTAGAAATTTTGACATATCCGAGGTACGTGCACAACTAAATACAGTAAATACTAAATAGTTGCGTTATATATGGTATTCTCGTTAGATCGACGCGAAACGCGACGTTTGCACTGTCTCGCAGTTTTAACCGCGAGAACTGTATTGTTTGCACTTGGGCTACGGTATGCAGTGTGCAGTCTACTAAGTGCCATTGTGTTTGGTAAAAAATAGGGGGTTCAGGGTTCAAGAGTCTACGCTGTACAATCTGGAAGCGAGTGAGGACTATAGACTATACTCGTGACTCGTGAGGAAGTGCGTTAGATTAGATAGAACGGCATTTTTTTTTATATTCGTTGGTCCATTATTTTATCGATTACTTGGAACGGTCGCTGTGTTTATGTTCTTTTCGAAGTTAACGAGTGTGCTTGTGGATTCCAAATAAGAGGATCGGGGAGACCCAAATATATAGGTGTGTCTTAAAATAAGTGTTCAACTGCGAAAAAACTGCGAAAAAAAATCATTAAGGTTCAAATGCGAATAAGAAAAGAGTATTTAGCAGAGACAGGTTCGCACACACCTTAACCATTAACAGGTGTTAATTCTATTCCTTGCAGTTCCTCGGATCATGGTACATAGTGCAGTATTACGCGAGCTCGGAAGAAGCACTCGCGTACAGATGCATGCGAGCCGAACTTTCAATTTCGCCCGAAAATACCGAAGTCACCATGAATTTCACTTACAGTTTCACCGATGATCCAATCAACGAACAACTAGTCGGTAACATCACCTGGAAAATTCCCTCGCCCGAGTTACCTGCACACTGGGTGCACGCAGAGTATCCATGTAAGTACTGTACTTGGCCATGTACTTAGACCATGTATTAGAAATATTCTTGTCGTTACAGCTGGTAGAATACAGTTGCAGTAGAAAAACCAAGGTGCTTAATAGCTGGAGAACATTTCACGTTTTCACGTTTTTCGATCGAATCTGTACAACTACACACTGTGTGTATTTCTGTTATTTCTGCTTTACAGATGAAGGAGTGTATAATACGTACGTGTTAGACTCGGATTACAAATCGTGGGCATTGCTTATGCATTGCGCGGAACAGAGTAAAACTCCTCGATATTTATCAAGCTTCATCATGAGCAGACAGTCGAGCCTAGAGACCAACGTTATCTCCTACCTTCGCGAGAAATTGCCCAGGTTGCAAACACGACGAAATTTCTTAAACACAGTGGAATTGTTTCCATAACTCTCGATTACAAATAAAATGAAAAAAAAAATTACTTTAAACTTTGAATAAATACCAAATAACGATACCAATTATCTAAAGAAAAATGAATTGTCTGTACAAGTATACAATAACACTTCTTTCGAATCGAACTTCTTACAAGAGAATTTCATTCTATCCTATTTTTCATGCGAAGGTACGACATCGATTTGGAGTACATGTTCCCGATGGATCAGCAACTCTGCAACAAAACCAGCACTTCAGAAATGGATTTACTGATTCCACCATCGTTCATGTCCAAAAAACAATACAGTGAACGAAAACATCCACTCAAAAAGAAACATCGACGCTTGTGATCCTAATGGTTTGCCAGAGTTCGCCAAATATAATAACACGAATATTGTCTGTACATTACAAACATATATATTGTATATGCATTATAATTTATAATATATTCATATTTTATTATAGTATTATTATTTAAACGTGTACGAAATATACATAACGCACAAAATGCGGAAATATGCTTAGATATTTATAATAAACAAATTTGAAGGATTTTTAAGGATTCATCGACTAAGGCTCCTCAGCTTCTAAAGTTATTAACAATTTTCCTGACCTCTGTCCAGAAGTAAGCTGAAAAATATTGGTACCATCTTACAAATAAATTGTTTTCTGACTTTCCACACACCATTTCTGAAGATTTATGATCGAACAAGCTAGAATAGACCTTTAGCAACAATTAATCCAGTAGCAACACTAAAAGTTTGAGCGTTTAGCTGCTGTAATAAATACACTGTCCAACAAATTTCAACTTTTTTTTTTCATATAACTGTTGGGTGGATCTTGTAGAGTTTTTTGCGCTGATACCGAGTCTGGCCTTAATTTTTTCCCTACACGCACAGTTTTTGAAAAAAATGGCTTTGAAAAAAAACCGTATTTTTCAACTTTAAACAATTACTGTGATGTTATTATAATAGATATTGAATTGTTCTTTACAGCAAAAGATTCTGTAGACTTTCCTGAATACAGTGATATCCGATAGTAATACATTATGAATGTTTAAACATGTTTAAACAATCATTAAAGACGGAGAGACACCACTTTTGCACCAAAATTTGATGATATTTTTTAATTTATCTGAAAAAATAAGGGTCCTGCGGAAAATCGAAATGTACCACGCGATAGAGCAGACTTTCATCTTGAGAAATCACCCATTCAAGTTTCCAACGTCGACGTTTTTTGCCATCCAGAACGCAAAATATCTTCACCGGACATGCGTTGTCGCCAGTGATGCTCTTCCATTTACAATAGAATATCTGTTGATAGGGAACCAAAAACAAAACAAAAGTTAACAACCAAATAAATTAATCAATACAATTACCATGATAAGAAATTTACATTATCTACATTAGTGATCTTCATTATCTACATCCGCCACATTACTCCCCTCTGAGTTTTGACAATATTTTTAAATATTGGAATCTACAAATCTTATCTTCTTTTTTTCTTTTGGTCCAGGATAAGTTTTAAGTTGTCCTCTATTGGAAATTGATGGATAATCTGCAATTTCTTCTAGGTTTCCATCATGTTCTGAATTTTCAAAGTATGCAGGTTTCAATCTTTCGGTACTGACATTAGTTGGTTCTCCATTAACTTTTATTGTGAAAACCTTGTCTGATAACCTTGCAATTACTTCGAAGGGACCCTCGTACGGTGGTGTTAATGGTGGTTTGACTGCATCTATTCTCAAAAACACATGTGTACAACAATTTAAATTCTTATGAATAAATACCTTTTTTTTAATGTTGTGAATCGTCTGATGTGGCTTAAGCAATTTCATGCGTTCTCTCAATTCTTGCAAAAATATTCTTTGATCAATTGGAATCTCTTCTTCCAAAAAGAATTCGCCGGGTAATCTTAAAGTTTGTCCATATAACATCTCTGCAGCAGAAGAGCCTAAATTTTCTTTATAAATTGTTCTTAATCCTAATAGAACGATCGGTATAATCTCCGTCCAATCTTCTTTACCATGACAATAAATTGCTGTTTTCAGTGATCGATGCCATCTTTCTACTATTCCATTCAAGCAGGATGATAAGAAGTTGTTCTTATCTTCTTGAATCCAATCATCTTTGATAGTGCATTGAAAATTTGTGATTCAAATTGACTTCCTCTATCTGTGGTTACAGACAACGGTGCGCCAAATCTTGATATCCATGTATTGAAAAATGTAGTCGCTACTGTGTCTGCTGAAATATCTTTAATTGGTATTGCTTCAGGCCAACGTGAAAATCGATCAATCATAGTTAAACAATAACGATATTCATTAACAATAGGAAGTGGTCCAATGAGATCTATATGAATATGATTAAATCTTTCTTTAGGTACTGAAATATGTTCTGGTAAATTTTTCTGATGACGATGAATTTTACTCTTCTGACAAGGTAAACAAGTTCTCACCCATTCTGCTGCATCTTTTGCCATATTCGGCCAGACAAATCTTTGAGATAATGTCTTTTTCATAGCTCTACTTCCAGGATGTGATAAATTATGTACAATTTTTAAAATTCGAGTTCTTAAAATTTTTGGAACATAAGGTCGGATATTACCTTCTAAAATATTGCAATATAATATAAGATTTGTATTACCTATTCTCATTTCTTGTAATTGCAATGTCGAATTTTCTCCTGAAATTATCTTTTTTAATTCTTCATCTGCCTGTTGTGCTTCCGCTAATTCTTCTGTGGTTACCACAATAGGCATTTCAATTGCTTCAACTCTTGAGAAGGCATCTGCTATTACATTTTCGTCTCCTTTGACATATCTTAAATCAGTAGTGAATTGACCTATAAAATCTAAATGTCGAAGTTGTCGAGGAGAAGCTTTTAATGATTTTTGTTTAAATGCAAAAATTAATGGTTTGTGATCTGTTTTTACAACTAAATCTCTTCCTTCTACCATAAATCGAAAAAATTTAATTGCAGAATATATTGCCAAAAGTTCTCGATCATAAGTACTGTATTTTTGTTGAGTTTCAGTAAATTTTTTTGAATAAAATGCTAAAGGTTGCCAGTTTTTATCAACATATTGTTCCAAAACTGCTCCCATTGCTGTATCTGATGCATCTGTAGTTAGCGCTAAACGTGCGTTTGCTACTGGATGCACTAATAATGTAGCATTGGTTAATTGTTCTTTCGTTTTATGAAAGGCAACTTTTTGTTCTTCTGTCCATTCAATTAATCTTTTATCTTTCTTTTTGGCACCAATGAGTAAAGAATGTAATGGTGCTTGAATTTTTGCTGCCATAGGAATAAAACGACGATAAAAATTTATTATTCCTAAAAATCTTCTTAATTCAGTTCTATCTTTTGGAATTTGAAAATCTTTCAGTGCTTGAACTTTTTCTTCAGTAGGTCTCATACCTTCTGAATTAATTAAATATCCTAAATACTTGACTTCTTTTACTCCAAAGATCGATTTATTTACATTTATTGATAATTTGAACTTTCGTAATCAATTGAGGAGTGTGTAATAAAATTCTTTAGATACTTTGACGTGTTAACTAAGAATCTTTTTATTTTGAATTTATTTACAATAGAATATCTGTTGATAGGGAACCAAAAACAAAACAAAAGTTAACAACCAAATAAATTAATCAATACAATTACCATGATAAGAAATTTACATTATCTACATTATTGATCTTCATTATCTACATCCGCCACATTACTCCCCTCTGAGTTTTGACAATATTTTTAAATATTGGAATCTACAAATCTTATCTTCTTTTTTTCTTTTGGTAATGTGGCGGATGTAGATAATGAAGATCACTCATGTAGATAATGTAAATTTCTTATCATGGTAATTGTATTGATTAATATATTTGGTTGTTAACATTTGTTTTGTTTTTGGTTCCCTATCAACAGATATTCTATTGTAAATAAATTAAAAAATAAAAAGATTCTTAGTTAACACGTCAAAGTATCAAAAGAATTTTATTACACACTCCTCAGATACCTGCGTACAGCGCCATCTCGTGCAGCGGCGAAACGCTCGAACTGTTAGCCACATTTAGTTTCGAATCTACCGCTAGATGGCGCACTCGAGAAACGTCTGTAGGGAATACCTTATTGGCGCGAGTTCAAATATTTTTATCGTTGTTAATAACAACAGTTGCCTTGGCAAATTAAACAAAATAACTTCTCCTTATGCCAAGCGGCAACTGTTGTTATTCATTCTTTTGTAATCTTGTGACGTGACAACACGTTTATTCTAATAAGTTCTCAATTGTAATAAATAAATTTCTATAAGTTATTATCTTTACATTTTGAGTTATTTTTCTAAATTCAATTTCCCTCCGACATCAAGATATTGCAGAAGTGGAAATGCATTAGTTAATAATAATTTAGATTATTTCCACATTGGTGACCCCGACGTGATTTCAACGTCGCAAGGAGTCGGAGGACCAAGATCAGCAGTTTATTATCAGCGTGCTGGTCGCACACCGGAGTAGCAGCCAAGCAGTTTTCAGCGTGCTGGACGCACGTGACAGCTACACCAACTGTAACCATTTCTCAACGTGCTGTAAAGACACTCCTCATCGAAGCAGCGCAGCGCGGTCCACACCATGGATTCAGCAGCCGAACTGGTAGCGCGTCTACGAGCCGAGCGTGACCACGCCAGGAATGAACTTGCACAATTCGCTCAACAACATCAGCAACAACTTCAGCAGCAAGGTCAGGCACACGTCGATCATTACCGCATTCCGAAAATTCCTCCATTCTTTAAACTGGACCCCGCAACGTGGTTTCAGCAAGTAGAAGCAACATTTAGATGTTCAAGAATTACTAGCGAGCGAACTATGGCCGACACCGTCATTGCCGGTCTTGATCCGGAAGTCGCGACCGTTATTTGCGATCTCATGCGCGATGTCAATATTGCGGACCCATACACTCGTATTAAGGAACGCGTCATCGCAACTTTCGCGTCTTCAGAAGAGGCCAAATTGCGCAAAATTTTAGGCGGTAATCTCGCGATGGACGGGAAGCCGTCTAAACTTTTAGCTACTATGAGGAATCAGGCGGGCAAATTAATCAATGACGCTGTATTGAAAACTGTTTTTCTTGAATACCTTCCTTCTCAGTGCCGCGGCATTCTTGCAGCTTCTAAATTAGAAGATCTTCAAGACCTCGCTGTACTCGCCGACACGGTTATAGAATCGACTGGCTTAGACAAATCTATCGCGGCAGTTTCGGGGACAAGCGCGACTCGTTCCACCTCGCAAACGAGGTTAGATAAACTCGAAAAGGACATAGCTGCACTTACGACTATGTTCAATCAGCGGTTTTCAACGCACTCCCCACGCGCGCGTTTACGTTCTAATTCGCGAGTGCCTCCTACCCATTCCCGCTCCTCTAGCAAACGCCGGACAGATCTATGTTGGTGGCACAATCGTTTCGGCACTAAAGCGCGCAATTGCGCTCAACCATGTTCTTGGAAAAAATCCGATTCAGGGTCGGAAAACTAACGAGACCTTCCGTGTCCGAGGCGCCCGGCGTAGGTCTACCAAATTCCAAACGCCTTCATGTCCGCGACCGCAATTCCGGTTTGGATTTTCTTGTCGACACAGATGCCGACATTTCATTGTTGCCGCGATCAAACAAATTTCACGGGAAACCGACTAATTTAAAATTGAACGCCGCTAACGACACTGTCATTCACACGTACGGCGAATCACGTCTCACTCTCGACATCGGGATTCGTCGTCCTATTGTATGGAACTTCTGTGTAGCGGACGTTCCCTATCCTATTATCGGAGCTGATATTCTATCCAAATACGGGTTGATTGTGGATGTAGGCAAGCAGTCGTTGAGCTATTCTCAAACTGGCATCAAGGCTGGTGTATTTTCACGCGCTACATCCAATTTTTCTGCCCACATGATTAGGTCGGAAGAGAAGTACGCGCACATTCTGGCGCGATTCCCTTCTGTCATTGGACTGCAACAATCAGTTCCCCTTAAAGACCGTGGCGTTTTTCATCACATAATCACTACCGGACCTCCCTTAGCTGAACGTCCGCGCCGTCTAGCTCCGGATAAGTTAAAAGCCGCTAAGGCTGAATTTCGTAGACTGGTAGAATCGGGCATTTGCAGGCCATCCAGCAGCCCTTGGGCAAGCCCTATCCATCTTGTCAAAAAGAAAGACGGGGATTGGCGAGTCTGCGGCGACTATCGTAGACTCAACCATGTCACTGTTCCCGATCGATATCCCGTGCCGCACTTGCACGATTTTCCTACAGTGTTGCATGGCAAATGCATCTTCTCAGCCCTCGATCTTTTCAAGGCATACCATCAGATTCCCGTCGCACCGGAAGATATACCAAAAACAGTCGTCAGTACACCTTTTGGTCTTTTCGAATATTGTGCCATGACATTCGGTCTCCGCAACGCCGGTCAGACATTTCAGCGCTACATAAATCGCGCTTTAGGCGATTTAGATTTCGTGTTCGCGTACGTCGATGATATTCTCATCGCTTCCTCCTCATCTGAGGAGCATGAGAAACACATCGATATCGTACTTCAGAGGCTGCAGCAGTTTCACCTGCGCCTCAACCTAGCCAAATGCCAGTGGGGCGTTCCTGAGATCACGTTCCTTGGCCATTCCATTAACAAAGACGGTTTCAAACCTACCTCCGACAAGGTAGACGCAGTTCGGAATTTTCCCAAACCTCAAACCGTCGAAGAGCTGAGAAGGTTCTTGGGAATGGTTAATTTTTATCGGCGTTGCATTCCTCACGCAGCCGCAACTCAGGCCCCCTTAAACGCTTATCTGCACGATTCTCGTAAACGCGACAAGCGGCCCATTTCCTGGACCCCCGAAGCAGAAACTGCATTCGAAAAATGCAAGGAGGATCTATCCAGCGCCACACTCATGGCACACCCCTGTCCCTCCGCGGAGATTCGTCTCGTGTCGGACGCATCACATTTTGCCATGGGCGCCGTCATCGAGCAATTCATTGATGATCAATGGCACCCACTCGCGTTCTTTTCGCGCAAATTCTCTCCAGCTCAACTCAAATACAGCACGTATGATCGTGAATTGACGGCAGTTTTCGAGGCCGTCAAACACTTTCGATACTTCCTCGAAGGGCGCGAATTTAAGATCTATTCAGATCATAAACCCTTAATCTACGCGTTCAAGCAAAAATCCGATCACGCATCTCCACGGCAAATTCGGCAATTATCTTATATTGCACAGTTTTCAACAGAAATTCGTTTCCTCGCGGGCAATGACAACCTCGTAGCAGATCCTCTCTCGCGTATTCAAGCCATCCGTTTTCCCACCCAGTTCGATTTGAAAGAGCTGGGAGACGAACAAGCGAATGATTCTGAGCTGGCACAAATTCTCAACTCCTCGAACCCACCGCTCGAACTTAAAAAGTTCACCTGGGGTCCGAACAATATCGAAATTTTTTGCGAGCTTTCAAGCGAGTCTATACGACCCTACATTCCAGCATCGCTCCGCGAGAAAGTATTTCATTTATTTCATTCTCCATCCCATTCTGGTGTCAAAGTAACTGACCGTATTATCCGTCAGAAATACGTGTGGCCCAACATGCATCGGGACATAGCCCGTGCATGTAAAAATTGCATCGATTGCCAACAATCGAAAGTTTCGCGCCACGTCAAAATGGTTCCCAAACAATTCACAGCACCTGACGGTCGTTTTTCTCATGTCCATCTTGACCTGATTGGCCCCCTCACGCCTAGCGAGGATTTTCAGTTCTGTCTCACCATGGTCGACAGATTCTCCCGTTGGCCAGAAGCGATTCCGATCAAGGAATCTTCTGCGCCAATCGTAGCAAGGGCATTCTACGATAATTGGATAGCTCGATACGGCACTCCCGAAGTTATCACGACTGATCAGGGCACGCAATTCGAATCAGAACTCTTCAATGCACTCCTTTCTCTCTGTGGATGCAAACGCATCCGCACCACCCCCTACCACCCCGCTTCTAATGGATTAGTAGAAAGATGGCACAGAGATCTCAAAGCAGCCATCATGTGTCATTCAGGCGAATGGTCTCGCACCCTCTCCACCGTACTCCTCGGATTACGCACCAGAATACGTTTGGACACCAACGCGAGCCCCGCAGATTTCGTTTTCGGCACAACACTCAGAGTACCTGGCGAATTTTTCTTGTTCGGTGATTTTTCACCTAATCCCCAATACTTTCTCGAAGAGTTCCGAGAATACATGAGGGAAGTGCGCCCTGTTCCAGTAGCACACAAATCCAAGTATAAACCATTCGTTTTTAAGGACCTCGCTACATGTTCTCACGTCTTTCTTTTGACCAAGGCCGTCAAGAAACCCTTAGAACGTCCCTACACAGGTCTATACAAAATTATCGAGCGCATAAACGACCGCGTATTCAAAATTGACGTCAATGGCGTTCATTATAGCGTACCGATCGAGCGGCTGAAACCAGCTTATTTCGCTACCTCAGAAATTTGCGAGAACAACGAGAAGAACGCCAAAGAGCCCGACGCTCAACCACAATTAAAGACATACGCTCGAAAACGCGTTCGATTTCAAAAAAGCGTTTCCACAGCGGCAGTTTATAATTAACTTAGTCATAAGTTTTAGTTTATAAGCAACTTTGTGCAAATTGTATATTTTCTTTTTAAAGAAAAACGCTGTAACTGTTAGATTTAAGCGTAGTTAAAACATGTTTATTCGCCATGCACTGTGTTCACGTACCGCCACAATTTTGAATCATTCCGTACCTTCATTAGGGAGGGAGTATGTAGGGAATATCTTATCGGCGCGAGTTCAAATATTTTTATCGTTGTTAATAACAACAGTTGCCTTGGCAAATTAAACAGGATAACTTCTCCTTATACCAAGCGGCAACTGTTGTTATTCTTTCTTTTGTAATCTTGTGACGTGACAACACGTATACTCTAATAAGTTCTCAATTGTAATAAATAAATTTCTATAAGTTATTTTCTTTACATTGAGAGTTATTTTTCTAAATTCAATTTTCCTCCGACATCAAGATATTGCAGAAGTGGAACTGCATTAATTAATAATAATTTAGATTATTTCCACACGTCCGTACAGCGCCAATTCGTGCAGCGGCGAAACGCTCAAACTGTTAGCCAAATTTAGTTTCGAATACACGCGGTAGATGGCGATGTCTAGAAACGTCTGTGGGGAATTCTGCGTATATTCCCCTAGGTCGCAGATGTGGCGACACCTTGGACGAGGGCAGTTGGCTGTCCTGAGCCACGCGCCTTCCTGTTCCGCTGGTCGGCGAACGAGAGCACGCCGCCAGTCGGTCCACGTTCCTCACCACGTACAGACGTACGTCTTCGTAAATAAACTCTCTCGGGTTTCCGAGACACACATTCTAAAGCACGCAGTGGCTACTTTATTGCTTCCGTCCCCTACGCGTCTGCAGGTGTTGGAGCCTGCTGGTGACCCTTCTTAAACAGTCACCACAATCTCCACAGTGGTGACCCCGACGTGATCGGAAGCAAGAACTGTTGAGTTTAGTGAGACCGACGAACATTCAACTACTGACGCATACGGTGAAACAGTGCCAAAGCGTCGTGAATAAGACGATTCATCGGCGAGAGGGTTCGACGGCGACGCCGACCAGCTCTGTCCACGGGCAGCGAGCATCGCCACGTTCACCCGTTACTGGCGCCTGAGACAACTTCGGCGGCCAAGACCACCGGCATCGAGGCCAGCGGCCTACAAGGAGCCAGCCCAGGAGAACAGTGTTCCAGCAGCAGCAGAGTTGCAGCCAGAGAGTCTGCAGCCACAGGCCGCAGTGACCCGTTCCTGAGCAGCTTCAGCCATCGGACGGCCACCGGGGTGGCTTCGCCGGTAAGCGTCGTCATTTTGCGCGCCAAATCAGTGTTGCGTCGCCATATTGCGCGCCAAACTTTGTCGCGCCGCCGTGATACTACCCTCGCGCCGCCAACGGGATTGCCGGCGAGCTGCCGTACTTCGCGCTGAATCGCATCGTCGTAACTTGTAGCGTCGCCATCTTGAAAAGCTGTCACGCGTTTCTCGCGCGTTTAGCCCACGGACCTAAAGGACGGAGTGTAAGGTAGGCTTTTAGGCGAGAGGGGGATTCAGCGAGCGGGGGAGGATGGTAGCGTTGCGGCCATGTTTCATCACCCAATGGGTGCTGCCATCTATATAACGTAGCGGGAACATTTATAATGTACAATTGAATCACGTATATTCACCGTATATTTTAAGGTGATTCTAATTGTAAATCAATTGTCATATGCGTAATAATGTTGATTTTATAAGAAATTTATGAAGGATCAATAACAATACGATATACTTAATCGCCAGAAAACAATATTAATTTATTGAAAAAGGTTCTATTGCTTTTAGCAACATTATTTTGTTGCTTGCATATATAATTGTATCTCACTTTTACATAATGGTTAATTATACAATACACGATGGCATTTTTATCAATTCTCCGGAAACACAAAGCCACGAAGATTTACCAATTTCAACGCACGTGTACCGGGCACAAAATGACCGCGATTTGTATAGACCCCGTGCTACCGACGCTACACTAGTATTCAAAGTCGCCTATAGAGCGCACCACTTGTTGGGTGATGTAAGATGGCCGACGGAATGATACCCCTTCCGTCTTTTCTTACGCCCCCGGAGGCTTACACTCCGTCCTTTAGGTCCGTGGTTTAGCCTCGCGCAATGTCGACGCCGGATCCGAATGTCCTCGAGCTTCAAAGCCAGCTGGAGCGAGCTCTCCAGCAGATCGAGGAGCTGCGCGCGCGGAATGCGCCCGAACCGCGTGTCGACGCGTATCGTGTCCCTAAGCTGCCGACTTTTATTAAGCGAGAACCGCGCACATGGTTTCGTCAGGTGGAAGCGTCGTTTCGCGTCGCGAATAAGGAGAATATGGAGCCAGAAGACCATGGCGGATACCGTTATAGCGGCCATCGACGAGGACGTCGCGGTCGTCGTAGGCGATCTCATAGAGAATCCGGATCCTACGAACCCTTACGACCGACTCAAAGAGCGAATCATGGTCGCGTTCGCGGCGTCCGATGAAGCAAGGCTCCGCCAGCTGTTGCGTGGTCAACTTACAACCGAAGGAAAACCTTCGCAGCTCTTGGCTCGTATGCGCAATTTGAGTGGTGAAACGTGCGGGGAAGCGGCCCTCAAGTCGGTATTTCTGGAGCAGCTGCCTCAGCACTGCCGAGGCATCCTGGCAGGTTCCAAGTTGGAATCGCTGCGGCAGCTCGCGGAGCTCGCGGATGCCATTCTCGAAGCAGTCGGGCCCGGGCCCGGCGAGATCGCGTCAGCGTCAAGCGGTCCGACGCCCCAACGTTCCGGGGAGGACAACCCCCCGCGATCGGGTTTAATCAGCATCTCTCTAAATTAGAGCGTAACTTAGAGGAAATCACCGCGCTTATGAAACGATCGCACTTTCCGCATGGTCACCGATCGCGCAATCGCTCCGCGTCGGCCGGCCGGCGCTCGGGAAACCGCCGCCGCTCCCCAAGTGACTCCGGCTCCACACTGTGCTGGAAGCACAGGAGATTCGGAGCAGCAGCACGTTCGTGCGTGCCACCTTGCACCTGGCGGAACACCCCGCACGACGCGGGAAACTAAATAAACCTGCCGTGTCAGAGTCGAAGCGCCTCCATATCCGCGACCGGAACTCCGGGTTGGTATTTCTGATCGACACCGGCGCGGACATTTCGTTGTTGCCCAAGCCTTCGAATTTTAATGGTAGGCCCCTTGACCTGCAGCTGTTCGCCGCGAACGAAAGCGCATTAAAACTTACGGCACGACGCGCCGAGCATTGAACTTCGGCTTACGCCGTCCTATCGAATGGTCGTTTACCATTGCGGACGTTCCATCCCCCATTATTGGAGCGGACCTCCTAGAGCACCACGGCCTTATGGTCGACCTCAAGAGGCGCAGCCTCGTCGATTCCCTTACAGGGCTTCAGTCGTATGGGTCCAGTAGGCCCTTCAGCGGGCCCTCCGTCTTTCGTGTCGACCCCACCGCGAGGTTTGCTCATATCCTCGCAAAATTCCCTCGCGTGGTGGGTGTCGAACGTGGTGGGTGACTTCACTTGAAGCAAGGGGCGTATACCACCATATAGCTACGTCAGGCCCCCCAGTGGCGGAGCGAGCACGTCGCTTGCCCCCAGCCAAAATGAAAGCCGCCAAGGCTGAAATTAAGCGTCTGATCGAGGCTGGCATTTGCAGGCCGTCAGACAGCCCTTGGGCCAGTCCAATTCACCTGGTGCCCAAGAAGGACGGTGAATGGCGCTTGTGCGGCGATTATCGCCGCCTGAACTCGGTCACTATTCCTGACCGGTACCCGGTGCCACACCTTCACGATTTCCCAACCGTTCTACAGTTTGTCTCAAAAAAGAAGGGACTCGTTTCGCGCAGCTTGACTGATCGCGGACGGCGCCAGTACAGTATGTCCTTTTTCCCTTAAAAATTCGTCTATTACATAATTTCTATGTGGTTGTACCTTATGTTTTTCAACCATGTCCAGCAATTGAATTTTTAAAATGGGATCAGGGAATACTTCTTCCCCCTTACCACGGAGCCACTCCATTATAGAAGATTTTTTCCAATTACAATTGGGATATTTTTCTTTTAAGACGCTGTGATAGGGAGCATTGTCCATGACAATAACTGCCCTATCACGCAGCAATGGTGTTATTGTTTTTATCCAATTAAGAAATGTGTCCCCGTTCATTTCGCCATGGAAATCGCCCGTTGCTTTGTGGGCCTCAAAGCAGAGGAGGGCCCCAGGTAGGAACCCGTCTTCTGACCCGACGTGTCCTATAATTAGACGGTTCCCTTTCGAAGTTGGCGCAGGTATACCAGTCGTCAGGTTCCTTTTTGCTGCATTCTTTGGGCAGCTGACGCTGGTATCTACCCACAGTTTGCGGACGAAATCCCCGGCATTGTACCACGTTTCGTCCAAATAGTACATTGGACGCCCTTCCTGTCGTATCTTTGCCATCGTGGTCAAATATTGTAGCCTCCATCTTAGAATATGCTCTTTTTCAATCAGAGCGCTCGCCCGCCTTTTTTTCATGAATCTAAATTCCATCCGACCTAGTAGCCGGTGAAAAGTTGCTCGGCTGAATGACGGGAGTGCTTCATCATCATTTACGGCCTGGAGCATTTTATCTAAATTAGGCACTTCGCGCCTGGCCCAAAATTCGTGGATTTTTTTCGGATGCCCAAGATGTGTTCCTCCGACGTCTTCTCCAATACGTTACACCGAGTCTTCGTTTTATTGGGCGACGTAACAGTGCCTGTATTTTAGAATTTTGATTTGTTAGAAACATGAATTAATTGCACATTTGTTGTTTTTTGTTCTATAAATGATCGAACCTGGCGCCGATATCATCAATGTATTATTACCTGTATTTTTATATTCGGCAATAGTTTTTTTTATGGTATTCTTTCCAATACCTGTCTGGTCCGACAGTGCTTCTATGAGTACCACGTATGTTACATTTGGCATGGCCTCTTTCATCTTCTTGTAGAGATTTATGATAATCTCTTTCTGGCCAGATGAAACGAACTAAAAACAGGAAAAAGATTTGAAATAAAGATTTTTAATTGATTAAAGAACAAGTAAAAAACGTTTCGCATTGTCGACGCTTGCAATGTAACGCATTTTACAAAATAAAAGATGCTTCGAAATTCGAAATCTTCAACCTTCGAAGGAAAGTAACAACCCTAATATTTAAATACACGTGAAATAGGGATCTCTTTAATTAATATCTGTATTGTACATACCTTTCCTTTTCGATTCTTCTTGCATGGAGATAATCCGGATGGCCCTGGTTCCATTTTCTTTCAAAAAACTTGTACAAAAACTGTGGTGTAAACGTGTATAATAAAACAAATAAAAGCCAAAAGCGCGAAAGAATCCGTAGCGTACGTAACGATCACCCTGTAGACTGCGAATGAGGCAGTTTGCAGCGCGTGGCGTCGCTTCAGTGCCACTGCGCGCATGCGCTGAGCATTGGGAGTTCTACCAATCAAGGCGAAGATGCGCAGCGAACGACGAAAACTGGTTTTTAGCCAAGTCCCTTCTTGGATGAGACAAACTGTACACGGTAAATCGGTATTCTCGACCTTGGATTTACTCAAGGCATTCCACCAGATTCCGGTGGCACCGGAGGATATTCCGAAGACTGCGATCATCACCCCCTTCGGTCTATTCGAGTACAAAGCGATGACGTTCGGGTTCCGGAACGCTGCGCAGACTTTTCAGCGTTACATTGACCGAGCCCTGAACGGTCTTGATTTCGTATTCTCATATATAGATGACATACTCGTGGCTTCCGCCTCCCAGGAGGAGCACGAGAGGCATCTTATTACAATTTTCGAGCGCCTTCAGGAATTTCACCTCCGCCTGAATCTGGAGAAATGCAGATTCGGCGTAGAGGAAGTAACTTTTCTTGGCCATTTAATAAACAAAAATGGGTTCAGACCCACCCCTGATAAGATCGAGGCGGTTGCCAATTTCGCTAAGCCTAGTAGTATTGAGGAGCTCAGGCGTTTCCTGGGCATGATTAATTTCTATAGAAGGTGCATTCCTCACGCCGCTGCCATTCAGGCACCCCTTAATGCATTCCTCCACGACGCTCGCAAGCGGGACAAACGTCCAGTGCCTTGGACGCCCGAGACGGAAGCGGCCTTCGAGGAGTGCAAACAATCTTTGGCGAAGGTCGCGCTCATTGCTCACCCATCGAGCACCGCGACTGTCCGGCTCGTCACCGACGCGTCAAATTCCGCCATGGGCGCAGTCGTAGAGCAGTTCATCAATAATTCATGGCAACCCCTCGCGTTTTTCTCAAGAAAATTCACACCAGCTCAAGCGAAGTATAGCACGTACGATCGCGAGCTTACTGCCGTTTACGAGGCTGTCCAACATTTTCGCCATTTCCTGGAGGGTCGCGAGTTCTCTGTGTGCACCGACCACAAGCCGCTCATATACGCTTTCCAGCAGTCTTCCGAGAAAGCGTCTCCGAGGCAATGTAGGCAGCTTTCCTTCATCGCCCAGTTCTCCACCAGCATGGTGTACCTGGCCGGTGATCAAAACGCCGTTGCCGATTCTCTGTCGCGGATCCAGGCGATCCGTTTTCCTACACAGTTCGACGCCAACGAACTGTCTTCCGAACAGGGGAAATGCCCTGAGCTGAAGGAGCTCCTCGAGTGTTCCGACCACTCGCTCAAACTTAAAAGACTGACGTTCGGTGCCGCGCACTCACCCATTTTTTGTGACATTTCGGAGGAGGCCATCAGACCCTACGTGCCGATTTCCATGCGCGAGCGCGTGTTCGCGCTTTTCCACACGAACTCCCATCCGGGAGCGAGGGTCACAGACCGCATCATCAGACAGCGCTATGTCTGGCCTAATATGCACCGCGACATTGCGCGCTGGTGCAAGACGTGCATTTCGTGCCAACAGGCGAAGGTCGCGCGTCATGTCAGCTTCCTCCCTAATAAGTTTGTAATTCCGGATGGGAGATTCTCGCATGTCCACATAGACGCAGTCGGACCCCTCCCTGTGAGTGAAGGATTTCGTTACTTACTCACAATGGTCGACCGCTTTTCGCGTTGGCCGGAGGCCGTGCCTATCGAGGACTCCTCCGCGCCAACTATAGCGCGAGCTTTCTTCGATACATGGGTCGCGCGTTACGGCGCGCCCAAGTATTGTAGGCTCGGCGAGAGTTGGCACGAGAAACTCGTAGGTACCACGTGGTGCTCCCACTACGCGCTACACGTCTTTCGCGATTGGCCGAATCGCTCGACGAAGACAGCAAACGAGCGTATTGAGTGTGACTGCAACAGAGCGATGTCGCGTGGCGACGCGACGCTGAGCTCAGAACATTGGCGTAACTCTATTGTGCGTGCACAGAAAACAGGTCCATGGTTTACGCCGTCTTACGCGGATCCCACTTATTTACGCCTATGTCGACCGTCCCCGCCGGGAGTAAAGCGTATGAGTGGGATCCGCAGCCTTGCGTCAAGAGTGGGGACTCGCCGTTCCCCCTGCACCCCACTGACGAAATTCTGTGCCAACTCTCGCCGAGCCTACAATATCTCACCTCCGACCAGAGTACTCAATTCGAGTCCCAACTCTTTTCGGCTCTCTTGTCGCTGATAGGATGCCAGCGCATTCGTACGGCTACGTACCACCCTGCCGCCAATGGTATGGTCGAACGCTGGCACCGCGACCTAAAAGCAGCCCTTACATGTCACTCTCAACAGTGGTCTCGCAGCCTTTCAACGGTCCTGCTGGGACTGCGCACACGCGTGCGTCTAGACACCCTCGCCTCTCCGGCGGACGTAGTATACGGCGCCTCCCTGCGTATTCCCGGCGAGTTCCTTTTGGAGCAGGATTTTAACCCCAACCCGAGGTACTTCCTGGAGGAATTTAGGGAATATATGAGAGAGGTCCGCCCGGTGCCAGTCGCGCACCGCGATAAGCGGAAAACATTTTTTTACAAAGATCTCTCGTCGTGCACGCACGTGTTCTGCCAGGCCAGGGTCAAAAAGTCCCTTGAGAAACCGTATACCGGGCCGCACAAGGTTCTCGAGCGGCGTTCGGACCGGACATTCGTGATCGAGGTCAACGGTAACCGGCATGTCGTTTCTGCCGAACATTTGAAGCCAGCGTACTTCATTCCGGAGGACGCGCCTCCGCCTTCGGAAAGCGCACAATTGTTACCGTCCGCGCAGCAACCGACGACAAGCGCACAATTGTTACCGTCCGCGCAGCAACCGACGACAAGCGCACAATTGTTACCTTCCGCGCAGCAACCGCCTTGCCTTATGAGCGGTAAACCGTCAAGTAGTCAATCTACTTCCGTCACCCCCGACATCCGTGCGAGCGTCGGGCCGACAGCAATGAGAACGTATGCGCGCAAGAGGGTTTCCTTCGCAGAGCCGTCGTGCAGTAAGCGAGTGTAGGTTATCGCCGTCCTTTAGCTCTAAGTTTAGCTTTAAAAACGTTGTAATCTGTGATTTTTACCAAAAAACATATGTACCTATTGTAAGTCGTCGCGAACGTCGACTCGTCGCCTCTGCGCCACGCAGCAAAGGCTCCGTAGCCTCCGAACAGTGCCCTGTCCTTTTTGGGGGGGAGTACTGTGGGGAATTCTGCGTATATTCCCCTAGGTCGCAGATGTGGCGACACCTCGGACGAGGGCAGTTGGCTGTCCTGAGCCACGCGCCTTCCTGTTCCGCTGGTCGGCGTACGAGAGCACGCCACCAGTCGGTCCACGTTCCTCGCCACGTATTGTAGGCTCGGCGAGAGTTGGCACGAGAAACTCGTAGGTACCACGTGGTGCTCACACTACGCGCTACACGTCTTCCGCGATTGGCCGAATCGCTCGACGAAGACAGCAAACGAGCGTATTGAGTGTGACTGCAACAGAGCGATGTCGCGTGGCGACGCGACGCTGAGCTCAGAACATTGGCGTAACTCTATTGTGCGTGCACAGAAAACAGGTCCATGGTTTACGCCGTCTTACGCGGATCCCACTTATTTACGCCTATGTCGACCGTCCCCGCCGGGAGTAAAGCGTATGAGTGCAGCCTTGCATCAAGAGTGGGGACTCGCCGTTCCCCCTGCACCCCACTGACGAAATTCTGTGCCAACTCTCGCCGAGCCTACAATACAGACGTACGACTTCTGAAATAAACTCTCTCGGGTTTCCGAGACACACAGTCTAAAGCACGCAGTGGCTATTTTCCACAAATGTTTGGGGTGCGATGACCTCTATTGGTCTTGGTGATAACCTATGCCAACTTTGATCAATCTCATACATTACTGGTAGTACTTGACTACAATCTCTGTGTGTTCCATGACTTGTGAGTATATGGGTTATGGGTGTTAAGAATTTTGATTGGTTTCCGTGGCTAACTGGTTACTCGGTATAGCAGTCTTCGGTGCGTCGGATTTTTACATCTACTGCCACGCATTTTATTATGTGGATCACTTCTCCGGCCACTAGAGCCATGTGTCCCGGTTGTTTTGTTACTATTTGTGCAAATTCATCGGGTTTTAAAGTGGCTATAGTTAGTGCATTCGTTAATACCTGTTTTTCCAAATTGCATCTTTGCGTGATGATATTTCTATAAAGGTTGGTCATCTGGTTCTTAATGTGTCGTTCTATATAAACAAATTTTGAGTTTATATAGGTGAAAATATCGAGGTTCTCTACACGCATTGGCCTTTGCTTAAAGAACGTTCTTTCTTTCGTTGTTTCTAAGATGAACAATTTCGGGTGTTCCGTTCGGAACAGAGTGTATCTTCATATTGACGACTCACCCAATTGGGTCAATGCAAACGTTACATCTCCTGTGGTTAAGGCGAATACCGACGGAGATTTTTCCTGGTCCACGCTGTCTGTGATTTTTGATGCCAGTCCCTCATACAAGATGTCATATTGATCAAATTTGCAGGTGGATTGTGGGAATGACCTCCAGAAGGTGGATCCATCGTCGTTATCTAGGCATGTTTCATCTTGAAATTTGCACACGGTTCCTGATTTTAACATTATTTTGTTCGTCTCCAATTTCACTGGTACTGATGCTGTTTTTAATGTTATTTTTGCGACAGCTTGTACAACTACATTGTCCCAAGATCCATATGGATCTGAGAATTGTACTCCCTGACATTTACCGTTCACGTTCAATTCTCCCGCTAAAGTAAAGGTTCTTGTTTCCGTAGAATTTATTCTTAGGCCGCTTAGTTGTATATCTCTTCCTATATACATTATACCGAACAGATGCATTTTGTCGCATTGATCTTCGGTTACGGGTTCAATGTATTCGATTATTCCGTTTTGTACCGCTGATGTGTGAGAATACATACCACAATAGTTAATTACTCTATTTAAGATCATTTCGGCCACCACAGCCCTCCGTCCTGTTAGATTCATGAGTGGGGCTAAGCTAGGACGCTGCAGGTTGACCGCGGACACTTTTCCATGGATGATCTTTACTGTGGCAAATTTAGACTCAAATGTCCCCTCACCCTCTAGTTCCTCCACCAAGATGAGGCTTTCTGAATGTTCTGATCCGCTGGTGGAGGAAGACTCAATATGCTGAGTTGAGCTCAGATCCACATGGGGAGGGGTTCTTGATGGCCCGGGAGAATCATATCGAACTATTGGGGAAGGAGCTGGAGGTCTATGAGTTTCCGCGCGGATCCGACTTAATCGATGATCTTCTAGTCCTTTCACAGCGCTATTAATGGCCGCGGCTGCCCCGTTGATTTGAGAGGCAAACTCGACTGTCTGTTTCATGTGAGCCCTCTGCTCATCCTGCAATTCGTGTGCATTAACCAGTATGGTTTCTAGCACATTTTGCATGTCCCCTATGAGGGTACGAGTCTGTGCTGCATCCCTCGCCCTCTGACCCAAGGACACTCCTCGAACAAATGTCTCAAGAGGTTTTAGTCCGGAGGCAGCAATCTCTAGAAATGCTGAGAGGATAGCGGGATCACTCTCGCTAATGATCTGCTCCACAGCTACTTTCATGGACTCCCAGGATTCTTTGACAGTCTGAGAGGAGTGGGACAACCCTAAGAGTTTCAGGTGGGTTATAATCTGAGATGCTGGTCTATTCCGATACTCAGTAGATTTGAGGAATCGAAGGTATGGATCATTATTAATCTGAGGGGTAGCAGTTGGGGCTCGTGTGCGCTTCGATTCACAACGGGGGTTAGATTTGGATTTGTCACCTCCCCTCCTAAGCCGCGGAGATTTTCCCTCTTCGGAGAGGGTACTCTCACTTGAGTCGGACTCGGTCTCTTGTTCCAGTCCCCTTCTTCCAGGAATTGAATTCCTGGGACCTCCGGCAGAGAAGTCTTACCCTCTAGTAGGGCTTCCATTTCCTGGTCCAACCAAACGGCTGTGATGTTGGATGTTTGTTCGTCATTTTGACAGTATTCTTCTATGCTTCCTGAGAAAGACATAGTTCAAAATTTGATCGACTAAATACCTCAGTAAAAGGACTGATGATATAGAGTATAGGATTTCCTTGTTTTTTCTTAATCGGGAATCCAACTCACCACACGACTGCCTGGGACGCCTTGGTGATCGCTCCGTTCTTTTCTTGCTCCCGAGTGGCTTCTGCCCTGACGGCTTTCAAAAGATGCTCTGATTCTTTTATTCCTTTCATCCTAGCTAACTGAGGTCTTGAGGATTCATAATAAGCTCTTCCCAGCTTTTTTGCATCCTCTAAATCTGAAGCTCCACCTTTGGCCCATTCCGCTGTCCAAACTCCATCTCCCTGTTTCTTTTCGATTATGGCAGCCAAGAGTGTAGCAAGGAACAGATTTTCCTTGGGAGCCAATCCCCTGAGATATCCGTGATCAATCACTCTAGCCCAATTGTATCCATATTCGAACTTTCCGTATGTGCAGTAGTTATGAAAGAATGTCCCTATGTCTCCTCCAGGCAGCCTCAGTCACATTGAAGAAAGTGCTTTTGCATAGCGTCTGCCATGAGGTTCCAGTTATTTCAGAGGCTAAATCTACCATTGTGATCAACCCAAGACCATTGCGTGCTGTGTGGGTTAACACTGAAGCAGCCAAGAAAGCCTGCACCGATGTGTTGTTATAGTCTGGTTTCTGAGTCTTAATGAACTCTGATGCCAACATTGTGAATATACATGAAGTGGTCTTTATAGTGGGAGTATTTCGAGATGAATTTAATTGAATATTGATAACCCTTCTAGGTTGAATTCTTCTTCTTCCGTCCTCGATTCCTTGATTCTGTTTACTTCCTTGGAGTGACTCATTCCTGGAGAGTCGTCCTGTTGGGTTGTCGTGGTTTCCAGTGGCGTATGTGAAGTCTTCGGTGAAGATGTATCGATTTTCATTATCGATTGGCGCTCCGTGAATTTTCCTCCCTTGGGCGCGCCACTGTTCCCTGGGGGGAATCTCCCGTTTCCCGACCTTTGTTGGGAATAAGGTACAATCTCACCAGATTCTACCTTGGCCTTGAATTTATAACACTCTTTGATAGTGTGTCCTGGCTTTTTACAATAGTTACAAGTAACAGGTGGGTTACTTGTTCCGGCTTGATTACTGGTTCCTGTTTCTCTGTTTGGTCTTTGGTTACCGGAGTCATTCCTATCATTATCAGTAGGGTTGGTGCGCCAGCGTGATCCGGTGTTGTTATCGTGTCTTGGAGGCTGTTGATACCTGTTCGGAGTAAATTGATACCGGTGTTGCGGCTGAAACTGATTTCTTCGGTCTCTGAGATTAGGTTGGAATGTTCTCATCCGCTCCTCTTCTTGTTGCATTTGTTTGAAGACTTTGATTGCATTGGCATATGCTTCTTCTAAATTCAGAGCGCCTTCTAATCGTACTCTGACGCCAATATTGGAGGGTAATCCTCTTAAAAAAGCTTCTAATACGTCGGAGTCTATGAGGTTTGTTTCTGTTAACTCCCCGTATTGGCTACGTTCTTCGTCCATGATTGCTAATCTTAGATCTTTCGTACGACTAATATAATCTAACATATTTTCGTTTGGTTTTTGGAATATGTTCCCTAATTCTCCCTTATACTGATTAATGGTTTTCTGTTCCCCAAACATGATTTTAATTTTTGTCCCGAATTCCTCCACAGTTTCAATATTCGAGTCTTCGATAGCCATAAACGCATGACCTCTAAGTTTATTTGTGAGCAATTTAACCAAGTATGGTTCTTGATTCGTTGGAAGCATTGATTTGGCTCTTTCACATGCTCTTAAAAATTGATATATTGAGGGTTTATGACCATCGAATACTGGTACGGTCTGTAACGCGTCTTTAATTCTAATCGGGTTTTCAGTCGGTGTCTGGTCGGGATCTATCGGTCTGGGTTTTGGTGTCCGTTGTTCGGTCTTTGTCGGTCTATTTATTAACCCTAATGTATCTTGAATTTGTGTTATTTGTTCGTTTAGTTCTCTAAGTTTAGGACCAAGCTCCTTTACAAATTTATTATTTTCTTGAGCAAGTTTTAATTCTTCTACAGCTTGTTGTAATATTTGAGTCTGCATGTCAACTTGGATTTCATCACCACTGGTTGCCATTGTTGAATTTTATTTATGACAAACGAAAAATAAAATCTTCAATTCCTGCCTTCTATCCCACCGCTGTCACCAAAAATTTCTACTGTTACGTCCTAAGGTGGACGTTTTTGATTGAAATTGCAAGTTAAATAATAATAATAATAATATGGAGATATAACGCAGTTTCGAACCTACCTGCATACACCGGCTCCGGTTCGGGTAATTGAAGATTTCTTAATATATGTTTATATGTTGGTGAAATCGACGTTAGGTGCAGACTTTAAAAATGATTTTAAATTTAAATTGGATTTAATACAACAAGAGTATATTTTAACTAATCAAATTCAATATACATACAGTTATAAATTTACAATAATCGCGGATTGGAAATGTTACAATAATTTACTGATTGGTATTTACCGCAGATGAGTTTTCGCTTGGTTTGATTTCGTTTGGGTTGATTAATTTTAGTAGCTGCTGCTGCTGCTGTTGTTGTTGTTGCTGCGATTCCTGGTATTGTTGTCGTGGTGGTAATCAATGAAATTCCAGCGGATTAGTCTCGCTACTTAACTTATACTTAACTTAACTTAACTTAACTTGATATATTCAAATACAATTGGAGGTAGCTTTTTGGAAACTACGTTTTGTTATGAAAATTTATGATACATAAATTTGCAGATCTTACACACTGTGATTAACGGACTTTTCTCCATTAGACGGCACACTGTGCTGCGTGGAAAACATCTGTGGGAAAATAGCGGAGGTCCTAAGTGGACGTGCCCAAAGCTTGTTCCCGCATTTCGTTCCGCTTAGCCTCTTCGCAAAGAAAATATATACAACTGTCCCCTCGCGAAGAGGGAAAGTGTAGGAACGTCTAGAAATTCAAATCGCTGACAAATATAATATGTAACAGACCTGTACAGCGGGCTCAGTACAGCTCTGTTACTAACGCGAAGACTCGCGTACAGCCGAAGCGCGCCGACCGATCCCGACCGAACCCGAATCCGCGCGAAGCGATTTCACGCCTCATAACCAGGCGCGACATTGTATTACGCGTCTTCCCGCGTTTTCGCGCCCCGAAGCAGACGCCGCACGAGCGATTCCGCGAATCGCTCGCGCACACCGCAACCCGCGCCCCCCGCAGTAATCACCGAATTTGCCTATAAAAGGCAACGCGGAAGACGACTCGCTCTCTTTCTGAGTCCAGCTGGCGAGCCGCCTAGACTGAGCGGACCACCGGTAAGCGCCTTGCCTTGACGAGCCGTCAATCTCCCGACCTGACCGTTCCCGATACCCGAGCAACGCGCCGTTGCATCCGCACCGTCCACCGTAACAGCTTCGCGCCGAAGTTCCCGTCGCCGTCTCCACGAGCCGTCGAGACACCTTTTGCAACGCGCCGTTGCTTCCTCGCCCGTTCCACGAGCCGTCGAACGAATCCTTCGAAACAGCTTCGCGCCGAAGTTCCTTCCGCCGTTCCAACGAGCCGTCGGAACACCTTCTGCAGCGCGCCGCTGTATCCTCGCTCGTCTCACGCGCCGTGAACGATTCTAACCTTCGCTTCACGCGCCGTCGAAGCTCCTGTCACCGTTTCACGAGCCGGTGAAACCCCGGGCCACGCGCCGTTGCTTCCTCGCCCGCTCAGCGCGCCGTCGAGCGAATCCTTCAAAAGCTTCGCGCCGAAGTTCCCGTCGCCGTTCCCACGAGCCGTCGGAACACCCGGTGCAACGCGCCGTTGCCTCCTCGCCCGCTCAACGCGCCGTCGAGCGACTCTCACCGTTACCGCTGACCTGACCGACCCTGAATACCCGTTACCGCGAGCCGCCGGTTCCCGTGCCCTAGTAAGTCGACGAGCCGTCGCGGAGAGTCCGCTCATCTGCCTCGACGAGCCGTCGCCGTCGCCGACCGCCAGATCCGCGAACCGCGAATCCGTGCACGCGCACCCGCGAACCTATCGCGATCGGCATCTTCGCGAGTCGCGGCCCCGTGAGACACCAAAAACTATATCGAGTGTTCTATTCATTTCGCTCCTCGTCCGAACTACCGTTTCCGTCCGCTTCCCTCGCCGCGAACCCTGGCTCGGCGAGCCATTCAGCAATGAGGGAGAGATCCGGTTGTAACGAGATTTCCGGACTCGTTACATGGCGCCCGAACAGGGACTTTAAAAAAGTGTCGCGAACAAACCGCGAAACGTGTCGACCGGGTGCGTGTTTTCAACCACGTGCGCGCGGCAACCACGTGGCGCGTCGCGAGTTTCTAGGTTAACCGGCCACGTGGTCTTGGAGGTTAACTCGCCGCGAAAAACGCGAGCCGCGAGTTCCAGTGTCGCCAACCGAAGACCAACAGCGAAGACAGTGCCGCGCGCGACATCTAGTGACACGGGGTGAAACTAGTGACCACGCGAAGTGCCGCGGAAGAACGGTGACGGACATCTAGTGCCGAAATACGGAAGGTGAATCGTGCGTCGCGATCGCGAAGTGACAAGGGACCGCGCCGCCACCTAGCGGAAATCGACAGGAACTTCGACCAGCCGAAGGAAGAGCAGACTGGATGAAACGGATCCGTCTGACAAAGGATCAACTGGTCGCCGAGCTACAACGTAGCAATCTGTCAACGACCGGGACCGCTGAGGAACTACGCCAACGGTTAACGGAGTACGTCCAGCGGCAAACCAACGAGCCTCCAGAAATGGCGGAGCCGAAGGAAGGCGTCAGCACCCGGAGTATGGCACCCAGCAGTGATAAGGTGACAGCTGTCACCGAGAAAGCCGATCCGTATCGGAGCATCGACCGACTCCGAAAGTCCGGTAACGTCACCGATGGGAAGGATCCGCTATCGTTCTTGGAGCGAATGTCCGAGCTCCAGAGCACGTACGATCTCACCGATGCCGACCTGCTCCGTGGAGTACCAGAATTACTGCGAGGATCGGCCCAGGTCTGGTACCGCAACAGTCGAGCCGACATCAATACATGGGCCGAGTTCTCGGACGAGTTTGTGCAAGTATTTGCATCGAATCGTTCCCGGTTCCAGCAAGAGAACGAGGCTCGAACGCGGCGCCAACGTCCGAACGAACCCTTCCATGAGTTCATGAACGCAATCATCATGCTCATGCGACGGGCGCAGATGGATGACCGCCACCGCATAGATCTGCTGTTCGAGAATATGCGGCCGGAGCACCGGAAACTCATTTACCGACCGGACGTGAAGAACCCCCGAGATCTCCTGGCGCGCGTCCAACAGATCGAGCAGGCGTCCGAAAACGCCGAGGTGAGTCCTGCGGAGCGGAGGACCGCAGCACGTGCCGTGCCGATTTACGCAACTGAACCCACCGAACGGAGCATCGCAATCACCGAGCCGATTGAATCACGGCTCGCTCGCCTCAGCACCACGCCAGGAACCGGCCGCTCCGAAAAATCAGAGGGCCAGTACGATCCGATGACCCACTGCTGGCGGTGCAAACAACGCGGACACTACCGTTCCGAGTGCCGGAACGTGTACAGAAAGTTCTGTTCGCGATGTGGCCGCGACGACGTGTTGACCCGTGATTGCCATCCGCCGGGAAACGGGCCTCGGGGCCCGATGTCGCCGAGCCGGCGCCAGTAGACTCGGGCCCGTCGATCCGATACACGCCCAGGCCGCTTCTGCCAATCGTCATACTCGGACGGGAAATTGATGCCATGCTGGACACCGGAGCACAGCTCTCATGCATCAATGCAGAGGCCATGGAATGGGCCCGCGAACAAGGAATTCGACCCGCCGACGGATACCAGCGGATCTGCCTCGCCGATGGATCGGAGATGCGTCCATCCGGCACAGTCCGGCTAACGTTCCGCATGGGAGACGTCAAGCACACCGAAGATTTCACCGTTTTACCGAAGATGGGCCCACCCGTGCTGCTCGGGATACAGGCCATCGCCGCGCTCCGTTTGACCGTCCGACCGCCCCCCGAGCAGTGATGTGATTGAGGCCTCTATTTCTCGCGCATGCGCGACCGAAACAGTAGCGTATCTACAATGACGCAACAGAGCGGCCAGAGCCCTAGCACCCCGTGGCAGTTATATTGGCGGGAGTGTACCGGTGTTATTGGCGGGACGATTGATGGACGAGAGACGTGACGCAGAACGAGGTAAGTACTTTTAATATTCTATTATACAATGGCTGTTAATAGTGGAGAAAGAGCTACAAAGAAGATTCGTAAGTTCAGACATGCATGGTTAGACGAGGATAATTTTAAATTATGGTTAGCTCCTTCTCCACTAACAGATGATAAAGCATATTGCAATGCATGTGAACTGGCTATCGCATGTTGCAAAACAACATTAGTTAGGCATTCGAAATCGGCTAAACATATTAGAAATATTAGTTTATTAGATAACAGAGCCACTTGTAACAACAATAATAGTATTAGTAGTTTTAGTAGCACAGCTTTATCTCACGTAGATAAAGTAAAACGTGCAGAAATTAGATTAGCTGCCTATTTTGCAGAACATAATGTAGCTTTTTCAAACGCGGATCACTTAATTCCTTTGATTCAAGATGTTTGTCAAGAACCTGAAATTGTACGAGACTTTACACTTGCTCGAAATAAGTGTGCCAACATTGTTAAACACGTTATTGCCAAGCGCGAAGTTGAACAACTTGTAGAACTTTTAAAATCTCGTAAATTTTCAGTTTTAATAGATGAGACGACGGATGTAGCAAATTTTAAAATACTGTGTGTATTAGTTCAATTCACCTCGCCTGTAAATAATAAAGTATGCACACAGCTATTAGACATTATTCAATTAAACGGTGATGATTGTTCCGCGGATATTTTATTTCAAAACTTTAAAAATCTTTTAGATCGAAAAGAAATTCCTATCAAAAATATTGTTGGTATTGCTTGCGATAATGCCTCGGTTATGGTTGGCTGCAAAAATTCATTTATGACACACTTACAAGTCGAGGTACCTCATTTGATTACTTTAGGATGTATTTGTCACACTTCCGCGATTATTTCAAGTAAGTCTTGCGATCAATTGCCTCCGGAGTGCGAAAAATTAATTAGAGGAGTTGCCACTTATATTTCGGGAAGTGCTAAGAGAAGTGCAATTTTAGTAGAATTTCAAAATTTTTTCGGCGTACAGCAACGCAAAATTTTAAAATTATCAAGTACCAGGTGGCTTTGTTTACATAAATGCATTGTTAGATTGTTGGAAAATTGGGACGTGTTAAAAAATTATTTCATGTTAGCTGTAGTCGAAGATAAATCAAAATCTGCCGCCATATTTTTATTAGAGTCATTGAATGACACGTCCATTAAAGCGTATATATGTTTTTTAAAATATTCTTTAAATTTTTTCAATCGATTTAATGCCCTATTTCAGTCGCGACAAATTTTATTCCATAAATTATATGAAACTAGCCTTCAGCTCATTAAACAAATAGGGCAAAATTTTATTAAGCTTGAATTTTTGAATGATGTAACTACATTAGATTTAAATAAAATAGAAATTTTTTTAGAACTAAAAGACGTAGATTTCGGGCCGGAATGCAAAACAATTTTAGAGTCATTAGAGTTGGAATGTGCCCAACAAATTCGGTCCAAATGTTTGAACTTTTATATTACTGCAATTCGAGAGATGCTTGCACGTCTGCCTTTGAAAGATTCATTTTTTAAAGATTTGTTGTTTTTGGATGCATCAGTTGCTTTATACGACAAAGGCAGAGACAAAATTCCAGATTTATCTGGCATCGCGAAACGTGTAAATCTTTTAGATATTACACAATTAGCTTTTGAATGGAAAATTCTACCATCATGTTTCGATGAAGAATGCAAAAAAAACTTAGCTTTATTAGAATTAGACGTTATGTGGCATAATATTTTAAAATTTTAAAATTTCGATGGGGAAGACATGTTTCCAACTTTAAAATTATTAATTGAAATAGTTCTGTCTCTTCCCCACTCAAATGCTGAGGCCGAACGTATTTTTTCTATTGTAACAGATGTAAAGAGTAATAAACGAAACAAATTAAATATAGAGTCATTAGCCGCCATTTGCGTAGTTCGGTCCAGTTTTCAATCAAAAAATGTTAATTGCATTAATTTTGAAGTAGATTCGCATCATCTCAAATTGCATAATCCGCAAAATTTGTACAAAAAAAGCGCATGTGATAGCAATTAAACTAATGTGCAATAATTAGGTTACTATTGTGTATTTAATTTATTTTGTTTTTCTTGCAGGCGCTGAATGTGCAATATTTATTTTACTATTGTGTATTTAATTTATTTTGTTTTTCTTGCAGGCGCTGAATGTGCAATATTTATTTTACTATTGTGTATTTAATTTATTTTGTTTTTCTTGCAGGCGCTGAATGTGCAATATTTATTTTACTATTGTGTATTTAATTTATTTTGTTTTTCTTGCAGGCGCTGAATGTGCAATATTTATTTTACTATTGTGTATTTAATTTATTTTGTTTTTCTTGCAGGCGCTGAATGTGCAATATTTATTTTACTATTGTGTATTTAATTTATTTTGTTTTTCTTGCAGGCGCTGAATGTGCAATATTTATTTTACTATTGTGTATTTAATTTATTTTGTTTTTCTTGCAGGCGCTGAATGTGCAATATTTATTTTACTATTGTGTATTTAATTTATTTTGTTTTTCTTGCAGGCGCTGAATGTGCAATATTTATTTTACTATTGTGTATTTAATTTATTTTGTTTTTCTTGCAGGCGCTGAATGTGCAATATTTATTTTACTATTGTGTATTTAATTTATTTTGTTTTTCTTGCAGGCGCTGAATGTGCAATATTTATTTTACTATTGTGTATTTAATTTATTTTGTTTTCCTTGCAGGCGCTGAATGTGCAATATTATATTTAGTTTTATATATTTTATTTATTTCGTTTTCAATGTTTCAGAAAAGACTGAGTGAGACAAAAGACTGAGCGAGACAGAAAAGACTGTTGCGCAACAATTTGTTTTGTTTTATATATATAATGTTTTATATAATGTAATTTTTATTTGTGAATACTGGTAAGGTTTTGGCAGTTTTCCTAACCCAGGCAACAAATGTTGGTATTCTTTAATTGATTCTGCCAAATAAAGTATTTTCTTGTTATATTATGTATTATTTTGTGTAATTATTATAGCGCTCTTTCCCTATCTCATCCTCAAAATAAAGAATAAGTTTTAATTATGTTAAATTTCAATATTTCATATGTATAGACTAGTAAATTTTTTAAAGTCTGCGTGGTGCTCTAGCTACCCGATTTCATCGAAAAGGTTACGTCACTGAGGCTGAAATTGCCGCGCATGCGCGAGAAATAGAGGCCTCAATCACATCACTGCCCCCGAGGTAGCCACTTGGGCCACCGACTGTCTGGCCGAACCCTGCCTCCAGGTGGGACTCCGAAAAATGAAGGAGGACGAACGAGAGCCATTCCAAAAATTTTTGGAACAGGAACTGGCGAAGTTCTCTTCCGTGGCCGGGCGCACCACGCTGGTGCACCACCAGATAAAGTTGCTCAACGAGACACCGCTCAAGCAACGATACCGCCCCCGCAATCCGGTGATGCAGGCCGTAATCGACGAGGAGGTCGACAAGATGCTGCGAGACGGAGTCATCGAGCGATCCAGCAGCCCATGGAGCTCGCCGGTGGTCGTCGTCAAGAAGAAAGACGGCAAACCACGCTTCTGCGTCGACTTCCGTCGCCTGAATGACCGCTCCGAGAAGGACGCGTATCCGCTGCCACATATCCAGGCCACCCTCGACAAATTACGAGGGGCCAAGTTCTTAACAACGCTGGATTTGAAGAACGGATATTGGCAGGTCCCGTTGGACGCAGCAAGTCGACCGCTCACCGCCTTCACCGTGCCCGGAAGAGGGCTCTTTCAGTTTACGGTGATGCCGTTTGGACTCCACTCGGCGCCCGCCACGTTCCAGCGCCTCCTGGACAACGTCATCGGTCCGGAAATGGAGCCAAACGCCTTCGCCTATCTCGACGACATCATCGTCGTCAGTCGGAGCATCCGCGAACACCGTCGCCATCTACGCGAGGTCTTTCGCCGTCTCCGCGCCGCCGGCCTGCGTCTCAATCCGGAGAAATGCCGATTTTGCGTCGATAGCCTCCGCTATCTCGGCCATATCGTGGACCAGCAAGGCATCCGGACCGATCCTGAGAAGACGAGCGCAATAGCACAGCTGGCGGCTCCAAAAACAATTCGAGACGTTCGTCGATTTCACGGCATGGCGGCATGGTACCGAAGATTCGTGCCGAATTTCGCCGAGATTATGGAACCGCTGACAAGGCTCACCCGGAAGAACGCCAAATGGAGGTGGACAGAAGAAGAAGAAACTGCGTTCCGGACGATGAAGGAGGAGCTCGTGGCCGCGCCGGTTCTCGCTTGTCCGGATTTCACGCAGCCGTTCACGCTCCAAACGGACGCCAGTGACAGCGGCCTGGGGATCGTGCTCACGCAAGGTCCAGAGAACGACGAGCACGTCATCGCCTACGCCAGCCACACGCTGAGCGCCACCGAGCGGAAATACAGCGCCACGGAGAAGGAATGCCTCGCCGTCGTATGGGGAATACGGAAAATGAAGCCGTACCTCGAGGGATACCACTTCACCGTGGTCACCGATCATCAGGCACTCCGGTGGCTCCGGCAAATAGAAAATCCGACCGGACGTCTGGCCAGATGGGCGCTCGAGCTGCAGCAGTACGACTTCGACGTCCGATACCGACCAGGGAAATTGAACCACGTGGCGGACGCGCTGTCCCGTAACACGCCCACGGCGGGCGTCAACCTGCTCCGACCGAAACAGCGCCCCGACACGTGGTACGAGAAGAAAGTCGAAGCCGTCCAGAACAATCCGTCATCCGTCACCGACTTCCGAATCCAGGACGGAAAACTGCAGCGGCACGTACTGCATCAGCTCGATTACAACGAGCCCGAGCCGGGAGACGCCTGGAAGATCTGCGTGCCCACCGGCGAGCGAGAAGAGATACTCCAAAAGTATCACGACGACCCCACCGCTGGACATCTGGGGGTCGCGAAGACCATCGTTCGCGTGGCTCAGCGTTTTTATTGGCCAGGAATGTTTCGGGAGACCGCCCGTTACGTTCGCAGCTGTGCCAGCTGCCAGCGGTACAAATCGCCACCGCAGCAACCTGCGGGGCACCTCCACGCCAACCCAGGGACCAGACCATGGCATACGGTGTTCATCGACCTCGTCGGACCACTGCCAAGGTCACGCCAAGGGAACATCTGGCTGCTGGTCGCCCTCGACCGCTTCACCAAGTGGGTGGAGCTCGTACCGCTCCGAAAGGCCACCAGTTCCGCCGTCGCCGCCGCAATCCAGAGGGAAGTCATCCTCCGTCACGGGGCTCCCGAGGTGGTCATCACCGATAATGGCCGCCAGTTCATCGGGGGACCGTTCACCGCCATGCTCGAAGCCGCCGGAACCGTCCACCGGAAGACACCGCCGTACTCACCCCACTGCAACCCGGTCGAGCGAGCCAACAAGGTCGTGAAAACGATGCTCGCTCAATATACCGGCGCCCGGCACAATCAGTGGGACGAGAAGATCGAAGAAGCTCGCTTTGCCGTCAACACCGCCTGGCATGAGTCGACCGGGTACAGCCCTGCGTACCTCAACCAGGGAAGAGAACTCCGAACGCCAGGACAGCCGTCAACCGAAGATTCCAACGAACCACCGAAGCAGCGTTGGAAGAATCTCCGGGAAGCGCAGGAGCTCGCGAGACTGCACTTAGCACGCGCGTTCGGTCGGCAAGCGAAGTACTATGACCTCCGACACCGCGACTGGCGCCCAGCCGTCGGAGACCGCGTCTGGAAACGCGAACATACGCTGTCCGATAAAGCGGCCGGAGTCAACGCGAAGCTCGCGCCGAAGTACACCGGTCCATACACCGTCGGAAAAATCGTCTCGCCGGTCATCGTCGATTTGCGAAACGACAAAAACAAATGGGTCCGCCATATCCACGTCCAGGATTTAAAGCCTGCGATGGAACCGGACTCCGAAACGCGAGCCGCGACCCACGCTGGGAACGATACGGAACCGAGCGGCACGTCCCCACCATCCCCCGACCCCGCCACCGTACCAGTTCCTCGTCGCCGAGGCCGACCCCGTAAAGTAATTCCCAGCATTTCTTTCTGTAGTAGGACAGATACAACAGACACAGGGAATATGGAACCGTGGGTCCAGGAATTGGCGGACCTGTTGGAGGAGCCAAATCTGGCGGAAAGGCCCCGAACACCGACGATCCAGATACCAGGGAGGGCGGACGAGCCGGTCGAGCCGACCAGGACTGCGGCCGACGCGCAAAAGACGGCAGGGCAGAAGAAACCAGCGGCGCCGCCACCACCTCCGACGACCAGCCCGACGGCCAGCACCAGCCAGCAAGCCGGGGGACCAGCCATGCCGCCCGGACAATCGCCCCACCGCCGTCACGGGCCGAGGATACGGTCGATCCGACCCGTAACCTGGCTGTCGGGTTTGCTAAAACGCAAGGCCGAACTGCAACTGACCGCGAAGCAACGCAGCCCGGCCACCTTCACCGACACCGCGGAGGCCGGACCGTCGTCGACCACGACCAGGTCAGTGGGCCCGTTCGACCCGGTGCCGAGCTCCGGGAGGAAGGCCGAGCCACCGACTTGGTGGGACACGGTGGTGATCCCACCGCCCAAGCCGGAACACCGGCGGAAAAAGGGGTCTCCCCAAGGACCGCCACCGAAGCCCCACTGGACTGAGCAGCTACCGCTCATAGATTTGACCGAGCCGGTCACACCTCCAGCGCTGCCGCCAACCAGGAAGAGGACTACTCCGACCAAAAAGCGACCGCCGGTACGCAGCCCGACGAAGGGGCCAGCAGCAGTACCGCCCGTGCCCACCGTACTGGGGATGGACCGCACTGACGCTCCAGCCAGGGCGACAGTGGCCCCCTCCGCCGGTCCACGGAAGATAGCACCGTCACCGAGGCCAGGGCCGTCAGTACAGCCACGGCCACCACAACAACAGCCGTTGCAGACCTGGGCAGAGAAGCCGGGTAACGGGGGCCGACCAGTTCCGTCCGGGGATCGCCTCCCCGGCGCACCACCGTCCCTAAGGTACGATGGAAAACCCGTACCCGGTGCCACCGCGTGGTACCAGCTGCCGACGGGCCGCCGCGTAGAGGTGCCCGTCTACTACGTAAAAACAGGGCAGTACCGAGCATCCACCCCAGAGGAAAGGTGGATCCTCTTCTTTAAGAAAGACGGCCACCTACGCCGCTGCAAGCGAAGGGCGCAGATCCTGCCCCTGGACTAAGCCAAAGATCGCGCGCCGCGATCGCCCCTCGTGCCGAGGGTCACTAAAGGTCATCCGCGCCGTTCTTTTCCTCTTTTATTTACGTAGATATATAACTTGTTTACCTCCGTTATTTTGATACACATATACGCTGCTCTAGCTCAAGTATTATTAAGATTATTTTTATACGCATATACACTTGTAAGCGGCAATTAGATCGTAAGAACGCTCTTTTATCTAACGAGGGCGAACCTACTCAGAGCACGGGGGGTCATCCGTTCCGACCAGTATTGCAGTTCATTTTGTTTTCCTCCCGTGCTCAACCGTCCGATTTTGTTTTCTCCGCGCGCAAGCTGCAATAATTTTCTTATTTTTGTCTCTCTTTTTTTTTTTCTTCTTCTTTCTTCCTTATATTTTCATCCGTTCGACTAGTCTAGCATACCTTCTGTGTTTTGGGTACGCAACCGTTCGATGTTGTTTTCCGCGCGCAAGCTGCAATAAATTTTTTTTTTCTTTCTCTCTTTTTCTTTTCGCTTCTGTAATCGAGTCATAAGACTGACAGCCACGCCCGAGCCGGGTTGGCGCAAATTTTGTTAAGACTGAATAGATATATATGTTTTGTACGTTTCTACCCTAGTTCTACACACCAGAGGGTATTTAGATATAAGTATTGCGCTTATACCAAAGCAGTTTTGATACGTGCCGTCCGCAAATAAAAGCGTGTGCCGTTTTACAGTTAACCTTGTGTTTTGTCTAACCCGATCCCGGCCCCGTAGGTTAAGACTCGCGTTAGCTTTAATCTCATGTTATGTAATTCTGTTTTCTTTTCAATAAAGAGTCTCACTGCCGTTCGCTCGTCGCCCCGGAGAGGGAGGGGGGTGTAACAGACCTGTACAGCGGGCTCAGTACAGCTCTGTTACTAACGCGAAGACTCGCGTACAGCCGAAGCGCGCCGACCGATCCCGACCGAACCCGAATCCGCGCGAAGCGATTTCACGCCTCATAACCAGGCGCGACATTGTATTACGCGTCTTCCCGCGTTTTCGCGCCCCGAAGCAGACGCCGCACGAGCGATTCCGCGAATCGCTCGCGCACACCGCAACCCGCGCCCCCCGCAGTAATCACCGAATTTGCCTATAAAAGGCAACGCGGAAGACGACTCGCTCTCTTTCTGAGTCCAGCTGGCGAGCCGCCTAGACTGAGCGGACCACCGGTAAGCGCCTTGCCTTGACGAGCCGTCAATCTCCCGACCTGACCGTTCCCGATACCCGAGCAACGCGCCGTTGCATCCGCACCGTCCACCGTAACAGCTTCGCGCCGAAGTTCCCGTCGCCGTCTCCACGAGCCGTCGAGACACCTTTTGCAACGCGCCGTTGCTTCCTCGCCCGTTCCACGAGCCGTCGAACGAATCCTTCGAAACAGCTTCGCGCCGAAGTTCCTTCCGCCGTTCCAACGAGCCGTCGGAACACCTTCTGCAGCGCGCCGCTGTATCCTCGCCCGTCTCACGCGCCGTGAACGATTCTAACCTTCGCTTCACGCGCCGTCGAAGCTCCTGTCACCGTTTCACGAGCCGGTGAAACCCCGGGCCACGCGCCGTTGCTTCCTCGCCCGCTCAGCGCGCCGTCGAGCGAATCCTTCAAAAGCTTCGCGCCGAAGTTCCCGTCGCCGTTCCCACGAGCCGTCGGAACACCCGGTGCAACGCGCCGTTGCCTCCTCGCCCGCTCAACGCGCCGTCGAGCGACTCTCACCGTTACCGCTGACCTGACCGACCCTGAATACCCGTTACCGCGAGCCGCCGGTTCCCGTGCCCTAGTAAGTCGACGAGCCGTCGCGGAGAGTCCGCTCATCTGCCTCGACGAGCCGTCGCCGTCGCCGACCGCCAGATCCGCGAACCGCGAATCCGTGCACGCGCACCCGCGAACCTATCGCGATCGGCATCTTCGCGAGTCGCGGCCCCGTGAGACACCAAAAACTATATCGAGTGTTCTATTCATTTCGCTCCTCGTCCGAACTACCGTTTCCGTCCGCTTCCCTCGCCGCGAACCCTGGCTCGGCGAGCCATTCAGCAACGAGGGAGAGATCCGGTTGTAACGAGATTTCCGGACTCGTTACAAATATATGTGTAGGAGCAGAGATAGATAAGTTTTTATTGAATTAAGAATTTCAAATAGCGAATATAAGAGATAAAAAAAATTATTCGCCACGCGTCAAATAAAAATAATCCTGGTTATCTTTATTCAACGCATAAAAATGATGTTTTATTCTATGAAAATTTATCTTTTTGCGTTGAATAAACTTTTCAGTTTCATGTGTATCTTTATTGGACGGTTTATTCGACTTCGAATAATCTTCTGAGTCGCGTTCGAATGCTGTAGGAAGGACCGAGCACCCGAGCAGTCAAAGAATGGACCGCGCGTTACAATGTATGTACGTAGTATTGCCCAATGACCAAAGCAGGGATCGAATGAATCTGTGGATTCTTTTAAATCGTAGTTCTGTTTGGACTTTTTAACTTTCCCATCATTTCATTTTTGGTTTAATTTAACTTTCCACATTAATATATATTGACTCTGTTGTAAAAGTTTTATTTCAAATAGTTAGTTTTCCGATTAAAAAAGGTACTCATGATATGTTGCTATTGCAAAAACATGATCAATGCTGTTTTTCAATTTCTATAAAAAATCTGCATTTGTCGAGTTTTACGTGTTTTTCATTTTTTGTAAACGAGATTTTGAAAAGAAAAATCGGAAAAAATCTCAAATGTCAATACAGTATTTTATCAATAATTATCCCCAACACAGGTATCCCAGAGATTATCCGCCAGGGATACTATTCTTTGAATTTTGCTGAACGTAGAAAAGGACAGCGGAGCTCGAGAAGCCTCGGTCGCCTCGGTCGCCGAGGAGTGAAACATTGAAGCATGATACTGATCGGACCGGATATATTGGTGTGAACCACTACTATTGCGACGCGGAGAATCGCAGTCGCTTCGGCCTGTTCAGCTTGCTTTGGCGTGCGCGGTCTCTCTTTACACGCGCTGTCCTTCTTTACGTTCGGCTCGGTCTTTTAATTTCGATATTTGCTTGTGCAACACACGACGAAAGTTTCGGGCGCAAAGGATAGCGTCGGAAAAGAATCAGAGACGTGAAGAATCCTTATTTTAATGATGTGTAAAACCGATTTTTAAAAAATTACAATTCGTAGGAATTACATGAAAAAATACAATAACTTCCCTATAAATCGGAAAGTTAAGAAAAGACACTTTTTAAAAATTTTCTATTTGAATCCGCAATGAAAATTTAAAATATGTGTCTTTACATCTACATTAATGATACACTACTGAAAAATTCATCAAAATCGATTGACGCAGAAGAAAACAAAATGCATTAAAAGCAGGAATTTAAAAGCGTGATGATGTTATAACTGTTACGAGAATATCTGTTCTATATCGTTATCGGCTACGGTTCTGTTTCTGTCATTTTGTATTCCGAATTATCTTTGGCTTTATATATTTATTATTTAAGTAGTTATTTATTGTTATTTATAATATAAACAATTTTTATACAAATAAATTTTTATAATCTGTTTCTATAATCCATATTTGAATTATTATTCCAATAATTTCTTGTTAAAATAATTGTTTAAATAAATTATTATGGGGATTGCCATTCAAACAATAAATATAGAAACAATTTAAAAAATTCATTTCTTTGAACAATTATTTCAACAATAAATTGTTATTGAAATAGTAACTAAAATAATGAATATAGAAACAAATTTCTATATATTATAAATTTGTTTATTTAAACAATTATTTTAACAATACATTAGTATTGAAATAATAATTTCAAAAATGTATATAGAAATAATTATTAAAATTAATGTATTTCTTTAAAAATTGTTTGAATTATTTAATAACAATAAATAACGATTATTACAGAATACCTTTTGTATACGAACCATTGATTTATAAATATCGCAATAATTCTTAAATTAATTTTAAATTCCAATACTTTTTTAGAATATTTCGTGGTAATTACTTTCATTTTTCCTACATCTATACACTGACGATTATAAAGCAATAATTACAATGGTGAACAATAAGGGAAATAAGAAAGCAATAAGAGTGCGTAATGAAATTATACAATAAAAAGTAATTTTTTTCTAAGAATTACAGAATGGGTAATGTCAGCATTCTACAGTTAATTATTACCTGCGGTACTAAATCTATTTACCTACGCCACTGACGCAGTTTCACGTGGTTCACGAACAAATGATCTATTTATGTAGAGAGCGCTGAACCACCAACTAAATCTCGTCGGTGGTGGAACTTTTAGCGATGTGGTCTTTCAGGTCACTGTAAGTTCCACCGTTACCACCCCGCCCATTGCGCCCACTTAGCCTGCCGCGGGATAACACGGGCGGTGGCAGTCTTTAACAGTAACTCGTCGGTGACTTAGCCTGCCGCGGGATAACACAGGCGGTGGCAGTATCGTCGGAGCCTACGCCACTGACGCAGTTTCACGTGGTAAAACGAAATTTCAGTCGACTGGTCTTCTGTACCGACGAAACGTCGTCGGTGCTTCTGTTTCTCACTCGAGTCAGAATAATTCCCAGAGGGCGTAAGAGAACACCGAAATATGCGCGAGACACGATCCCCCGTAAGACTGGCAGTCTTTAACAGTATCTCGTCGGTGTCCGAGGGTGCTCCGAGGGAAAAGAATTCATCGATCCAACGATCGTATTGGCACGTATTGTTAGCTGAGATCGATACTATTCAATAATCGAAATCAAAACACAGCGTCATGTCGTGCTGATTTTTCAAATTAAACTGTGTCCAACATTTTCCAACTTTGTCTTACATTTCATTAATGAAAAATTAACAAATATTCAATTTGAATGATTTATTTCGTATTAATTCGGATTGTACTCTTGTGTCGTGACGATTAATTGGATTGGGTTAGGATTGAGTTAGGATTCGCGTCGTTCCGTTAAAATTCATTCCGATTTGATATTCAACTTGAATTATTTATTTATTATATATTTATTAATTTATATATTGATTGTATTGATTTTACGAGAAGCAACACTTGATAAACGCTTTAGTTTCATGTATATCACGTTCAAAAGTACTTAACGTTTAGATAAGTACTTTTTCTTTAACTTAACTTGACGTTAACGAATCGAATTGAACAGAAAAAGTTGTCGTGGTTTTTGTCCTCGCGTGACGAAGAAACAGCATGCGGGCCGATCGATTCTTTCTGATCAACTGTGCTAAACTTTTACTCCTCGGTAAGGTTCCAAAGTTTCTGAAGTTATCGGTTGCTCCGTCTATGAATCATTGAATCCCGCACCGTTGCGACGCGACGCGACGCGATGGCGGAGCGGACGTAATACAGTTGGTTTCCTTTTGAATTTTCGTGAAACTGCGCGTGAAAACTTTCAAGGAAAATGGTGATTATTGAAATTACATATATCGTATGCACGTTACATACATATATTATAATTCATCTTACCCGTGATACCCGTGAATACAGTCAATTATGTCTTTTATTACTTTACCTAGCTACTTTACCCTAAGCGTTGTTTTATTACTCTTTGGCGAATAAACAAACCTCCAAGATTTCTTACGTGCCGCAGTAGATAATAGCAACCGGTACCTCGGATCTAATTTTGGGAATCGTCTAATGTCCGTTCGGTAAATAAATTCTTGCTGTATGTTTTCATTTTAATCATTCGAAGTCGGGCTCGATCCGTCGTATCGCGTGGCGTCGTGTGGGTTCGCGTGGCGTCGCGTCGCGTCGCGTCGCTCTAGAATTTCCCCGGGGAATATTCAGTATTTCCGCGCGGAATAACCTGTACAAAGAAATAAAAAAAAAAACGATAAGTGATGAAACGAGGACTCCCGGGGTATCAGCAGACGCGACGAAATTTCACGAGGATCACGCGGTTGAAGCACTATTGCTCCGCGACGCGACGCGCGACGGTGTGCAACAGTCAGCAGAGACTCCCGGTGTTACGAACAGGGCGAAACCAATTCGAAAGTATAATCAATAAGTTCGTTGGCCGATCTTCTTTCGGGGGATGACAACCACTCTGCTTCCTGCTAGACGAGCAGTCTACCAGAAGCGACCTCGGTGCCAGGAATCTTCCGAACGGTCGATCAATAACCCGAACCCCGAGGAGAGAGGAGATTGACAACGCCGTGGAAACCAGCTGATAACTAATAACTCGGGCTTAACGGGGTCGACGAAGGCAAATCAGGAACGGGGGTGGGCGGGGTGGCTGAGGAAGGCTGGGGGAGGCTCAGGGAGGCTGGACAATGTCGAAGAAAGCAAATTTAACCCTTTAGCGGTAGGTAGAGACCTACCCCCGCCGCACCGTTGCAGTCGGCTGCCCGATTACACTCTCGTACGATCAACTTTCGGTCACTGCAACTGAATGCGTGTTGTGCTCATTTGCATTGTTCGTGATCGACCTCCGCCGTACCACGCCGCCCCGCGCCACCCCGCGCTGCCATAAAGAACGGTGGATTGTTGTTTCTTCTTTTTAATTCTGCATATCCGTCGACCATTACCACCGGACAAAAGATATTTACTCTGGTCGGTGATCGGAGAGTGGCAACAAAAATATTCCTCCTTAAGGGGCAACATACCTCTCTGGTGAAAGAAAACTAACCGACTTGAAAAATCGAATACTCTCGAGGAGTTTTATCAAGTTATCAGTGTTGAAAGAAGCAACTACATTATCGAGTAATATAACTAAATTATCTATGAAATGTTATTCGTGTTTAGCATCGCGAGAAGATACGCTTTCACACCTAATTCCGTTATTATATTCCGGCTATTATATGTATAGAGATGTGTATAGAGTATAGAGTATAGAGGATACAAAGTACATTTCTGATAGCATGATAGATCGACGTGTAGCTACGCGAATAGGATGTTATCGAGGGCTGTGTTAGGCAAGGTTCTTGACACCACTGAAAGATAACCAGCAGCCGAATAGCCCCGAGTCTGACGGTCCGCCAACCGGATGAAACTTAGATCACTTCCCTGCCGTTCGCGAAGATAAACTCCGAGAGATAAACTCGAGGATCTTGGAAAACCGCGGCAAGACCGATGGCTCTGCTGTCTCCGCAGTGCATCGAGTCTCGATTCTCTGTTTCGTTCTCTTCCGACTGCCTCTGTTTCGCGTTTCGGCTCTTGCTCCCTCTTGCTCCCTCTTCAGCCCCGTTCTCTCGGAAGGCATCCGATCTCTTTGGATGCATCCAGCCGGAGCATTTGCGGTATATCGCTCGATTCTGTGTCAGCCTTACCCACCCGTGGAAACCTATAAGCTTTTCTCTTCGATTATTTTATTATCTTCGCCGTTGCTGCACGCACAGGTTTACTCACCGATATTGTGCCGATATTGTCACGGTTTTCAAGCGCTGGTTAAAATACTTGACATATTTTTCAAAAATTATCGTTAATACGGGAGACGAGAGACAGACGATCGTTCGTGACATTGAATTTAACGTGTTTCCAGTTCCACTAAGAACACCACTAATCAATTAGAGCATTGTGGTTGTCGATACGCTATACGTGGCGTGGTCGCGCGAAACGAAATATAAACGGACAAAATTAAAACGGTTCAAATTTCACAGACATTTTTCTTCTCTGTAGTTTGGTTTCTCGGTCGGTTTAGTGTCTTATCGATATCCACGATTTCGGTCGCGGTGATCGGAAGCCGAACATGATGTTTGGTTTTGCAGCGGCAGTAAACGTTAAACATCGATTACGGTAATTGGCGAGTCGCGTTCGTTGCGGCTATTGTGCCGACGCGAACCGCAGCCGCATAAGCGTAGTAAATTCATGACGGTATATACGTTAAATAATCCGTTTAACGATCGGTGCCGCGGCACAGCAAGGGCTTACTTTCGATATAAAACGCGACACCGGTGCGGTGTTGACACCGACGCGACGCGACGCTTCTTCTCGCCATTCTATTTCAGGTCGTTTATTAATTATTCGAGGCCACGCCGTTAACGATCTAGGAGTGACTTTTAATGACTTATTGTTAATGAGAGACGGCGGGCAAAAAGTTTGATTCTTCGGAAGATCAATTCCGAATCGACGAATCCAACATCCCTAATTGAAAGGCCCGCGCCACGCGGCGTGGAAACACGCAACACTTGGCGAGTAAATTCTCAATGAAACAAATTACATAAACGGGTAACGTATATACATGGCACCGCGCCGGCAAATACATACTATGTAGAACTGAATTCCAATATTACGTTTGGAAAATCGTACGGAATCCTCGGGAACCGATCATGCTCTTCTTATTCTGCTTTATTATCGATTCCGGCGTACACGCGACTATACGAAGGAATTCCTGCAACTTCACGCACGCGTTTATTCGTCAAGAACTTTTCCTATGCGCGTATCGCGATTGTATTCTTCTTCCCAGAAGGCAGGCGACAGACGGCTTCAGACACGCGTCGGATTTCATATGATGTATTGACCACCGATCGAGGATTATGTGTGTAGAACGTAGAATCGACAGAGCTCCGTTGGTTATGGGAAAATAATAATCGAGCGGGAAAATATTTCGTTCGGTTAGTGAATGGTTTCCATTATCGAAATTGAAACATGCCGATTGATCTTTTACCACGTTTTTATTAAATAATCTGTCGGTTCTCGAGCAGAAAAGAATACAAGCTAGCTTGTTGATGCTCGTTATCTCGGCATTACGAGTTGTTAGTTGTTACAGTTGTTACAGTTGTTACAGTTGTTAATCACGTATGTATCGGCTATTAATACTAGAAGTAGTTTATTATTCGGAAACATCGAAAACACAGCATTCGTTGATGGGTGAGGTTTCCACAGAATTGGAATACGCATCGTTAGCAGCCGATTCTATCATAGTTATTGTTATTATATTTCAAAATGTCAATTAATGGATCTGATTTCGTTACTCATATTATAACCCAATGCTTCATCCGCATGTACGTGTACCGACGCGACGCGACGCGACGCGATCGAGTATTCTAACAGTGATCGGACTGTTATTCATCGGCTGGATTATTTATACTTAAAATGCAACCCGCGATCGTTGCTTTTGTACGCAACGTTTACGCTTTGAAAATCAGCGACGCTATGTTGAAGGAACGGACTGAACGGACGCGGACGGTTCGAATTATTGATCGGCAACACGAGCATTTTTCGCAACGCAGCTCTCTTAAGCGACGATTACACGCAGCTAATTTACTCGTTTCTTGCCGGCGGAATAACCCGCGGCTATTAAATATGCTTATTGTGAACGATAAAGGCGATACGCTTGCCAGCGAGCGACTGTAGCGATTGTCGCTAGACACAGAAAATTTATATATATCTCTGGACAAATGACGAGTCTTTTTTTTCAAGATCTTTGAGCGTATATCTGTCGAAATAATCCAGAAAAGTGTAAAGAAAACAATTTTAATAGGGGATACAGAAATACATCAAACTATATCAATGAAAAACACATGAAATTTGTAGTGGAACTATGGAAATCTCGCCGATTGTACAGGTACCTATACTGTATAGGTACATACGACAGTTACAGTTACAGTTACAGTTTACAGACCGTTAGGTGCCCTACGGTGCGGCGGTGTTAGGGGATCTCCCCCTACCTACGCTTTTCACGAGATCCCCGCATGGAGAGCTCGAGATTCTGTTCTGCGAAAACACGTGATGTCGTGTTAGTGGTTCCGGTCTGGTCGGGTTTTTTTTCCCCCCGGAAGACCGCATTAGGAGCCGGTGAGCGTTCGAAATGTGGGGGCGCGGGCGCCAGAAAGAAGAAGAGCCGATTCCGGAGCCACGGCGAACATCAGTCAGCATCACTTATCATCGTTTGAGCGATGAAGACCGCCACTCTCTCGGTTTACGCATTCGCATCCGAGGGATATTATGCGAAGAGGAAGGAACCGGGAATACGAGAAAACGAGAAAACGAGAAAACGAGAGGAGGCTCGCTCCCTCTTCTGCGATCGCCCTCGTCTAGAGGCGTTTTTCGCCACGGTAGAAATTCGTGCTCCGCCTTGGGAGATAGATAAGCACGGAAGTCGTGAATACCGTGGAAACAAAGGAGAAAAGACGCTGTCGCTCCCGCTCCGGGGACCGAGCGAAATTTCCTGAATAATTCGCCGTATTAATAATAATTGAGGGCCGGATATACTACTTAATAGAGACAGCAGGAAGCTGAAACACTCCTCGCTACCGATGTCCTGTAGAATCGTTCGTTAGAAGAATTATTATGAAATCGAGCATAGCCAAGAAAATCTGTTCCAAGAGTGGTAGTATAGTGGTAGCGGTGTCTCACTCAGTCGAATCAAAACATCCTTTCATTTACAGTAGAACTACGGGACCCGCACAATCACGAGCTCCAAATGAAAAGAAAAGAAAAACAAATCAAGTACAAGTGAAAGTAAAAGTTTGTGAAACTTTGAAATAAGAAGAAAATCTTTGCGCGCGACATCTAGGATGACTTTTAAATAGAAGAAATTGTAGCAGGAATCGAATTCTCCAACGATTACTATTTGTTTCCCCTAACTAAGCAATTTCGTCCGCGCACAGTTTACCACGTTATGTACTGAAGTAGCAGAGATTTTCGTAGTAACAGTATTTGGTGTACGGATGAACTTCTAGAGACAATTTCCTCGAGAACGCTGCTCTATATGCGAGAAGACGATTCTGAAGTTCCGCAATGGAATTCGCCGTGAAATCTACTGCGCTAATAATGACCAAGGAGGCGCTGCTTAATCCAAAGCCGCAGAAATAAATGTCGGGAAGAAGCGGGAATCTGCTGGAGGAATTGGAAAAGGCACGGTGGAGAACAAGAAACCGGTGTATAATTTACGACGGATAACGAACATAACGGTGCAAACTAAATTCCACTATTTTCCCTGTCCCCGTCCCGGCGCCGCGCCACCGTCGCCGCACCGCACCGCCTGCGTGCGCCCGCCCGCTTGTTCGACGTTCCATTATGCTCCTCGATAACGGAAAAGTATATATTGTTGACCCGGATGCTGCACAATGTGATTCCGACGTTCTTTCGACCTATCTTTCCTTTCCTTGTCCTTAGTTCCCTTTCTATTTTTCTCTCGCTTCTGTTTTCCCGTGCCCTCATTCCCGGTAGCTTACAGTCGAAGAACCGAGTGAGCGAAAGGAGACATGGACGACAGGGTTCCCTCTATTATTCCGGGAATCACTTTAGACCGATTATTTCCAATCTTCCAGTGATAGACGCCGCGCCGTCTTATTTTAGAAAAAAAAAACCAACTGACTCCGGTCTAGTATGCAATGGTCGTTTCACGGTCTCGTGAATCTGGCGTTCAACAGTTTGTCATTCGGCCTGAGAAACCGAGTGTCCTTGCCTATTCCAGATTAAAGATCCATTAGAAAGTTCAAGTATGTCCGGATACTTACGGACGCGGACGGTAGAGAATAAAACAAACAGTAGAGTTTCGGTGATAACTTTTTTTATGGTGAAACAGGAAGGGTGTGCGAATATTGTTGGTATACTGTAGGATTTTTCATGGAAGGGAAATGTTTGTTCCGAGTCCAGTGATGCCATAAATCAAAACGTAACTGTAGAAAAATGCCAGTAGCGTAGTTCGGAAAATCTAGGCGCGAATCGGGAGTGTTTTTTGACAGAATGAACGGTTTGAAGCACACAAAGTTCAGTTAACGAGGGTGAATGAGTACCGAGAGGGCGTTTGAAAAATTTCAACGAAATGTTTGTCAGCGCGAGCAAGCATCGAGAAATCGCGCAACGAACGCTTGGCAATATTCAATGAGGTCTCGACGGGTATCTCAACGGGTATGTCTCTATATGTAATAAACGAGAATATTGTGTACGCTGTACGAAATCGTTTCTGAATGAAAATTCCAAGGCCTTACTGCATGCAACAACCGGATAATCCCCGATTTTCTAAACTCTTTAATACCCATTTCAAACAATCAGTAAAATATAGGTACATATGTATAGAATTATTAGGTGGATGTATAGAACTATTAACCGAACTGTTATTGTTAGTCGAGGAAGGGGAACGTAGAAGGAAACGGAAGACGAGGGAAAGAATTATTAGAGGGGAGAGAAACTTTTTCAATACTTCTGCTGGGTGAGGACTCACGAGTGGAGCGGGAAGAGCTTGCGAAAAAGAGAACACCAGGCTGACTGTGCAATGTTGTTGGCGCATATGGCATACCAGAGATACTTACAGATACCACTGTTTAATACTTTTTTAACTAGATATATGAAAAGTATATGTATATATATACTTTTTATAATATGTGAAAAGAATAATCACCCCTAAAAATCTTACGAAATCAAAGAGTGTCCCTTAAATGGTTCCTTAAAATGTTTCGAGCGAGACGTTCGTTGCCCCACCGTACCATATGTACCTTCGTCCATCGTTGCGTCGTAGCTACTCGTGACACCCTGCCAACTACATAGTGTTCATAGAAAGTATCGGAACATTGGAAGAACTGAAAATATTTTCACGTATGTCCGCAACGCCGAAACTTTGTACCTATATCCTTTATCTTTTGATCAGGACCTTTGCAATGAGCCAATACAATAAACGAGTTTGTAAATATATATATATATATATATATATATATATATGTATGTTATGTAACATGATATTTGGTCCCCTTAGAGTTTCAAATTCATTTACCAATCCCCCTCTTTTCCACTCTCACCATCGCCTTTCCAGCGGGACCTACTGTTTATGGTGGGTTCCGAACCACCTTTTGCCAACAACACGTGAAAAACATCTCGGATGGGTCACTTTCCGGTTTTTTACCAGACGGTCACCCATCCTAGTGCCGTTCACGTTCCACATTATTTAACTTCGGTGATCTAACGAGAACCGGTGCTTTCAACGGGACTACGGTTGTTGGCTATATATATATATATATATATATATATATATATATATATATATATATATATATATATATGCGACGGGGATCGTGTTGCTTCTGAAATCGAGCTGTCCTTTCCGGTTCAGCGGTAATTGCCGTATTGTCGGTTCCCTAGGCCCTAGGCTTTGCGTGCCTTATCTATCCTTATCTAGTTGGAATTCGCAACTGCGAAAATTCGCCGGGGAATCAACGATTCTATTCCCGAACATTGAACATCTTCCGGCCGAGGGCTGATTCAGTGGTAAAGTTCGAACCCACAGTCGTGAAAGAAGTACACAAGTAACGAGGATACCGGTTCCGTCGAGGCGCAGGCGGAGCCGACCAGTCTGATCCATGAAAAGGGCCAACTCGTCGACTCGTCGAAACGGCTTCTTACGAACTCCCGTTACGTCCTCCATCCTCGCTCCTCCCGAGCAACGGCTTCCTTTACGGCCAGTGAAAAACAATTCGTCTCGTATAAAACCGCCGGCGATTTCTAAAGTAGCCCCACGGTTGGCCCTGGAATAGAAATATCCTTGGATCGTGTTCCCTTTGACACGGTCACGGCTTCGACCCCGCCAGAGACATTTACAGTCGGCCCACGACCACTGTCTTCTCACAGCTTTCTCACAGCTTTCATACTTTATCAAACATTCGGTGGACCCGATCCAGCCAAGAAAACTGTTTTCTTATCCGTTGCAGAACACGTGCAGTATCCGATTCGCAATTATCAATGTCTTTGATACTAGAAAAATGATTAATTCTTCAAGTTCCTTGCAGTAACTTGGCCGAAAACGGTCTTAAAACGGTACGTTCCCCTCTCGGGGAATTTAACCACTGCTTTTCATTTCCCTTCTTAAAGTACGTTCATCATAGGTGGCATCGTTGGCTTCCATTAAGCGAACCTTTGATCCATGGCTAATTAAAGCTTAAGAAGTGCTCGTGCTGGCTCTCTCTCTCTCTTTCTTTTATCTCGTTTTCTCGACACCCCACCACGCTCTCCTACATATAATACAAGATGTATCGTGAGTACGGTTTAATGAATTATGTTCTACTTTCATTCATAAATTTATTTAGAAGATGGGCCTTGTATTGGTCTACTTTCCCCTACAATCTCAACGTCTCTCACGGAAAGTCAAATGCGATTTGCCAATATGCGAGAGCTCGGTGGAACAGGACTCGATTTCGGGTGGAACCGATTCGAGCTGCAACAAAGGCGACCGTAGACGAAATCTTTTCGCGAAAAGGAACGGGTCCGCGCACACACTTGGCGCGGTAGAGTTTGGAATTCGATGTGGCACGATTGAAACCGCGAGCGTTTCCGCAGGGATGAAGATATTTTTCCCCGGAATTCGTGCGGGGGAAAAGCGGATGCATGGAATCGCGTGGCCGGGTTGTTGTAAGTACGAGGACGTGTGCGGACCTTCGCGTCGCCGGGTAACCGCGAGCATGTGTAAATTTACATAGAGGACTCGGAGGAAGACCTATTACGTTCCTTTTCATATGTCCTGCACGGGGCGGCGCGCCCCTGGATTGGGTCCCCTTCGATGGGCAAAGAAACGGATCCACGTGTAAACTCGATGTGGTTCGCAGCTACAAAGACAGGTAGAAAAATAGTGGGATCGACGGGAGGCGACGAGCTAGTCAAAGAAAAAGTTACGGTCCAATTGCACGGAGAATGTTTGTAATGAGTATTGTCCGTACGAAAGGAGTTTGTAGAAGCTTTCAATTACGCCGGGAACGTGGAAATTCGACATCGCGGACTACGAAGCCCGCGATCGCGGTGATCTTAAATTACTAAACTGCAAGAAGTTTCACTTCTACCGCGCGTGGTTTTCCACACGTATATTTTTTTTCTTAATATGAACATTAATGCAATGATCATCGTCAAGGTCTCTGGGTAATTTTTTAACCATCGTATTTACATAAATCGGAACATTTATAATTTGTCCTAGAATGCCACACTGGCCATGTGCATACCTCAATCGTCTTATCTGCATAAAAGGAATGCGTGGAGAAATTAATCTTTCTGACACTAAATCCAGCTGGTATCTCAGGATATTTAAAACCGTTGTAGGAAGACATTGTAGGAATTTGTTTACGCGACAGTGCAGTTCAACAAGTATTACAGATTGCTATTTTATCCCTTTCAATATCTGGTAGTATTATTTTCAAAATTTCTTCATATTCTGCATTGTACTTTTTTAAATCGTTAGTAAACCTTAATCTACTGCAAACAGAGCACGACTGACCAAACTTGTTATTTATAAATGTTTTTTTAAATTGATTATGAACTGGTCTATGGCGTTGAAAGTCACTATAAGGTTGAATAATATTACTAACATTCACATCATTTAACATTGAACTTCATGGATTATTTGCTTGATTCTCTGTGTTAACCAAGTTCTGTAATGTACTTGATGTGAGGTTATGTTCCTCAATATCAGTTTGACGCAGATAAATAGGTGCTGATACTGATGTACTTTTATTCTCTTCCGCACACGGTAGTTTTCAAAAGACGAATATCTCCAACAACAATAGATGTAATTATTATATTATTATTTGAATTAACGCAAACGTAGTTGCACGTGCTGTCGAACTGTGACGCACTATAAAAATGTCGGTAAGCATTCTGCTTTCGTGCTCTCTCTCTCTCCCAAACCGCACGAGAGTCTGCGCACTAGCCACTTCGAACTCACATTTTCGTTTTATCGTCGATCGTATTTATTACGTTCTGCATTTGTTTTTGTCATTATTTTTATTATTTGTTTATGTAAATAACACGTGTTGGTTAAAAACAAACTGTGACGCACTATAAAAATGATGGTAAGGCTTCTGCTTTCGTGCTCTCACTCTCTCGTTACATCGTCAATCGGTTTTACGCCCATTGCGCCAAAATAAAAGTTTTGTCGATCTAACAAAAGGGATGCAAAAGCACGAAAATTCAACAGCAAGGTGCTTTCTTGATAGATTTTTTCAGAATATCTAGAATGCCTGTTTAAAAACGAGTTAGCAGGAATAATAAAATTCCGGTAAGTACGTCGATAAACGAGATTTCCCACAACTTTCCGAAGTTTTAACCGTTTTACGCAACATGTTGTACTATGTACACTGCCCTCGTCAGGTTCCGACATATTTCGCGCTACTCCGTGAACCGTTCGCCGGCTACAGCTCGGCTGCGGCGCTTAATGGTAAAAGAAAACTAATCCAATCATCGTGACGTTTCATTTAAGCAAGAAAGTAACTTAAACGCAATTTTGGTATTCAGAAGTTGTTCGCGGGCAGAGAGCGTTCAAGTCCGAAACTCCCGGCCCGTTTAAATTCCTCAAAGCGATGGAGTCATCAGAGTTTCGCTCCCCCCTCCCCCCTCTCTCCCTCTCCTCCCCTCCCCTCCCCCCTCGTTCACCTCGAGTATATTTAAATTCAAACAATACGCGAAGTGATTCGACCCCTTTGTGCGATTAAATTGCTCCGACGGAGAAGGGCGAGGTCGTCTAGCGAAAGGTGAAGAAAAGAAAGCAGAGGGTGGGCGGTTGGTATACTTTGCAACCAATATAAATTCATTCTATTATACGGCGCGTACTTCAGACCTGTCTGTAACAGGCGGCGGCTCGATGAATTACAAATGTAACACGCCGGCAAAGTGTGGCGTTAAATTTCCATAGGCAGGTACTTAACTCGAGTGCCTGGCAGTCCTGCAGCCGACTGGTTGGCTCGTTCGACTCTGCTATTTTGTTATCGGGACACGGTTACGTGCTCGTTGCCGCGAGACGGCGCGGCGCGGCGCGACGCAGCGCGGCGGTGAGACGCGAACGATTTACGATCGTAGAAAGAAAGCGAAACTGGCTGAACGCAAAACCAAAATCTCCGATTTATGGGCGGGGCCGGGGGGCTGTTTCGAATTTCTTCTACTCGTTTTTCACATAAATATATATGTATATATATATATATATATAATCCGCAGCCCAGTAATCGGATTGTTAACTGCGAACAATCAAAGTCCTGTTCAAGATTCCACAATGATTTTAATAAGAAAAGCTTGCTAGTTGAAAACCATTGTTTGCGAGAGCCTTCAACACCAGTACGTAAACAGAAAGATAATAAATGTTTTGAATCGGAAAGAAGAGCGTGCAAGAATCAGAAATTTCACAGAAAATCCATTTTTCCACAGGCCGTGATCTACTTCATCTCGCAAGAGTGAAAGAAAAATGAAAATCTTGTGCGATCGACAATACAGCGTTAATTCACAGCATTTCACTGCGGTTGGCCGGAGGGATAAAAGCAAACACTGCGCCGGATGCCTCCGAGAGCGTCGAGAACAATGCGCGGTGATTGATTTTCGAAATTCGCTGGTGTAACTAGTATTTCCGTGTTTCAAGCGTCTAAATCTTCCTCTGTTCTTCTCCCTTTCCGGTTTTCACCAGTATTTATACTACCGGCTTTCATTCGCGCGCTCGTACATGCTGAAGGCAATGCTTTCGAACCAGCATTCTACGGAAATTTAATGACACATTATTTTACGTCGTGCTACCGTGGGTGGATTTGTAAGTTTCTTACACGTGGCACAATCGAACGAAAAATCATATTACGCAATTTCTCTTTTTCGAAATTTTCGACACGCAGGATTCTCCGTTGCAGAAGGCAGAAGGTTGTGCGCAATTGAGATTTAATCGGACGGAAGCTTTCCCGCAAGACTTTTTCTCACACAAACAAGCCGAGCAAACGTTTGCTCGACGGTGGTATCAATTCGCCACGAGAGTTGGTCGTTGCGTCCGCGATGGAGGTATTTTCGGAGTCGTTTCCGAGGGGATCGGTCGCTGTGAAGGAGGCATAAAGTAGCCAGAGTCCATTACTCTGTCTCACTAAATCGGCATCCAGCGTAAAGATCGCGTGCGACCTAATTCCGGTCGTCTTTCTTACGGCTAATGCGCCGCATTCTGGAAAATAATGCCCATGAAACGCGTCCTTGAACACGGGAAACGCTTCCCAGCCGGCGCGGCACGGCGTATAAAACTTTGTTCGGAATGCGTTTCTGATGTTTTCGCTTGGAAACTGTATCCCGAGATTCTCCTGCCTATCTCTCTCTCTCTCTCTCTCTCTCTCAAAACCCACCCACCCACCCAACCGTTATCTCGCTCTATTGTTCCGAGAGCGAAGCGTCTCTAAATAGTTGGAAAATTTTGATTTCGTCCGTAACTCGTTGCCCAGCTACTTACGCTCGTGAATCGTTGTGCTGCACGGTTTTTCCGTTATTTGAATAGAGCGGATTCGTGCGGTGTGCGATTCAACGCGGTTATTTCGGCGAGAGCGCGGCCCTGCCATTGCCGCCGCGAAATTATTCGGTGAAATACGATCGTTCTCGAGGTTATTTCATGTTTGAAAATTTCCTGAGAGTTGATGGACCGGAATAATGGTTTTTATAAATTGTTGTAGCAATTTCCCTCGTCACTTTTTGGATAAATGATTTTGTAGTAACGAATAATGATCAATGTTTGGAAGTTACGATTTTATTGCACGTTATATAGGGGCATTGCGAGCAAGTATTTTCCTATTAAAGGTTAATGGGAAAAGTTTCTCGAATATCGATATTTTTTCCAACGAATTTTTGTTTACACATACACCCCGCGACAAAACTGAGAGAAACAGTGACCCACGGTAATACTTGAACACTTTTAAAAACGCGAGAACAGTCTATGGTAAAAGTTGAATCGTACTGTGATATCTACTTCGGGAGAAGTTCGCCGGCTCAGTCGGTTGTCGAGGATTCGTTTTCCGTAAATGAGAACACTGTGGCTTTTTGGGATTACTCGAATGTGTATATTTACAAGATTTAACCCCTAGCGATAAAAATTGCTGTACTGTTATTTAAATAATTGTTTACACTATCAGATATGTCAGTATCTAACCAATTACTACACATTTAAGTATTGTATGAGGTATTATATCAATTTCATATTTATCAAATTTAAAAAATCATAGAGAATGGAAATATTGTAGGTCAGAAGAAACGTTTAATTTTCGAGTTAAAATAGCTCCGACCGCAAAGGGTTAAAGCTTACAGAAACAGTAGGAGGTACAGGTGACGGCGCGGCGGCATATCGAGTCGTATACTTTGGCGGTATCGGTGATCGTTCGCGGAAGATGGCGCAATTACGATCCTTCGCAACTGGTTCGGTCGCGGTCGGTACGGGTTAAGAGATCAGCGGTATCTCTAGGCGGATGCGTAGGTCCCGGAATCGGTAAGTGGGAATCGGCGGGGTGAGATCGGGAATTACGGAGGTGCGGTGTCGTTTGCCACCCGCTGGAAGGGACTTCTACGGTCGTTTGCCACGTAGGCACGTAGGCCTCGGAATCGGTAATCGGTATGTGGAATAGAGCGAAGTCTCGGTTCCGGTGAAAAAAAAAGAGACCTTAAAAAAACCTGAGTTCACGAGCGTTACCACTCCAGTTTCTTACTTATTCTTGATAACAAAGATTGACTTTGAAAAAATTGATATCAAAGCAGAAATAGTGAAAAAACTCCAACTTCGGTAGATAATTGTCGTTATCTTTTCGAATGCGAGAATAACAATTCTTGAATTCGAGTTCGAATCCTCTTGAGCGTGCGCTGCACCGAAGCTTTCGTTCGCTATTCATCGTTTCCGACGACCGGCACTGAACAGTTCGCGTGAACACTGTGGCACACCCGAAAGTTATCTGCCGGTTGGGACAACGCTTGTCGTAGAGCTAAACAAAAATACGCTTTCGGGCATTCGCGTGAGAGAGAGAGAAGGAGAGTGAGACCTCACTCGATGTGTGGGGTTGGGGGGAGGGGTGTGTGCACGCAGAACAATTCTACTTGTCGGTAAATTTCCGGTTGAAAACGTGAAAGTCAACGATGCGTGAGTACGCGACTCGTCGAGCCGGTGCGAAGCGCGGGGCAAGTCGCGTATATATAATTCATGGGTGCAAACTGAATGTATCAGCCGATGTTATTGAAGGTGTTCATAACAAGACCAGGCGAGCATTGGGAGCTCTGCGGTTTTCCTACTCCCTGGGACCGGGTAGACAAAGAAGAGTATCCCGGCTCCACGGAAGGAGCTCCAGCCGAGCCCAGCGTGACACGGCGTTGCGCTGCGCAGCGGCGGCGGCGGCAGCGGCGGTGTGTGTGCCGTGGGTGCCGTCGCGTAACCGTGTTTGATGGCTGGAGGGATATTAAGCGAAGCCCGAAACAAAGTTTATTTTGAACCAGTCACCCCGACGAAGTCGCTTCACGCGAAGGCAACTTGCGCCGGGACCAGCACCTGTGCTGTTCTCCACAGCTGCGGGGAAGACAAAGGGAAAGAGACGACCGGATAGGGCACGAACTAAGGTAAAGGGGACAACAGGAGGCAAACGAAACGGTGGAAAATAGATGGATAAATAGGCGGAGAGGGAGTTCGGGGCGGCTCTGTTGAATCAACGGGGTGGTAGGAGAAAGGAGATAGGAGAAAGGAGAAACCGGGAGAAACCGGGAGAAAGAGGGAGAAAGAGGGAGAAAGAGGAAGGGAGCGAAGAAGATAAGTGGTGGAAATGGTTCAAGAGGCGAGAGGACACAGGGGAAGCAGTGGTAATTGCTACGGCGTCGACGTTTCAGCTAACTGAAAGGTCGTTTCCTTTGTCGCATTTGTGTGGGAAGGGAACCATTCCTAGCGCATAGGCACACACCTACGAGCACAAGCACGGCCGAGCCAGCGGTGTACGTACAACTGCAGAGGATATACAATCATCCGAGGAAGCTCGGAGAGTACACGGTATCCCCGAGGTGGTATAGCTGCGTGGTATTCGTCGTCCAAACTTTGGGTTTGCAGACGTCGGACTTCCTTCCGAGACTTTGGCAGCTTCGACGCGCCTAGAGAGTTGTACGAGGATCTTGACTCGAATTACTTGTGGCTTTCGCCTGTAAACTGACTTTTCTCGAATCAGTTTTATACTGGCGTAGACTGGCGCGGCACGGTGGCTGTCTAGCGAGCCGTTCCCCTACCCAAACGAAACTGCTATCTAATCATGCGTATTAAATTGCTTCGAGCCGAATAAAGCATGCGTTGAGAAAATACAAAAAGAATATCAAAGCTTACTTTCGAAATGAATGAAAAGGGACAGGCAAGACACTGGAGTTTTATTCTTGTCCTATCTCACATTCCTGTGTTTTACTTTTATCGAAACTTCATAAACAAATTCGTAATTTCGCGTGCGCTGTGTCATATTTAATTTGGAAATGATTCGAGCGACCCCACAGTACCTCGGCCAGAATTCATTAACACGCTATTTGCAAATCAGTGTTTACACTCACCTCTGGCAAACAGTGATCGATCAAACAAATCATCTATCGAGTTCAATCATGTCCAAACATAGAGAAGACAGTTTAAAAATTTTTTTTTTGTGAATTTTCATATAAATCCACAAGTAGTTATATTAATAGAAATGGAACTCGCAGTCTAGTTGTCACAAAGATCAGTCATCCTTTTTGAAAGATCTCTTCCCAGTTATCGAAACTTCCGTTCTCCTCTTTCTCTCTGTCTTCCGCTCTTTATCCCGGGTAATTTATTGGCGATGAAGCAGAGGGTTCGTTTACACTTTCCCAGCGAAAGGAGTCATTCATTATCGCGTGCAGGCCGCGCCGGAAAGAAAACAACGTGAGTAGAAATCTACAACGCTAATGAGAAATCCCACACTTTTCTGCCAGCACGAGCATTCGGCATCGGTTAACCTTATCCTTGTGGCGCGGCGGGATGGTGCTGGTCTCCTTCTGGGGTGGGTGGCGCATTGAAATTCAAATAAACTGCGAGCAGAACGCTATTCACCGCGTGCTGAGCTGCAACCACTGTCTTTATGAGCGATTTACTGCGAATCTGTCCTGCGCGGACGCATTAAGCGCGCGAAACATAAAGAGAACGAAAAAGTCAATGGGGGGAAACAAGCGCAGAGACCCCCGCGGCTGTTTGAATGCGCCTGAAACGGCGGGAATCCGTTGCTGAAGACGAGAGAGAGAGAGAGAGAGAGAGAGAGAGAGAGAGAGAGAGAGAGGGGGGGGAGAGCAACACAGTATGGACTACCTTGAAATATTCAATGGCAATTATTGTCGGTTATTAACGAGACAAAACGTATTTGCGCATACAATACATTCCGAGTCTGACCACGGGAACGTTGTTGCGGAATTTTGTCGGTTGACGCAACACGCAGTCCCAAACTAAACGAAATATTCAGGCAATGATATTGTAGCTGCTACAGGCAGCGTCGTCAGACCGGGGTAATTGAGGAGAATACGGTTGCCCTCTTACTGTAATTACCGGATTAGTCACGGGACATTGTGACACGTGTTCGACAGAGACGAAACGCGTCGCGTGACCAGACAGTAGCAGAATCGTGGTGGAATATCATCGTAGAAGGGATAAGGTAAACCGGAAGATAGGTCTTAATCTTGGGACACCGATTACAGGTCCATTGGTATAAGTCCGGAATTTTTTTTAGCAGTCCACGTATATCTCGGAATTAGGAAACAAACGTAAGAGTGGCAACCCTCGCCTCGGATCGCTGCGTGCCGAAAAATCACCTGCGGAAATTGCGTGATTAATTATCGCAGTGGATATGATTGCACATTTGTTAGCCACTCCGAAACGGTAGAGACGTTCGCAATTGATTAGGTAAATAATTGACAAATAATTGGAGCACTGCCATTTTAGTTGCAATTTATTAGTACGAGAATTATAATGATATGTTATTTCTCTCTCTCTTTCTCTCTCTCTCTCTCTCTCTCTCTCTCTCTATATATATATATATATACTTGCGTAATAATTAATTATTCATATGAGAAATATCTTAATTAACGAATGATTTCGAGCATCTCGTCGAGAACGTTTGCTGCAGGTGAACTAGCAACGGCAGGGTGGGAATCCCGGCGCGTCGTTTCGTTCTTTCCTACACAAATCGACCGAGTTTTCTGACCCTGGGCCGCTTATTTGGCTGTACTTCCTTCATGAATATGTAGTCCCTGCGCGTCGAGCCCACCCAGGACAAGAGCTCTAACAAAAGATTCACTGAAACATCACCTGCATTGCATTTAAGAACTACACGCAGCCATTACTCACGCGTTTCTAGAACGGACACGAACACTAGGGTGGACCTTATTTTTCGACTTTCGAATTTTTTTCGGGACACCCCCTAGAATTGTGACACTTGACGCAAAAATAATTTGTGGAAACTTTGAAATCGATCGGATAACGGGAAGTGGTGCCGCATCGACTTTGAAATTTTTTAAATTTTCTAACTCGATTTTCTCCACTGTAGTATATCACTAGTATATATTTCTATATATCGTTGAATTTGTCTTTTTACGCACTATAATAATGTAGAAACAAAATGTAGCATTAATTTAAAAAAAAAAATTCGTGACCTTGAAATCTCAAAAATTGGCTTCTCAAAAAAAAAAATTTTTTTGGCATTATATTTAATTTAATAAACAATACAACTTTTGTCTAAGAAATTTTTTCACATTTTTATAAATAGCGAAAATATTTATACGTCCTTCTATCGTATAGAAAAAATGCAGATTTCATTACTTTAATGAAATAATTTGTACTCTCATGAAGGTTACAGTTTTTTAATTATATAATATTATTACTGCTATTTCTTACGAGCAGAATGTATGTTCACATGTTAAAAAATACAGCTACATCCGCATAATCTCAGGATCCGTTAGGTTCGACCTACTGTTCGAAAGACCCCGAACCAAAGTTCAGGGGTGTTCCGTCGCAAGGAACAGTATTTTCGTCGCGGAAAACCATTGCATCGACACGGTCTTTCCAACCCTTGTTTACGACTGGTCCGCGACAGGGAGGCCTTTCCGACGAGCTCGCAACAAAGGACCTTTTCAAAGATTAAAAAACCTTCCGCTTGGTGACCATCCCAGATGCACCCAAAACATTTAACTTATTTTCTTATAATCCCTCATAAACTCATAACGTTTTCTACATCTCGGTCTCCCCTTTACGACTATTCTGGACCATTAAAAATACAGACCCACGCTTTTTAAGTACGGTTTCAAACCATATACCCGCGGTCATTGAATTTTGAGGTACCAAGACGTTTTATTGCTCGAGTCAGGTATCGCACTCAGGTAAACTCTCCTTCCGAACTATTGGAAGGGGAATTAAACAATTAAGGATGTTGTGATTGGAAAAGCCTAAGTTTAACTAACCAATCAAGGCTTCGTCGGGGCTCATGACAATTGGTGGTACACACCTCTCAACACAACAGGCTTTACTTCTCATCCATGAGAGGAACCTTCCTTGCGTTAATACTCGAGACAGTTCAGTACAATTTTTGCCTAGTTTCGAACACGACTTCTCCAGTTTTTTACCGAGTGCCGTCACGTTACCTGTAGAAAACGGAAAGTGAAAATTCACGTGAAAGATGCAAACTAGAAGAGAAAAGTTATTTCTGTTGGATCATGATCTAGATCAAATTATTGGTGCTAAGTTACCATCTATTGGACAAGCGTTAAGAGTTTTGTTTTATAACATACGTAAGGGAAAATTAAATGTATGTGAGAGTGCTTCTTTAGTTGTGAAGGAAGTTGAGGTCATTTGGGAAAAAGCGCGAATCCCTATCAGAAAAACGCAACATAGCGTTACAAAATTAAACTCGCTGTATGCTGAATGGAGGGCATTACAAAAAAATTCCACACGCCGAAGTCGACTCCAAGAAAAGCGAGAACAAGATTTTCGTGATAAATTTGATGATCTATTCGATATTGCACACGCTGATGCATTACAATTGATCACCACAGAAGAAGATAAATTATTTCTACAAAATCAAAGAAAGAAGGGACGACCTGGCTCAATGATTGGAGGGGATCGCGTACTACATCAAAGAGAAAAAAAAATAGCATTTCGAAAGGAGCAAGAAGAATCAAGACGAATGCAATACGAAATAAGTCTTGCCAGAGGTACATTCTTTTTATATATTTAATTTTTTATCAGCAAAATATTGTTAATTATGTTATTTTTGTATAACTTTCATTATTTTTTTACTATTTCCATTAACATATTTATATTTTTCAAACAAGACGAAATAGTAGAATTTGAACCATCATCATCATCATCACCCTCCAGTAAAGATGAAACGCAGATCAGTGATGATGAAAATATTGGATTGCTAGATCTAGCGGATGTACCTGGTCCAAGTAATCCAAAAAGAAGACGCGCTCAAAAACAATTTATAACGCCAAAACTGGTTGCAGCATTGGACAGATGCAAAGTAAGTGACCGCCATAGCGTCTGCATAATAGCAGCTGTTGCAGAAGCTCTAGGTCATAATATTGACGACTTAATAATAAATCGATCCTCAATTCGCATCCAACGAACTAAATTGCGCGCAGAAATTGTAAAAAAATTGCGTGAGTCATTTAATGACTGCGAGCTCGATGCAGTTACAGTGCACTGGGACGGAAAACTATTACCATCTTTACAATACACAGGAAAAATAGAGAGATTAGCAGTATTAATTACTTCCAGAGGTGTTGAGAGGTTATTGGGAATTCCAATAATTCCATCTAACAGTGGAGCCGATCAAGCTTCTGCGGTTTACAATTTATTAGAAGAATGGGGATTATCCGAGAAAGTACAAGCACTTTGTTTCGATACCACGTCCATAAATACTGGACGATACCGAGGAGCCTGTGTTCTCCTTGAACAAAAATTAGAAAGGGACATTTTATATTTGCCTTGCAGACACCATATATATGAAATCATTTTAAATAGTATATTTCACGAAAAACTGTTAAAATCTTCAGGTCCAAATGTTCCACTCTTTAAAAAATTTCAGGATGCTTGGAGAACAATAAACAAATTGAATTTCGTACCCGGAATCGAAACCGAATATGTCCGCGAAACTATTACACATAACGTGATTCAAGAAATCCTTAAATTTTCTATCGATGTATTGCAAAAAGAACAGCAGCCAAGAGAAGATTACAAAGAATTTTTGGAGCTAATAATTATTTTCCTGGGTGGGACTCCACCAAGAAATATAAGATTTCGGGCCCCAGGAGCTTTCCATCATGCTCGTTGGATGGCGAAAGCTTTATATTGCTTAAAAATATATTTATTTAAAAATCAGTTTACATTAAGCACCGAAGAAGAAAATGGAATTCGCGACATTTGCGTCTTTCTCGCAAATATTTACATAAAAGCGTGGATTCGAGCTCCAATGGCAGCGGAAGCTCCACGTCAAGATTTGGAATTTTTACAGAAACTGTATTTATACCGTTCTACTGACGAAAAAATAAGTTCCATGGCATTAAAAAAATTTTGTAACCATTTATGGTATCTATCAACAGAAGCGGTAGCCTTAGCATTTTTTGATAAAACCGTGGAGAAAAATACAAAATTACGAATGGTAGAGGCACTTACCACTGAAGTCGACGAATCTGATAACATTGAATCCGACGAATCTGATAACATTGAATCCGACGAATCATGTAAGAAATATGAAATAACTCTTGAAGACTTAAAAAACTATGCTGGTAAAGGAATTGAACATTTTATTTCCCACAAATCACTACGATTTTTTGAAAGGTTTTCAATTCCTATAAAATTTTTAGAAAAAGATCCCGATTCATGGGAAGATGACGAGGATTTCAAATTTGGACTAAACATTGTAGAAAACTTAAAAGTTGTTAATGACACTGCTGAGCGTGGTATTAAGCTTATTCAAGACTATAATCAGTTATTATCAAAAAATGAAGAGGAGAAACAATATATTTTACAAATTGTTTCCGAAAATAGGAAACAATATCCAGATGTATCAAAAAAGTCATTACGAGATAAATAAATTATTTCAACGAAATTTTCTAAAATAATTTTAGTTTTTTTGTATAATGTACTGTATTATATGTATAATGTATATTGTATATATATTAATAATGTATTATGTATAAGCATATGTATAATGTCTAAATATTTTCGCTATTTATAAAAATGTGAAAAAATTTCTTAGACAAAAGTTGTATTGTTTATTAAATTAAATATAATGCCAAAAAAATTTTTTTTTTTGAGAAGCCAATTTTTGAGATTTCAAGGTCACGAATTTTTTTTTTTAAATTAATGCTACATTTTGTTTCTACATTATTATAGTGCGTAAAAAGACAAATTCAACGATATATAGAAATATATACTAGTGATATACTACAGTGGAGAAAATCGAGTTAGAAAATTTAAAAAATTTCAAAGTCGATGCGGCACCACTTCCCGTTATCCGATCGATTTCAAAGTTTCCACAAATTATTTTTGCGTCAAGTGTCACAATTCTAGGGGGTGTCCCGAAAAAAATTCGACAAAATAATTTTCACCAAGTATAACTAAGGTCCACCCTAACGAACACGCATGCCGGAGGAAATTTAATTGCTACATTTGAACGATCTGATGGGTCGAATCGACTGGGTCTCGAATTATTACAATGAAACAGAGGAAACGGAGAGGGAAAGTTTTGTATCGTACATCATCGCGACACCGATAATACACGTGACCGTAAACGTGATAAAACGGAACACCCCGTATATACGGCAATACGGAGGTACCATTGTGTCCTCCATATCGTCCGAATAATTCTGCAGGATGGCGCACATGCGACACAATCTAACCAGATAGAGAGATGCATCCACTGCGTGGCTGACATCGAGGTGCGACGAAACGGTCGGTATGTGATGCCAGGAATATACTGGAAGCGTGAGGACGTGCTCCGAAGGGTTCCCGTCGCATAACACTATCGTGAAATTTCGCCGGTGTCTCGCGTGTCCGTATCATTCGCACGCCATTAATTTCATTCCCGTGCTCAAGAATATCCTATCGACGCCGGCAATCACGACGACGATTTGTCAGGTGTCTCAGGGACGGTCGCGCGAGTACAGGCTTTACGAGGTACTCTTTATTCCACAACAGCGTGTTTCTGATGTTTCTCTCAAACAAAATCGTTCTACTAAATTTCATTTATTTAATATGTTTTCCAGTCGCCATCATTGTCGATCACAGCCTGGCATTGAGCCTGGCCAAGTGTTCAAACAAATTGAAGTAACCGAAGGAACGACACGTCCCTGTTGAACCGACTGTACATCCGGTAAACTCGTTGCACGAACAACAACGTATCATTATTGCGACGATGTTTTGCATTTACCTTTTTCTCGTCTACGGCTGAATGATAGCCGCTATCATTTTGTCGAGGAGTGTGAATCCCCGTATATGTTCCAGGAAGGATATGGGTCGGTTCTCGCAGGACATGCACCGCTGAACGTGACGGCAGGGCACGAAACCCGATGTCCGAGAAAATAATTTCGTTCGTGGCACACCTCTGTTCTGGGGGATCCAAGATATTTCATCATCACGGATGAGCTCGCTCGTAATTATCGCCGACAAAGCGCCGCGTGCAAATTGTCTTCGGGATTAATCGATACACGTAATTGGAACGATACCCCCCTCCTTTTTCGCAGCGAGCCGACTTGATTACTTTATAAAGCGATTCGGAATGAACCGGGCACCGTTTCAGGTTATTAAATTGCCTGTCCGTCGCGTCACGTCGCGGCGAATCGCCCTTCGAAAATCGCTAACCGTCTCCCGAGTCTGTGTTTATGTACGACCAACGGAACGGAAATATTAAATGGTCACGGGCTCGATTTATTGTCAGATATCGGACTATATGTATAATACGCAAGACTCGTCGGCGGATGGCGCGGAACGGGCGTGGAGCTACTGATTTGTATCGCGACCCTTGTACCAGACCTGTTTCGTTCGATAGGCGCCTGCCTCGGGCACTGTATTTTCATTTATCGCATGCCCCTAAGTATAAATTAGACGCGGCGCAAACCTGACAAAAGTATTAAATCGCAGATATCAACCGTTCGATGATGCGGCTACTGTGGAACTCTCTTGTACGACCTCTTCTCGAATGCTTTCTTATACAAACCCCCGTCATTTGATCGTATTATATGTACACCACTGATTTTTATTAATTATCCGTTCTCATCGAGACCTCTAACGATTCATACACATTACGTCCTATTATCACGTGAGAGTTTAACTTGTCATTAGTTTAATGGGCAGCGTTTTTGTATTTCAGCTCGTTGTTATACACACAGGAACACAGTATGAAATTTTTTCCGGGCACTGCATGCTCAATTAGACTTCGCTGCCAAGTTATAATGAGTTTCTTGTTGCACTAACTTTATTGAGCAACTGAGCTATAATTAATGATTCCTTATTAGCTAAATTTTAACTCGAGTCCTACAAGAAGCATAATAATTTAGGGTATTAGCCGTTGTATCATGTTTTAGCAACAGCACCGAAACTAATCGCCATCAGAGTACTCGACTAATAACGTAATACCACTAACGATTAATTATTTTCATCTCGCAATCATTCATCATCATGCAGTAGCGACTGCAGATTTCTCGCGTCTCTATATTGTATAATAAAATCGTGTCTGTTCAGCCAAAAAAAAAAACCTGCGCACGCGCATACCAAGAAAATCGTATAGAATTGGAATTGTTCTACTATTAGTAAAAGAGGAGACACATTCTCATTTAACTTTTATTCGTACCATGTTTATTCTGCATAAAGATTCGCTTCCTGTTTTGAATTGTATCGATTCATTTTTCACTCAAAATAAAAATGTTCTACGTCAGTTAGAAGAGACAGGCGCCGGATAGACATTTCATTCTGTCTCGTAGTTTTAACCAGCTGAAAATAACGTATCGACATTTAAAAATTATTTTAGTCTTTTCGTATGTAAAGCCGACCGACTGTTAATAAAATTTTCATCTTTTTTTCCACGAAGAATCTTCTAGTGGACGAAATAAATTTTCTCTCATTATCGTAAAGTAACACAGACGAGCCTCGTTTATTGCATACGTTTATTCCGGTGCCATTTTGTGCAACGAGCGAGGCTCTACCGGAAATGGAAATGGAAATGGAAATGGGAATTCCCGTCAACATTGATCTATCACTGGTTACATAATAAAACGCAAACAACGCGTTTCTATGTCAATAGCAGCATATTTTCGCGTCAAGTAGCGTCTGCTTGATTTATTCGACGCGTTGACCGATTCATGAGTACACGAACGAGCGAGCGAGCGAGCGATTTCTTATTTTTATATCGGTCTGCTTCTTGGTTTAACGGTCCGCGCGGGTTCATTCCGATGCGTTGCATTAATTTCCATCGGAGATGAAGTTATCGGCTGTCGGGGAAAAGTTATACGTACATATCGTTTAGCACAATGTCGAAGAAACGAACGAACGTTCCGCCGATCTCTCTCTCTCTCTCTCTGGCTCGCTCTGCGTGAGACGATTTTTCCGTTCGCCGGTTTCCCGTAATTTCCACGTGACGTGCCGCTGTCGCGTCGTTCCATTTTTTTTTCGCCCGCATTTTATAGAGATCTCCGGCAGTCAGTCGTTCGTTAATAATTAGAACGCAAATTATCGAAAGCCCTACCTTGAATAACAAGCGGAACGTACGAGGCAACCATACTCGAAACACAGAGACTCCTAAAAGTATTTGTAAACGTTCACAGTAATTTCATTGTCAATAATAATTATTACAAAGGTTAAATTCTTCTCGATCGAAATTAAGATAAACAATAAATTGATGATATCGGCGCCAGGTTCGATCATTTATAGAAAAACCAACAAATGTGCAATTAAATCTCTATATTTTCTATAAATGATCGAACCTGCGCCGATATCATCAATTTATTGTTTCTAATTATTACACTTTGCCACCACCCGAAGTATACAATTTTCATTGACCGGAGGATTAAAATTTTAAACGACCACGAACAACGAACGCGTTCTCACAGGATCTCGTTTCCAAGAAAATCGGTTTTTACTTCGCTCTCGACTCAATCAAACAGAAACGCGTTGACAAGGCATATTTACATGGGCAGCGTCAACGCGCGACCGATTGCACAGCCAGTTTGTACGTAAATTACATAATTCCGATTAAGTCAATAATTGTTTGCTCGTTCGTAATTATTTACTTGCGCGGTTCAACTCGCGATTCAGTCTGCAATTTTATGGATAATTAACATGCCTCGTACGTGCTATGAAATTTCATCGCATTCCTTTGAAAAGATTAACTTATCACTGATTATCACTTGATTAATCATTAGCGTATGTTTCTATGGTAATACAACATTTTTCTGTTAACGAGCGAGCGAGCTACGACCGTTTCTTCCGATAAAGACGTACGAATTTATTAGACGCAATATTTAATAAAAGTTTATCTAATTATCGTCTCGTTATTTTCCATTAAATTATCGTTCGGAAATAAAAGCACGTGGAATATGGATTTCATAATTATTCCGCGAAACAGCAAAATATTTATCAAGCAGCAAAAACATGGAACACAATGAGCCAGTACGTACCTACATGCTTTATGGACGCATATTGTGCGCACGTTGAAAATCAATATGCACCGAATAGTTCCCATCGAATGATATTGTTAAGATGCACGTGCAAGCAATCGAAGCACTTGAATAGGAAATTATGCGCATATGCGACGTACACCGACGAAAAAGCGAACCGATATGGCGTCTTTTTCCGGCCGGCAATTTATCTTCTAATTGATGCAACCCCTTGCTCTACGATTCATTTTACGGTTTCAGTGATCAGAACATTTTTCTGGATCGTCGTTTCCTAAAAAAGGAAAAGTTAATAGCTGTACATTAATAAAATAGAATGCTATTTCGTTTATAGGAAAATTATTGGCATACATTTTTTATTGAAATCTGTTCAGAATCTTCATCACGAGTCGGACACGATATTTTAAAGCGAATGTCTCTCCAGAGTAATCTATCGTAGCGCCGCGCCGTTTCGGCCAGCCGATGAAACTATTGAAAATAAATTTACACCATTTCCGTACATACTCGGGAGGAGAATTTGATAAGAAAGTTGGAGTTATATTAAACGTTGTTCGGCCGGACCGGACCGTTATAAGATTTCTTGTTTTATTTTGACAGTGATCGATGTCCATGTTATTTCATATCCAGCCGCTTCGAGAACGATCCCCATTATTTGCGCCGAGGCGTTGAAAAGCCGGCGCGAAACTGATCGCGTAAGTAATGTTTGGGTAGCTTGATATATTTTCTTAGAGCACAATTATTCCCGTCCACTTGCTCGCATTACTGTGAAAAATATTCATGGTGTCTGCCAACCACCCACGCCGCAATATTTACCGTGCACACTTTCGTCCGGCAGAACGTATCGATCAACAACACCAAACAGAGAAGAAAAATGCTCGGTCTACATTCCGCGACAAACCTAACCTAACCTCGGACACATCAGGAAATTAATAAGCATCGTTTTTACCTATTCCTGATGATTTATTATTGCACAAAACACCGCTTACCGATCAAACGTATTGGCATTTGCTGGGCTTGTTCTCGAATTAATCTGCAATCGGTTAATCTCTACTAAATACCAAATAGAATTCGAACGTTGCATAAATCATCAGAGATTCATTTCATATGGCATATGGGTCATACAAATAATAAATTTCCGTGATAGTCATAAGCGATGAAAAATGTGCAAACAGTACAGAAAAGATTCTTGCAATTTTTTAACGGTAGACTTTGCACAGTCACTGGTGCTTAATGGTGTTAAATACGGTCGTTCGTGTGAACAGGTCAGGGAACAACGGTGTCAGGACCGTGTCAAACTGTTTTAACATACAGTGAGAATAAAATATAAATATTCAGCTTATTCGAAGAAAACAGAAGAGGAAAAATTTTTGTACAAGATTCGGTAGAAAAATGTGTGTACACTGTATCCGTGTACACAAGGATTTCGAAGTACACACACACACACACACACACAGATTTGTAACGAGAACTGTTCTCGTTCCGCACGTTTTTATATTTGAAAACGTTTTGCGTATCGATGGAGGATTTTCATGGTAGTTTTTGGAAAAGCGAGCGGTCACGTAACTGCGGCATTATTTCGCTTGCTCCACATATAATTTCGATGCGAGGTTTTCCCTGCAAAATTCAGCAGAAAATCGGGATCAGAAATTACTCTTGGAACGAGAGAGGGTACACAGGAGAGCACACGACGCGGCTTGAGAAATAAAACAGTACATGTAATTGCAGTCTAAACGTTCGCGTCATTTCTGGTACAATCAGCAGCGGGCGACGTTAAAAGCAGTTGTAAAAAAAAAGAAGGAAAAACAATGGTGCCAGCACGGTGCAGATAGGTGCATCAATCGAGCGCGTGCTGCCCGGCTTCTGATTCTTTTTTCCAACCTTCAAAAGCCACATTTTTATCCGATTAGATGACTACACATAAAAATAAAAATCGGCCTGTAAACATGAAACACTCGCATCGCATCGAAACTCGATAATTCAAGCCGTGCGCTGAAACTGGAAGAGCGTTTACGCAAAAAGGCACCATTAATGAAATTAAAATCTAGCGTGGTAGCACGGCTTGCTTTTTGCTGCGATAACAAATAACAATTTCTTTTCTTTAGTTAAAACTATTGTAGAAAGTACGAATAAAAATTTTTACGCGGAGACAACATAATTTCGGTAACAAGATAATATCTATCCAGAGAAGAAATCGCCAAAATTCACGGGCTTTCTTTTCCGGTGGTAACAGCACCGAGATCGCTCGAGCTTAACTTCCACTTTTCCTGTAGTTATTCGACCCTCTGCTATTTTAAGTCTGTATGCTATTTTAGTTCTGGAACTCATTAAGTTATTCGCTTACCTATACCTTTTTCTATTCATGTTGTTCGACAAGCCAATGAACCACGGGAACCAAGTTCACCGGTCCTCCATCTTTCCAATTTCTCATTACCCCAATACCCATGGGGTCTCTCAGTCGGCCACTTCATTAATTCTACAGACCAGCGTAACCACAGTCACACCTCTTTGACAAAAGTCACCCGCTCGTCCATTCATTCTTGAATCGGATAGCCGACTTGTGACGAGGAATGAATAATGCATCACAATTGATGTCGATCTGCATAAAAGCAAGACGCTCGTCCACCACAAAGACAAGCGCAAACTCGAATTCCCGTTAGAAAAATGAAAAGAACGCAACGTTCGTCGACGTCCTAAGCTTACGAACAAATTAATCGAAAAAGCGTCGACGAGCAATATCGCTGTCATAAATTTATATTATTTCGAACAGTGTACTGTCCGAAACGAAATGAATTCCGATTAAAAAAGGGAAGTAGCTTCTCGAAAACAAAGTGTTACTATGGAAATTATTACCGATGATAAATTCCTGTGGAATTAAATCATATAAAGTACCTATTCAGGTACGTTTACATCAGGGAAATACAGAAATATTATTATACAGATCATATTCCGTTTCTTGTAATAAAAATAGTGGAATAAGGATCGAATTGATTTTGTAGCACGTCGCGTCTGACCATTCCGCGCTGTTTCTACTTGCGCTGGCAGTTTACAGCGAGTACCTACACCGCATATCTATTTTAATGTTTTAAGGATGTTGTTATATTATTTTTCACTTGGACAATCAGTATTTTGCATAAAGATCCGCAGTCTAGTAATTACTATTGTAGACAAAGCGAACATAGAAGACAGTTTGAATATGATCTGGCAGATACACGAAATAGCGATTGCGAAAATATATTATAAATCGCAATTCGAACAGGAACAGACTTACTTTTGAATAAACATATTTCTCGGAACAAGTTCGCCGAGCCCATCAATATTTTGTAAAGCTGCCGCGGCGGCGGCGGCGGCGGCGTTCTCCGCGGTGTCACAAAGAAATCGCAGTAGCTTTCAATTTTATATATCACGACAAACCAGTATAAAACTACGCCAGAATGAAAGCAATATAGGTGTTGCCGTTCGCGTTGGTAGGAGCGAGCAACAACAAGAGAGTTGGGAATATAAATATCATGAAAACGGCGCAACCGCGAGGCAAAGCGAACAACGGTCAGCTTTAGAATCGTCTGTTGCCGCTGTAAATATCACTGGGCTGCGCGCGGCTAGAAACGTAGTCCAATTTACATTTTATGAGCAGTTGTATAACGAGTTATTGGTTGCGCGTCACGTTTCGCGGCTACGCCTTCTTGCGCGCTCGACAGTTCTTTTTAGGCGCAACACTTTTGTAAACAACGCCGAGGAGTGCTCGTGGAATATCCTTTCTCAATTAGTATCGCACGCGTGTCTATTCCGGACGATGTTGTTAACAGTTGAACGTCTCTCCGCGCTGTTCGAATCACTGTTACGAACCTTTATGAATTATTCGTTGCTAGAAGTTGTTTGAAGAAAGTGTTGGAAAATGTACTTTTCCACCAATCAACGACTAACGTGATCTTAGCCGAATCAGGCCAGCGTAAAACCAACCTGACAGCGTAAAAACCTACGTAATCTATTCGGTTCACCATAACATACTTGATTCAATCAATTATCCCGATCTTCCAGACTGTTAGACATTGCTCGTCGAAGCTTCTTCTTGGAATGAACTTGGGGAGCAATGCGTTTTCATTATTTTGTCTTTTTTTTTTAATTTCCTGATACATTCGAACGTTGCGCATCCAAATCTCCGAAAGAGGAACAAACAATTCTGAAAAAGATTCTCGTCTCACAATTAGATCCGTATTCCTCGGCAAACGAGCGGTGCATCGTAACGCGAAACCGTCGGGACTCGCTTTACACGAGATTCCGCAGCGAGAGCCGTCCGCGGTTCTTCCGGCTACACCAGCGGAACTCTAATTTTTTAACGCGCGCCCCTTTCTATTCACTGTACGCACTCGCTAGCCAGAGGCTAACGGGAAATGGAAGGCGGCGGAAATGGAGGAAGCACTTCCGCTGACCGAGAGGAAGAGGGAGAGAGAGAGAAAAGTCTTGAAGGACGGCAAAGGAACGGGAGGCCGGCAACAACTTCTTACCTGATTGCGTTCGCGTCGTAACGAGTTTTTGTCGTAGACCAGACACAATCGGGAAAGCAATATCTACACGTGCGCCTCTCGTGTAGAGAAGCCGGCCTTGTACAGCCTCATTTTCAACCCGGGACACACAACGTTCCCCCGTATCAACGACAGGACCTATCCCCAGGATTGGCGAGTACCTTGTCGCCTCGACAGACACGAAAAGAAAGCAAATGGCCGCGTACGAGCGGACTAGACCGAAGCCCGAGTTCGGGCTCCGCTCGAACGAGAGGGTTATCACGCAAAAAACGGCTAGCCCCCCTGTCGTCGCGCGACACGTATCCGTCGAGTATTTTACGAGGAGATCGTGCACACATTTTATATAGGTTTACTTACACGCTCCTCTATTTCGGAGTCACTTGCCAGCAAGGCTGTTCCTCTATCAACCCTCGTTCGACGGGACAGATCAAAGACACCCCCGTTCCCCGACAGACCTTTTCAATGGTTTCCCTCCCCGTAGGTAGGTCCAGAAAGTGATTTTTCCGAATTTCTCTGTGCGAACGACAAAAATGATTAAAAGACCAGTCTAGTTTATTATATATATAGACGCACACACATCGGCTGGTCCATTGGAGCTCAGTTCACCGAACACAACGATGGAACGACGTTGTACGGTGTTTACACCGGGTACACCGAGTTCCGAATTCGAAACTGGGAGCATTCCCTCGTTGGAGTTGACCCTCTCCTTAGTTTCCATTTCCAAGATATTTATTCTTTTCATGGCTTCGCGTTCATTCCGGGCACTCCCTCGTTCCTCACCTCTCCGTTTCGTTTGGTCGTTCCACCCTCCGACCCAACGGTTTTTCTTCTTCCCGAGGTTCACGCTTCCTTCCTTTCTCTCTCTCTCTCTCTCTCTCTCTCTCTCTCTCTCTCTTTCTCTTCCTTTTCCGCTTCTTATTCCAACTCGGTAGCCGAAAGTCGCTCCCAGGCGTCTCACTCGTGCCTCCATCCGTTTCCTTACACCCGCCGGCATTTTATTACCGGCTCCATTACCCCGCAAACAGCCCCACGGTTTTTCACCTTCGAAGATTCGCACGATTTCACCCGAGCCAAGTTCCGCGCGCCGCGTGATATTTCACCGGCTGTTTACGGTGGAACATAATTATTGCTCGTGCACGCCGGGGCTCCGCTGTTTCACTTTCCACCGACGACGACGACGAGAGAGACTGGTTATTTAATTGGGGTCGCGGCCGGCCAAAAACCAGCCCATTCTGTTGTAAATGGAGGTCTGCTTATGGGAGACGAGCTATATTAGTTTTACACACGGTTTACTGATAAACTGATTTATTGTAACACAAGAAGAATACAAACGTTGTGTTCACTCGGACGTACATAGACACTCTGAAGCAAGACGTTCTGTCTGGGTCAGTACATACTCTGTTCGATCGCGATGATCTGTCTGCCAAACTAATATTGGATAGCCTATTCAATTGTCTATACTTATGACTACGATTAATAATTATGTGCGTTTCGTCCGGATCTGCTGGTGGACTCTTCAATAAGGCTGATCTAGCATACCCTGCCTTAGACGCGTCAGATCTCGACCTTTGTGATCTGTCTTTCGAATGAACAACCTTGGTTTACTCGAGAAGCAAGGAAGATTCGTAAAAAGCGAAAGTGACTCTCCGACGAGAGGTTCAACTCGACTGTGTCGTCTCTTCGTTAACGTTAGAACCAGTGATGCCAGACGGAGGAACCTGGAGGAACTTACCCCTCCTGCTGGGCCCCCACTCTTACTTCTACTGCGCACGTGGTACACACGAACGTACCTCTGCTCTGCCTGTGTGAGACTCACAAGAGTCTGAGAAGTAAGAGTGGGGGGCCCAGCGGGGGGCAAGGTCCTCCAGGTTCCTCCGTCTGGCATCATTGGTTAGAACTCCTCTCATAGGAAAGAGGGCGTTCTTTGAGATATCCCTCTGTGTATGAGAGGGGATATTTTGTATATCCTTCTATGTAACGAGAAGGGTTTTCCTTGGGTTTCGGCATCGATGACGTCTCATTGATTGCTTTATGAATAGAAGGCACGGATTGGTTCGTGCCGAATGCTACATTTACCAATCAGCGTTCTCAAAGAATTCTTGGGCCCCTTCCCATGGCTCTGCTTGAGGCCCATCTTGGGAAGGAGTGGGGCGATACTCGACTTGTGGAAGGAGACGCTCCGTCGCTTGAAACCGTACACATCTGGCGACTATAACCTTTCGATAGGATCTGATTTTATGAAACATTGTAAACTCAACAGCGGAACGAAACTCTTCAGGAGAGCCCGACCGACTACAAAGTAAGGCAATTGGTAGTTAATCCTCTAAAAGGTTCTTTAGGCTCGCACGTGCCACAAATACTGTCCCAAAGACCGACCCACGTGTACAGCTTCGGTGCGACGGAACATACTCTAATTATACATAAGTACACGGCAGGTGTCAGCATAGGCAATCTGTACATATGGTAATAGTTTTGATCTTCGTTATCGACCGACTTGTCGTTATTACATTCAACACATTCCGTTTATTGTTGGCTCAAACACTCCCTGATTGCAACCTGTACGGTAGCCGCACGGTCGCACTGTATGCACCTAACGCAAACATTAGCAAAACAATTGTGGATAAGATAACAGGTTTGTATCGAATCGTCGATAATCATTTCAGCGACATAGGTCTCGTCGATTTCAACAGTCGACGTCATTGTTACGCGTGTCTTATAATTTCTCGCTCGAACAATTGGATCCATCGGACAGCAGAAACGCGGAACTATATTATATTTACTGTCTGGAGTTGGCAAGCAGCGATGCAACACACGTTTTAAAAATGCTTTACCACCACGCTCCGCGCGGTCATTGTATTTGAGGGTGAACGTGCTGCAGATTTCGACCGTTCCAGGAAATTTTCCCGGAAGTGGCGCAGCATTCTCGACTTCCATATGTGAGGAAAGTTTTATTGGTCAAAAGAAAGTCCTGTGTCCGCGAATTCGCACGCGTTCGGGTCCGAGCTCGATGGACCTTGGTCTGTTCAACTTTCTGTCAGCGAGCACTGTCTTCTCGTTACGTCAGATTTATGACGCTCCACCAACCGTTTCGGAAAAGTTCACTCTTTCATCGCCCGGTGTCATAAATTCGCTGGCCTGCTCGAAGTCCTAACATTATTCTATGGAGCATCGATTGCGTGATTGTCCTTTTGCAGACCTTACCAACCGGCTCCTTATTCCCGCGTTGCGAATCTCACGAGAAATCGAATGAACAACGTCGCGCGTACGCTTTTCATCTTTTCATAGAGACTGACTTTTACACGAGCTGTCCAAAGACGCGGCAAACTGCCGGAAACGTTTACACAAACGTCAAGATACACAACGCTCGTACGCACGTCGAAATACATGACAAAGGGAACGCTGGAATATCAATGACGTATCGAGTTTGCAATCGTTCTATTTCTATATTCGAATGCTCGAATTTTCCACGAAGAAAATTTTAAGAATTGAATCAGAAACTCCGAAATTTTATGTTGAAACACTTTTCGGATCCGTTGTGTGCGCCGCGTGTACCAATTCGATTCCCGAGGAATATTGTAGAATACGGGAAAAAGTATTTGGGGAATGTCAGTGAAGAATGTAATGATGAAAGAGTATCGCTCCGGGGGGGTCTTCGTTTAATTCACCTCTGACTTTCCACAAGACTCTTTGGCATTGTAGGTTTCCGCTAGGAAACGGTAAAAGAAAGTGAGGATCTGCAGGGAGAAAGGAGCGGGGCAAGCATAGAATATCTCTGAAGAATTCGTTGAAAGGCGCAAATGGAAACCTCAGCCTGATACCGTGAAAAGTAACGACATTCTGCCAAGATGTAGCTCGACAATGTGGCTCGACACAATCTATCATGTGTATACGTCGATAACAGCGATAAAAGTCGAGCAACCGTTCGAGACGGTAGATCGCAGAAAGCATGTCGAAACGAATCATTTGATTGCACCCGGCGCAACTGTCGCCATGATTAAAATAACATCGTCCATCCTCCCGTGGAAATTCTCGAGAAGTATCTAGATCGACATTTTCAATTATTGACAATATCATTTAATCGTTCAAGCGAACAATGGTTGACGAGGAGGACGTGATTTTGTATAATTATATACTAGTTAAACTTTTATTTGAAACATTTTCTCGTCGGATCCAGAGAAATTAGTATTGCGACGTTATTAATAGTGTCTCACACTTGAACCTAAAATAATAGAAATTAATTCGGCGCGCGCCCATGGGAGAGAAACACGAATTGCAGCGCCGGCGTGAACTCGTTAATTATTCATTCAACTTGAAATACATTTCAAAAAGTTCCGCGCTATTCTTCGAAGGCATTATTTACAACAGAATTTATTCGTACGGTTTTACAATGTTATATGTGTGTGTGTGTGTTTTTTAAACGAAGAGTAACAAACATGTAGTACGCATGGTTTAATAGCTACATAAATCATAGTCCGTAGTTTTTTATGGCGTGCTAATAACAGCTTACGTGATTCATTCTGCACTCGCACGAATGCATGATTCGTGTACTCTACTAATCGGAACAACATATCATCATCGACGCGTCAATATGACTACGTGCTCCATCAATCGAAGATCGAGGTCAGTTAGAGTTGTTTTATGCATTCGCGCGAGTTCAGGATAAATCAAATATGAAAAGCGAGCACATCGTACTAGAAATCGGCAAGTAGTTTATCAACGAGGCGTTAGTTACAAATTTTCAGAGGTATTACTAAATTAACGAATGGATTAATTATTTTCAAAATTTCCTATAAAATATCAAAAATGGATAAAATATCATCATCTTGTGGAAAACACCTACGTTTCATTAAATCTATTAGATTATACTTGAAGAAACGATTCTTATTTTTTGTTCGAATCTGCCTGTGCGAAAGAGTTTTAATTGTATACCATCGATACGAATTTACGAATGATATTTTCGATATTCATTTAATTACTTACTCGCAATTCATGGAAAATGCAATATGGCATAAGATACGACGACAAAGGATACATTTTATTTCGATATTCGTGTTTTGTCTTCACTTAATTACTACGTTTATATGACGCTTGTAAAACTGCAGTTGAAATAAAATGCGAATTGGGAATTTCATTAATTCGCAATTGCAATTGCAATATGTACAAAGAATTGTATGAAATTTATTTAAAAGCTCGCGCTGCACAAAGAACGAAAGATTGAATGTCGTTGTTAAACGCCAAATACAGAATGAGATTTAATGTAACATCGCATATCACGAGTACGGCAACTGTAGCTCCAATAATAATATATGGATAAAACAACAATCTCGCCCGTGAAAAGAGGTTCGCAATGAATTATTACCGAACGTTTTAAATTTATGCAATGTACAAGTAAAATTAAACACAGTGGATCCATTAAATCAGTAGGTACGTTAATCACCAAGTATTGTAGAAAAACAATATTATTTTTCCTTGCAATTATAGTTCGCCATTAAAATGTGTGTCGAGATTACGTTGGATATTTGAAAAAACTGATATCCGGTTCGATATCGTAGCACGATAATGTATCGCTGGGTACGAAGTATGCGGAACGGTATTTTTATAATGTAATTAAAATATAGAAATATTATTCCGAGTACTCCATCGTTGGCTCTCGACCCTCCCTGAAAGAGACGACGAGGAAAATTAAGGGAAATCAAGGGAAGAACTACCAATTAGTCCCTTTAGGAGCAAGGTTCCATTAATATCGGTAAGTAAGGTTAAGCCACAAAACCACGATCAGTGACCCACGACTATATCTACTGTTGAGGGTGCTCGAATAGATATGGACTGCAGTTTATGCATTGTAGAGTTTCAAGCATTCTTCAGAATATATAATTATCATGTAATTACCCTCTTTATTACGCTGAAAGACAGGGACCGCAACGGCGACGGGATTTCAAACAAATGGAACGCTTTGTTAGTCTGGCCAAATAATGGGTGCTCTCATTCGAAAACGTCGAACACTCTAATAACTGGGAAAATCATTGTCTCCACTCCTGTTCACACTTAACCCCATCGGGGACGAACTTTTCAGAAATGAATTTGACGATTTTAATTGCGTTGTAACTTTTATACGTTGCGAATTTTATAGATTTCTGACCAATCGATGTACAGGGTGTATCAAAATGATGTGTTGCGAAAAATGGAAAATTTAGCTTGACCATGTTTTCCAGGTCTGTGTATTGTATCGAATAGTACTCGTCGCAAGTAGTTTCGCAAATTATTTCATTCTATACGTCTACAGTGGTGATTCTGCATGTGAAAATAAGTGGAAAATATCGAATAAATGTGGTTTATCGCAACTTCGAGGCCACTGTATTTTTAGTTTGGTGAAATACGGCGCGACGCCGAGAAATAGGCAAATTTTCAGTTCTTTTTTCAGGATGCACTTGGTCTACGTTGCCCTCGTAATTCCGTACGACTTTTTCGCGCTGGTCGATTCCGATAACTGGTAACCAGTATATCTTGCTACAGCGCAGAATGTAGTACACGGCCGTAAAATCTGAAAACTGTCCTGCTAAAATGTTTGCGCGAGCATTATGCGTCGTTCTACCACGCTCCTCGTCCGTTTTATTGCATTAAACATTAAACCATCCGAAACTGGAATAGACGTTCAGAATTTTCCCGTGGAACGTGGTGAATTCATCGACGGAACCAATTATAAATGGAAAAGTAGGTTGTTTATATTTGTTTGAAAAAATTGCATTTTTTCTTCGAACTTACCGATAAAGTTCTCCCTTTCACGCGAACCGTATATGGATCGGATGTAGTCGTGTCTGACCGCACATCACTGTATTATCCCTACGCGAACATCGACGAGCGTTTTTATCTCCGATTATCGCGAAATATCCCGGTAAACAGCCAAAGTTAGTTACCGTGAAATAAATTGGATCGCCAGGATTATCCGTTTTGTAAATGCTCGATGCTGATCGATCGTTCAATTGTTCCATATTGGATTCGGCGTTGTGCGCAGCAACGTAAAGATTAATTAAATTGCTTGCGCTAACGTATTTACCAACGTTATTTACTCTAGCATGCGAGTCAATGGCCATAGGCGAGATGATTCATTATAGGGCGTGCGATCCGAATTTTTCCGAAAGTTCTACGATGATTTCAAGTCTGGAGGGTGGTAAGGAAAGATTTCAATCGGAATCTTCGTATTATGGTCGGGAGGCCGTCAGGCGGCGGTCTGGTGATGGTCAGGTGATGGTCGGATTTGTAATTGCACGTGGACAAAGTCGCGGGTACAGCTAGTCTCTCTCTCTCTCTTTCTCTCTCTCTCTCTCTCTCTCTCTCTCTCTCTATATATATATATATATATATATATATATATATATATATATATATATATATATATCGATATTATAATAAGATAATAAAAGATAATAAAATCGTGTCTGTCTGTATGGATGTATGTATGTTTGTAACGGCATCACTTGAGAACGGCTCAACGTAGAAAGCTGCGATTTGGAACGTTAGACGCGGCGTTTCTTGGATTAGGTTTAAGAGCAAAGATCATTCGAAAAAGTCCATTGGTTCAAAAGTTGTGACGTCATTAGTGACACCATGATCACTTTTTCGCCCTGTTTTGATCACGTTTCTGCTTATAACTTTGGATCGAATGGAATTTTTCGGATGCAGTTTGCTCTAAAACCTTCCTGAGAGAGAGAGAGAGAGAGGGCACGTTTCTGCTTATAACTTTTGATCGAATGGACATTTTCGAAGGCGGTTTGCTCTGTAACCTTCCAGAGACAGAGACAGAGACAGAGACAAACATACATACATCCATACAGACAGACACGATTTTATTATCTTTTATTATCTTATTATATTATCGATATATATATATATATATATATATATATATATATATATATATATAGAGAGAGAGAGAGAGAGAGAGAGAGAGACAGACAGAGAGAGAGACAGAGAGAGGGGGGGGGGGGAGCGGGAGAGAGAGAGAGACACGCTAAATGCGAAATGGAATTAAACGAAATATATTATCACAAACACATGCAGCACGTACAAGCTTTTCAAAAAGACTGCCACAGCAACGCGTGGCGGGGGAAAGCTATATATACTAAAATCGTGTCTGTGTCGTATCTACAAGTGTTTCGTGACGTGCCAAAACTTTGTCCGTCCCTCGGAGGTTCGAGTGAACCGAACACCGGCCATTGGCTATTTATTTGGGGACTCGCTAGACTCGCTAGAGCTCTCTCGCTGGGGCGTTCCAGCACCAGCACAGACAAGGCATATTAATGCCAATATCACCCAATGTATTTTTCTGTCACGCGTTCGTTGGGCTCTAGAGCCCAATTTCACGTCGCGTTCAAGAGTAACTTATATCCTCAAATATTGTACACAGCTCGTAGAGGCACTTAGTGCAAGTAGAACTATTATTATTATTATTATTTATTATAGACGGACTGAAGCCCTTTTACATAAGTGTTTACAATATCAAAGAAACGAAAAAGAAAGAGAAAGATACAATACTGCTCGTGTAATAACAAAGAAGGGACATGCACAAAAGAAAAACTTAATAATGGTACAATCGATATGGTGTTATCATATAATCCTGCGTAGTTGCATTTGAAAATTTTGTAAAGAATCACTGAAAAAATCAATACGATTATATATAGTGCATGAGCCAACAATCGTAGTCCCGTTGAAAGCACCGGTTCTCGTTAGATCACCGAAGTTAAACAATGTGGAACGTAAACGGCACTAGGATGGGTGACCGTCTGGTAAAAAACTGGAAAGTGACCCACCCGAGGTGTTTTTCACGTGTTGTTGGCAAAAGGTGGTTCGGAACCCACCATAAACAGTAGGTCCCGCTGAAAAGGCGATGGTGTGAGTGGAAAGAGGGGGAAATGAATTTGAAACCCTGAGTGGACCAAATATCATGTTACTTACTGTACTATATATAGTGCATGATTTTGAGATAATGCGATTCATTGGATTAATTAATCCATAAGTAGATTTCGCTTTAGGTGTTTGAAAGCACGCTCTTGTTCTCAGTTCACGTTCTGGTACATAAAAATTGATTTGCGCCAGTAGAGAGGAACAATCAATATGATTGTTAATTAAATTAAAAATAAAGCTCTGATCGGATACTAGAAATATTAGATCAGGTTGGCAAATCGAAAAAGCACGATCTCCAACGTTGGACAAAATTCTCACGATTTTCGAACGTATTCGCCAGAGGAATTTTTCAACGGTTCAGGACTCACCGGAAAGGTGGTGCCTTCTGATAGAGGTACTTCGGTTTAAAGAGGAACACGAAAGCGGTGGTTTTAGCTTTCCGCTAGAAGGGGTATAAATTAGTTATGGAAACGGATACGGCAAATAGTCATAATAGCGCATTAATAAGATCAGCTTGTCTCTTTTTGTTCGAGCCTCTTTCGGTTCGAACTGCGCGCTTCGAGGGAGGAAAATCGATTTCTCGAGCGGGTTCCTCGTGGAAACCACGTTGAATATACATGTTCACCGCTACCAACCGATCGACCTCATCCGCATTCTAATCAGCTCTTACTTCACACGGCCAGAAACAGCTTGCTGAACTTTAAATCGTTATCCTGGTCGACCACGGAAATGCCGTGGCTGGTTTGGCAGCGTCGACCGATTCGACCGAGCCCGATCGTGAATGCTTCTGAAGCTGGTAGCTAGTTACGAAAAAATATCTGCTATCCGTGTGTCCCGGAGCATTTGCATAAGCAGGGACTAAAATTTTCAAAATAAATGTGTGACCGAGCGCGTCCGTAGCGCTGTCCTTATTACTTGGACGGAGACCGAGATAGTTTCCATTTCGTGTACCTAAAGCCGCGATATTTACAGCCGGGCAGATTGAGATCGACGTTATTCGACGGAGCAGAAGATTCCCAGAAAACAAATGTCACCGGAGAAATGTCAATTTAGAAGAATGATTTGCGAAAGTGGCGGCTTCGAGCTTTAAAATTATTCGAAATTGTGGTACATTGTTGTAATATGCTTCTTTAAGCGAGACGATCATAGTTGAAGTATTAACAATTTGTCGAGATGCGGAAATCAACTGTTGAAACTTTCTGTAGATTGTAGTTCCATACGGAACGATTGGAAAGTACTATTTGTCTGTTTCGATCATTGATAGTGTTGGCCACCGAAGTTCGCGAGCTCGACTGACGTTTGAGTAACTGCGTTACGGCAGGCAATAGACTTTGGTCGTTAATTCGACGGACTTTGATGAGACTCTATGAAATTAGGAGTAGCTTTGAGAGCTAAGAGTAATTTCGACCGGTTGGGTTCTCTCTGCTGACGGGGACTGGTTTCCTCGGAATCTGAAACTATCCAAAATCAACTGCAACTACGACAAGATGCAGGGTCGAAGTCCTCGAAATGCTGAAAGGACAACGAGACGGTGTCGTTAACTCGGCGTTGCCGTACCTGAGCATAGTGGAAATGTACAGCTATCTAAACAACGGAAATGGACTGCGAGGTATTGTTATGGCTGCTGGAATTGCAACAGCGTCACGCATGCCATTATAGCGCGTCATTATAATTACAGAAGTGCACGTTACTTCGAGTTCTCGTACCAGAGCTACGTCAAATATTACTATCGTGTTTCATAAAGGGTTTTCTGTTGTAACGTCGCGGACATTATACGTCTGTTAATTAGACCGAGAACCTTTATGCAAAATAAAACCATACAACATTGATTTATCTTTAGCGATCGATCGCTTTTCGATCCAAGTCTTTTTCGACTTCGAAAAGAACATTTATCATTCCCATCAGAAATTTATTCATTAGCATGCAACGAATTAAAAAAATTCATTCGTTCAAGTTTGTACAGCACGATCTCTTCTCGTAGAGAGCACGTATTTTTCATATGCTCTGTCAAAGAGCAGAAAAGCTGGCTATTTTCGCCGGGAAAACATTTTTACGACACTTTAATATTCCCAGAAATAAAGGCGGAAATTCAATGAACAGCTAACATACTTGTTTCGTTGATTCTTCCATTTATTTAAATTTAAATCAATATCTCGTTATCCTAATTCTTGTTTACCAATGGTAGATTCGCCACGATATATGTAGAATAGTATGTTCTGTACACGTGAAATAATATATATATATATTGGAATCAACGTTTGCAATATTTAGGAAACAGCGAGGAAAACATTTTAATACGATAACATAGTACGTCGAATGGCGAAATGGCTTTTGAATTATTTTGCAACTAATACGGAGAGTGGAGCAAGTATCTGCATATTTTATAAACTAATAATACGTGTATTCTTGCTTTCTTTTTTTTTTGTTGTTGTTGTTGGAATGCGTGTACGTCGTGCGCTACGATTTCAAGTATTCGAGTTAATTGGTGCTCGGTCTCTGCAATTATTTACGTGATTAATGAAACGGAACATCAGGATTATCAGTTGAGCGAGGCGCATGTATTTTTCAAATAAATTGTTTCCTGCCCGAAGGTTTTTACATAACATATTTATTCGACGCATTCTAAATTTATGATTGTATGTATGATACATATGTGTGAGCTCTTGCTGCGCGGTTGCATATACCACCCGTTGCGGGACATTCTGTATGTACTTCCCGTCATACAGGGAAATGTATCTGGGAATAAACAAACCGTTTCCCCTTATGCTTCTGTCCTTACTATGCTAACTTTTCACTTTTTCTCGCGCAGTCGCGTCGTTCAAGCAAAAGTTCTGCAGATAAATTAAATGCGTGGAAAAATTCCGCGAAAATTCTGTCCGATTAATTTGCGAACGTTACTCCGATGCGACGCGCGTGCAGCATACGCGACGAACATTTCAAATAATTAATAGCAATCGAAAGGAAACGAATCGAATGAAACATTTCAGGCTCGAATGCCCTCGTTCGAAATTTATTTTTCATCCCGCAGAAAATAATTGATTGGAAGTATACAGTCGCTCGAATCATTCAAAATATCGAATGTACAGGCGTATGTATCACGTAGGATTTTCAATGGAACGAAGATTACCGTGTCTAGAGTCAGGTATCATAAGGGTTAGAGAGAATGTATGTGTGTAGAGGGACAATGTAACGTAGAATGTCCCGCAGACTCTTGTCCATTATCATCAAGATGCAAGTTTATAACTGCATTGTAACGGCTCGTAAGGTCCTTTCTCATCCTCGTTATTTTCCTTCCTGCTCCGTTTCTGTCTCGCAATCAGACTCCATTTTCAGCTCGATTGCGCACGTGACTTTCCTGGCTCTCACGGTGCTTCCCCGGGAACAGGAATCTCGACTTTTATAAGACGCATAATTGCCATAATAAAACGATGGGGAAGCGAGTCGAGTCGAGTCGAGTCATTTCTCGAGTCTAACGCGACCGGTAAACGCTTGCGTAAAAGCTCTATTGCTCGTGACTGTTGCTGCGACTTCTATTAAACTCTATCTCGTATACAATTGGGTTTGGTTAAATTTAACGAAAATCTGCTCGGTTAAATTTTCACGAGTCGGTCCGACTCTTCTCTCACGATCCACTAGCGATGTCTGTTTGTTTACTGTCGAACGTTTCGGATAAAAATTTCCATAATTACGATTACGTATTTAGATAGTTTTGCGATCGAAAAGAATTGAATAAATGTATGATGGTTTCGACGCACAGGTTCGATCAATAATACAAACATTATTTTATAACAAGTCTGGTAGATATATAAATTTTCATTCGTTCCATCCAGTACAAACGAGATTGAATCCAATTCTTGCCTTAACTTTCTTGACGTTAGTATTATTAGAGCAGATAACAAATTGAACTAGTGGGGCCTACAGCTATTAATGCTTTTTTTTATTTTGTGTGTGACTCTCCACGAGCCACACAAAGAACTTCCCGATTTTACGTTTTAAGAAGATTATATGTTTTAAAAAAAAAAAAAATTTTTTTTTAAATTTTTTTTTAAAAAATATTTTTTTTTAAATATATCTAAATATATATATATATATATATATATATATATATATATATATATATATATAGTTGCGTTTACTTCTTCGGTGGATACGCCTCTCGTATAAATTGCAATGTTGAATCAACTCCTTTCGAAAAAAAACAAAAAACTAAAAAACTACTTGACCAAAATGGACCAAAATCTAATCAGCTCTAAGTTACAGCGGGGCACGTTAACGGCAGAAAACGTTAACGAAAAATTTGATACCATAGAAACGGACTCTCTCTCACACACACACACACACGCGCGCGCGCACACACACATACCGACATTTTGATAAAAACAGTCTAAAATGACTCCAATGACCATGAAACGTGAAGATCTGCTAAAAATTCGATTTTCGGGGTAATTACAATAACTTCCCTATAAATCGGGAAGTTAATAATTGGTACTATAAGGATACTTGGTTTGGTAGATATATAAATTTTCATTCGTTTCATCTAGTACAAAAAAAATTGCAATGTCATATATGAAATTCCTTGCAAAGGTTGTAATCAGTCTTACATCGGACAAACTTCTCGTCATCTAGATACACGTATAGCGGAACATAAACGTAATATTTTTCGGCCTCCGTCACAGCACACAGCAATGACGAAACATTCATTGGATTTCGACCATGCATTTCATTTTGACAACGCTAAAATACTGGACAGGGAACCTAATTTACAACGAAGATTAAACAACAAAGCGTTAATCTTAGATATGAAACACCTAAGATTCATGACTACTACGCTGCATTACTAAATCAGTAATGTTTTATGATGAAGTTTCTAAATTTTTTAATAGTTTTCTTTATATAGTATTTACTATAACTTTGGTTTTGATTCATTCACGTGTCTTTTTCAAATTATACTTGGATGTTGATTTCTTTTCTATTACCACAACACTGTTGGGGTATAATGCTGGTGTGGTCTAGTGATCGAGACGAATCATTTTGGTTTTGAATTTACCGCCTATTATTGACTTAACGTGCATTGATCGCTCGCTTCTGATTGGTCAAGTTCCAATTCTTTGTCCTGATGTATTTACTGTTTACGTTGCAACCTTCAGCAAGGATCAGTTCAGTATCTACCAGCATGGAATCAGTATAGTCTTCATAAATTTTACGTTTACCGTATATAACATGTGAAAAAGATAAATTTATTCTACTGTGTGAAACATATTTTTAAATTACGGTCATTATTATAAAGTTACATTTTGTTACAGACGCAAAATCTCTTGAAAATGATCCTCATCAGGATCGAAACATCGAGGTTTAAAATTGCAAAATTGTTATAAAATAATGTTTGTATTATTGATCGAACCTGTGTGCCGAAACCAATCATACATTTATTGCGATTACGGTTAATAAACTGGTTGGTTAAATAAAAATTTAAATGCCATGACGAAGAAACGTTTCTGCAAACCGTAGATGTTTAAAGTCGGAAATGATTTATGTGCGAAAAAAGCACCGCTTTCCCGAAAGTAGTTTCATTTTGTAGGGCAACGTTGGAGCTGGGTACGCTAAGTGACATGTCATGTAAATTCAAGTCTCTGCAGCGACCTAGAGTTAGTGCGTCAAGCGTGTTTCGTAACGTCCGAAATTTTTGTCCTGGGAATTAGTGTCGTTGCACTATCAATAAACGCGCTGCGCTTGAAAAGAATTGAAAGCTGGACGATTTTTCCGGCGCGGCGCGGCGCGGCGCGGCGCGGCGCGGCGTGCGGTTCCCACGCGGGCTAGCGGGGCCGGGAAAACCATAAAAACACTGGGGGAAAAACCGAAAACTGTTTTTCGCGTTGTTGTAAATATTCAAATCGCGGCATGTTGGATTACGGCGCTTCGGTTTGTACAATAATGTCGAGATTGAAAACGTATGCGTGCCGTCGCGCTGCATGCACTCGACAAATTAAAGATACCTCGCCGCGAATTGCATACTCCATTTTGGTGACAGGATTCTATCAACGGAGCCCTACGATGCAACGTGCAGTTCACCATTTATGCTTCGCGCAGAATAGCGAGTAAATCGTGGCCACCAGTGAGCAGCAATGGGATCGAGTGCATCGTGAGCAGACTTAATACCTTCCTAAATGCAATTTCGCATATAACTGTGAACGTTTACGCGGGTTTACGTTCCCGCTATGATTCGCGGGAGCACGAGCCAACAGAAACTTACACGACGCGTACACGCTGTTGGAGAAACCATTCAATTTTTATATGCTACATGCCGCACACTCTGCCGAGAATGAACCCTTGGTAAACATCCATCGACTTCAGCTTTTCCGCGAAGCTAACACGATCATTTTGATAGATTGATAGAAAGCAATGAACATTTTCAGAAACGTGCATTTCAATTTTGATTTTAATGTACGCGGAACAAATTCATTTTTTATATAGTACATGTACTTTTAGAAATTATATCAACGTTTGTTAACAAACGAATCTCCGGATACATTTTCTGCACTGTATTCATTGCTTCCACGTGTATACCATTTTGCAAAATAACGACTATTAAATTAACATTGCAGCCTTTTTAATAAATTACACGCAGCGTTGCAAGAGATGGAAATGAAGAATTGCGCGAACGCCTTCCTTATGCTGAAATATACACGTTCACACTTTTACAATAAAATGTTCTAGACTTTATAATAATTTGATGGAGAAGTTGCACAAGCTTTTACGAACTGCTAGCGGTTCAATTTAGTTTCCAAGATGGAAAATTAATGGGCACGGTACTTCTCTCGATTATTAAACTGCTGTATGTTCGTGTGGATAATTTTAATTTCGTAAAGTTATGGTCCGGCGCCATACTTTTCTGACCATTTACCATCTTCTTTGCTTTGAGATGTGAAACGAAGCCGGAAGCGTACACGAGAAAGAAACGAAAACTCGGGTTTCATTTTCGTGTGTGTGTGTGTTCTGTGTTCTATGTCGGACTTTGTTCAACCTGGACACCATTTAAAAGAACCGTTTCGCGAATGGAGAAATTTCACAGGGTTTTCCTACCTCGCGGAAAGAATACTAACGTTCCCTGTTTTTCCGTTAATAGTTTCAATAAATTTTGTTTAAATATTTTCGCGATACTTTGAGAAACGGGACATTGGAAATAGTTCTGTTAGGCGCGTTAGCCCAGTCCTTTTCGGCAGTACGTGTACTCGATGAATATTGAATATTCAGATTCGATTTTCCCAAAAATGGAATCTTCTACGAAGGAATTTCATTTCACATTGCCGATTCACTTTTGCACGAAGAATTACCTCGATTTCGAGTGTTCCACAATCCTCTCTGTTTCTAGTGAAAAACTGTCGGGTTATGTTTCATCGGATTCATCATTCCGACGAATATCTACAATTGAGAATCGAACGCGATCCGACAAAGTCGTCGTTATTAAAAAGCTAGTTTTTAACGGTTCGCAAATGTTGTTACCGTCAGCTTGTTAACGTTTTAAACCCTTTCGATCCTGATGAACGTATATCCCAGTAATGTTTTTCATCCTCTGCAGGACAAGCAAAAAACTATATTTTTTCAAAAATGTTTTACACATTGCCTGGTGAGCTGATCCTTTAAACTGAAGTCGTTTGGTCGGAAGTTTAAAAGTTTAGATAGCAATATGTTTAATGATCTAAAGAATACTTTGAACGACGAGGCACCATCCGAGTGGTAAGGGTTTCGGATTGGACCACCCCGTTCGATAGATAAGATCGGTTTCCAAAGGAAGGAAGAAGACAGAAGAAGATGGAAATAGGTTGAATAGGTTTAAGAGTAATTATTCCGGGGAACGTTCTCGGGAGGTAATATAAACGGGGAATCGATGATAGTAGAAAGTAAGGTGTCGGCGGGTAAGTTGCGCTCGTTATTACCATTTAATGGGCGGCAATTAATTTGTAGGAGACGGTTATTAGCCGCGTCCAACGAGGAATATTAACTTCAGACACTCTTGATACATGCACGTCCTGGCGGACATGATGAAAGACGTGCAATCTGCCGCCACATTAATGCTACTGTCAGATGGCCAGGTGCTGCTTGACCCGTGTAAATCGATCTCAGACTAAATTGCATCGTTAGCCAGTCCATCGGCCACTGCGTTTCGCAGAACGGATCATTGCGCTCAATTTATTCTCGCGATATTATAGTTTAGACGTGGCTCGAAGCTGTTGCCGATGCCCGAGTCACGTTTCATAATGGAAACGACGCGACGCCGCGCGCAGGCTTTCGTTCAAACAATTTTTTCGGAAGCTGCCACAGTTCGATATCGTGGAGAACTAACTCATCCTTCGCCGTTGCCCTGGATCCGCGCATCTAAACGGGAATTGTGTGTTATTGTTATCGCGGTGGCTATTAGTGCACGCGTATTCCGCCGAGTTTCGCCGCGGCCGGCACGCAAGCTAGAATTCAATATGGTTACGAACTCGCCAGGCTATAGAGCCCCGGCGAAACTACCGGATCAATAATTGCTTATCCTTGATAGTCATTGAACAAATTGGAAAATTAGTTGCCGGCCAAACAGATGGTCATTGTACAATCTTAACACTGGCAATTATCGATTAGACAATATTATCCGTCCACCGGATGCTGTTCGATTATTTGCTACGAAACGCGCGATCGAACACTGCTCGGCTAAACAATCGAACACGGACCTAATCTCCGTTGTTTCGGGTTCCACTCGGTCCGACAAAATTACAAGAAACACGAGGATTAACTGTTAAATCTAGTAAGTCTACTAAAAGAAAAAAAAAATGTTCTTGCCAACAACCGTAGTCCCGTTGAAAGCACCGGTTCTCGTTAGATCACTGAAGTTAAACAATGTGGAACGTGAACGGCACTAGGATGGGTGACCGTCTGGTAAAAAACCGGAAAGTGACCCACCCGAGGTGTTTTTCACGTGTTGTTGGCAAAAGGGTGGTTCGGAACCCACCATAAACAGTAGGTCCCGCTGAAAAGGCGATGGTGTGAGTGGAAAGAGGGGGAAATGAATTTGAAACCCTGAGGGGACCAAATATCATGTTACATACATACTAAAAATGTTCTTCCTCCGTTACTTCGAATATTCTTGTTCGCGCGAGAATACGATACCGATTAAATCAATCCTAAATTCGCGATAAAATTTCGTCTCGTTTATACTATTGTCTCTGTTTTTGTATTTCTTACAATGGGGCAACGAACATTGGACACATTTCTCATTAGCGAGTAATGAAACAGAGAGAATCATAGAAGAAGACAGCCTAGAAACGATGACAGTGATTGCAGTTTTGGACAATGGTTGCGAAATGATGAGGAATTACAGGTAAGATAACGGAACACGTACCTGGAAGATAGCGATGACGATGGGGAATCAATTCCTGTCACGCTGATGCATTGGCTGGTTTAAGCACAGCAATCAAACGGTTTGAAGCACAGCCAGAGTCGAGCGTAATCGATTCACAATGCCCTCATACTGTGATAGGATTCTAGTTTATAATACCTTTAAATGAATCTTGCTCGATTTTCGTTTCTTTCAGGTATTACTGTAAATTGCTTGTCGAAAGAGAACAGCGATTCGAGGAAGGACAGCAGTTGCAAGAAACAAGAACCAAGCAAACACGACACATATTGACATATTTAAAGTGTTTTAAATTCCCATTCCTTTAAATTGATCGTCAATTTTCTATAATCCGAACGACGAAGCGAAAACGCCACAATATGTAATAAATTTCCAGCTTATTAGAAAGAAGAAGTTCGATCAAAACATCGCGCTGCAACTTTCTCATGGCGAAAGTGAAATAATTTTTCATTGTATTTGTCAGAGGCCAACTTTCCTAAACGCTGTTAGAAGTTTGCGTAAGTTTTTGCGGTGAACTCCGAACCTCGTTTTGTAATATAAAATAATTGAGTAGCACAGCATATTGTTTTACTCGGCGTGACAAGTACGGTATTACTTAATTAGCACGTTCGAGTAAGACAACTTGCCAGCCACCCGAGACACAACGTTCAATGGACTTTTTCAATGTTCGATAATTGCATCGGTTTGAAGGTGTAGTCCTAGTTTCTAGTTTTTCGATTTATTTATGACACTTCCTACCTTCGGGAGTACAAAACTCTTGGCTTTCGAGGGACCCGAATAAATGGAGTTTTACTGTACTCCGTGAAACGTCACTCAGAACTAATGACTGGTTGCGTTCATTGGGAATAGACGTGGATTACGATTTATCCGAAACATTTCGAAAAATCCTGCCGCGCGTCTATCTGATTCGTATCTTTTCAGTAAAATTGCTTCGGAGAACGTTCGAGAGCTCGTTACACGGTTCTGCGATGATGGAAGAACGAATGGTAAATAATACGACAGGCGAATCGGTAACATGATTCAGCTCTGAGACACGGTCGAGGAAAAATCGAGAAAAACCGCTGGCAGAAAATTAATAGCCGTTCTGGCTGAGTTGGCACGTCATCCTCTCCAAGGCAATCGAAGCGAATCATCGCGTGAACTTCCAACTGGAAATTCAAACCAGTACTTAACCAGGTTTTAACTTCGGGGTATTCTCTTCGTAGATTCCCCCCAGTACGTAAACCGGAGGTAATTAAAAGGTTGAACGTACCGTTTGAAAACAGAGAAATGAATCACCCGATTCTTTTCTCCATTGTGCTTTATTTATCGATTATTTCGTTGCTCGAAAAATACGTTTTGACATTTTTCAAAGATTATTTTCAAAGGGTACTCGCTGTTAAAAAAGAAAACTTAGACTGTTCGTCTCTTTCAATCCTTCCCGCAAAAACTTGTTCCTCGGTGGTAGTTAATAAGATTGGAATGCCAATTAAGACCGGCGCACATAATTTAATCGCATTGCTTCGATCCACTCAATTAAGAAAATTAAATGTTGTTGGTACTTCCGCGTGCATCAGTCACCGGGGTCCCCTCCTCAGTTTTACCATCGGTAATTTCGGAAGTCTCGGTTAACTTAACAAACTCATCGAAAACTACGTCGACCATAAACTTAATTTCTTCGACTCCCATTATTATTCTGGTGCAGAGGTTCTGTCGCGTGTTCACGTAGTCGATACTATCGAGAGAAACTCCCACACCAAAGTTTCGCTTCCTCGAAACATTCCGATGAGTCTATTGTCTTGCGAAAATTTCTTTCGATACTCATTCGATACGCATTCCAGCTACAGAGTTTTTGCGAAACCTCCGCGAGAAAGACCACTTTGGAAATAAAACGAGAATTGTGCGCAGCTTCTACAAGAAGCTAAATGCTGAATACCATTGAATACCATTGAATACCACAGAACACCATTGAATCCATAGAATTAGCTGGCAAATGTTTGCCGAGCACGCACAATACGAAAAGGGCCGAAACAAAGGCCGAAACGTCGAAATGAATATATTTCAAAATTGCTTTCAATCAAATTGATCGAACCGGTGCGCCGAGAACATCAACTTTGTATAACCACAGTTATATGGCAACAGTCTTGGTATCGTATACACCAGCGTTGTAGGTTCAGTTAAGAGGGTGAGGCTTGCAACGAGCTGAAGGATGACTGGATCCCACGATCTTCATGATTATTCGACGTGCATATCCGGCTATTGTACTCCTCTTTTCTCTTGTCCCGTCTCTCCACCACCCACTCATGTATCATTCGAGCCAGTTGTCGTGTACCCTCCTTTTTCCCTCGCGTTCCGCTCTCATCTTTGCCATTCCTGTCGGTTCGCTACACGTTCGTGCTGACCACAGTTTATCATCCAGCAATTATTTTACAGACCTGCTCTCCTCTTCCCCCTCCCCGCGCCCTCCTCCCATCTATGTTTCTTTCCCATCCCCCAGACACCACCCCCGTCTCCCTATCGTGGTTCGCGCGTTTGCTCCATCGCCACTCTTCGCTGGTAGCTATCGCGCGGGGGCTACTGTAAAATATACGTTTGTAGGCGGGTCTCCGGTGGCGCGATGGCCGGTTATTTATTTTTCCAGTAACTGTAATTTTTCAAACACGTACTGGCCGCCGGATAAATGTGCCGGGCTGTTTTTGACGCGCCCTGAAAAATACGATGTCGGCCCGGACGGCGTTTCTCGAGATCTCGCCCTGGCTAAGGAGGGATGATAAAGATCGCGAGCCGGCGAATTGATTTTTCCGCACTGTTGTCCGGGGATTCTGCTGTTTCACCGTTCCGGCCGATCAGATGAACGCCCCCGTGCACGTACATAACGCGTATATCAATCAACCGCAACGACTCCGCGCTATCTTTCCGCTCGAATCAAATGGCGGTTTCGTCGAAAGAAAGAAACGCGCCGATCGACCGGCTCGTTAATTCACCTCCGTCGCAGAAACCGTCCCGAAACATGCTGACCAGCGGCCATAACAATTCCGCAACGTCCAACCAATTGAGATAAAAGCCTAATACTTTAGCAATGTTCGATTGAACCGTTTCGTCGACACGGCCGATGTGTTTCCCTTTTTTTCAAAGCGATCGGTTCCGTTACCGGAGAAAATCGGTGATTTCTCAACCGAGATGTACACGAATATACTAGTGAAAATAAATTCGAAAGAAAGACAGGTTCCATCGCGTTGTATCAAATGCTCGGATACGATAAAGTTTCTCGGAGAAATCCTTCTATATCAAGATAAACGTGTAAGAAAATACGGGAGGGCTCGAAGGTACTCTCTTGTCAAAGATTTAGATGACAGTTCTAGTGTCAGACTAGTGGCTGCGTTTCGAAAATTTCTTGTTGCATCGTGACGAAGGGAGACAGCCGTGAATTTTCAGCAGGTTTCAATAAAATATTCAACGATCTCGTGATTCGAGCGACGTCCTCCTCCCGTTGATTCGTTCAATTTCTAAGTTTATTACGAAGCTCGAATCGAATCGAGGATATCCTCTTCCTTTTATCCCCGTTGAAACGTAAGAAAACAGCAACAATGAGATTGCATCTTCGCGGGAACCGCCGCGCCGCGCCAGGGACACGGAAGAAGAAACCTCGAGCAAGTCGGTTTACCTCTGTCGTTTTCACCTGCGGCGTCCCAGAAGGCGTCCAGAAATCCCGTTCCACCGTTTCGTGGCTCAAAAAGCTCTTTTGTTTCAGACGTGACGTCGTATCGATAGCCTTCTCGATCGCCAGAAAGCGAAATCAAAACAGTCGAGAATGTTCGATTAGATCGCGTTGCGCCGTCATTGATTTTCGAATGACGTCGCTGAAGGTCGTAAATCTTCAACTCAATTCACTGAGAACGCGAATTAATCGATTCCTTACCATCTATTGGACGGAAAGGAGATTATTGAACGAACTAGCACTTTTAACAAAATAAACTCTGAATTTATTTTAACACAGTCGAATTTACAAAATGATCAAAGGTGATGGTACGTGTTTGATGTCTCGAGATGAACTGAACTGCCGGTGAACATAATGGAAAACTGTCGGTTTCAAAAAGGAGTGACTTTAAAAATTGAGCCATGCGGATTCGTCGATTGGGATTTTCTTCGATATTGGTGAGGGAAGCGGTCGTCTCAGCTAATTGGTTAAACTTGTAGACAATGCGAAGGGTAAATGACCGCCTCTCGCTATATTCACTCGCAGGACTGTCATACCTGTGAGTGAGCCACGCGGAAAATCGCCATGGCCCAGGCAAGAGGCATAGCGAGTCGTAAGTCCGAAAGGTGTTTGACTCAAACAAGGCATGGTCAATATGTAATACTAATTAAAAACGAACTAAAAAGTACAAAATAATGTTTCCTAGTTCCATACAGATTCCCAATACTGTACTGATAGTCCTAAAAATTGTGAATTTTGAATAGCTGTGAAAATACTTGTAAGATTTCAAACGAAAATCGTGGGGCGCATGCAATAAATAATTGATGCATAAATAGTTCACCTAAATCACTAAAAAATTTATTTCTCCGCAAATGATATGGACTGTTGTGTGACTTTTCTCAACGGCAGCTACTCTCCACACTCCTTACTATTATCTTGCGCCTCACGTTTTTCGTTTTAAATCTTACAAGTATTTTCACAGCTATTCAACAATTCACAATTACAAATTTTTAGGACTATCAGTATAGTGTTGGGAATCTGTATGGAATTAGGAAACATTATTTTGTATTTTTTAAAAATTCATTTTTATTTACATAATTATTTTCTGCTTTCTAGTCGTTTGTATGTGAAAGTTTTCAATCGATTTTTAACATTTTTACCACGTTATGAAATTATAACAGAGACGTGTACTAAATTCAGACAGTATTGCGACCGCAGCATATCGAAAACAAATGCAAGCAGTAACGGTGTAACGATTCTTTCACTTGGTAAAAGAAGCGATGATGTACTACGAATCGTCGCGCGGCGACGTACTATCATATACTGAGCTCTGTCGGGGCGAAGTGGGTCCGTGGAGTGGGGACGAGTCAGAGTGCGCACGCATAGTAAAGTAGAGAACGTTGTCGCGCGGAGTGGGGATCGCTGAACGCGATCACGTAGGTTTCGCGGGGAGGTGAAGAGGAAAAATATTTAATCGTTATTGCTCCGAAGCGGATAGACTTTTTAAAAAAATTTTTTTTGAATAATGCATTGCCATCCAGTTCTGAGCCATATGCCCGAATTCAAGTCTCTAGCTCATCAGGAAGTTAGTTTAAAATCAATTGCAAAATTTGCCACCGACAAACAAACAAACACACAAACAAGAAAGCGAGCTAATAAAAACGTGGTAAAAAAAGGTGACTCGAATCTGGTCGCCAGACGCGGACCTAGGAATTGTAAAACGCTAAATCAAAGGAGGAGTGGTGGCATTTCGGAGAGATTGCTGCTATACCTGGTTCGGCGTTATTTTTCTTTAAGGAAATGTGCAAGGCAGATGGGGTCATTTTATGACCTTGACTACCTGGCTTACAAATTGAATTAGTAATGAAGTAAGAGTGCCAACTTTTTTTTTCTTTACTTGGAATGAACAGAGAACTGCGACGATACTTTCACATGAGATTACACTGTCTATTACTGATTTTGCATTTCTAGTTGTTCGATCAACTTGAACAGCCTATGGCGCCAGGAGGCGGTCTAAGCACGGCCAGACGGACATCGGGCACGCAGATACGTTCTCTTGGACTGGAGAAAGATCGATAACTTCGACAGTGAGTGGGCCAGACTATGTGTAATATGCGCGGAAACTTCTAAATTGGCCGACGACGTCGAATTTTACGATTTTATTGGAAACGCGTATGTCGGTTATTCGGCGCAGCGCGTGGCGAGAGGGTTGATCAGAGACCCAGGGGTGGTGATGCGGGGGCGGGCGGGGACGGGCGGTACGTTCCACGATTCCCTTGCAGTTCGTTTGAGGAATACGTTCCGTTCTGGTGGAACGGCGCAATTACTGGGATTGTTTAATGGACGCCCGATTTCGTTCTCATTCGGACGGTAAATTTTCAGTTCCATAAAATAAGAAACTCGGGAAATTGGACGGCCTGGAAAACATATTTCGAAGTCCAGGCTGAGCCGCTGGACGTTCATCGTGAACAGCTGTATAGACAGTTTCGAGAATGTGACTTAACCCTCATCCGTCCCTCGTATCAATTTGACACAGTTCTTCCGAAATAAGTTAGACTGTTCTATTATTTGTAAGTAAATTTCTCCGATCTCGGTGACTTTCATCTTTTTAATGCGAAACATATAACCGCAAAAACCAAAGGTATAAATGTTAATTCATCAATTTGAATGACAAAAACGTCGATAAGTATGTAACTATTATAAATTCATCGATTTTTATTATCACTGTGTCAATTTGACACCGTGGGACAGATTCAGTTCGGGAAATGAGGGACGGATGAGGGTTAATTCGCGAAGTTACGCGAAAAATGCTGGTTGATTAAGGCGAATTTTGGATTTGGATATATTCGTCTCGAATGAATCGTCCACAATGAATTTCTATTTTTGATGGATAGACTGGACAGCGATCACGCAGAAACTATCGCAGTTAAAACGATTCTATGATCAACTAATTGAAATTTGAATTGCACCTAACAGTTTCGCAATGAGTTAGAAAAACGAAATGACGTTTTCTAAAAAAAAAAAAATAGAAATTTGTGTTTCAATGCAGTCGTAGCAAATACCATCGTATCGATGTTGTTTCTCCTTGCAGCGTACACGAGAACTGTTTTATACAGCGAACCGAATACCCGTGGCAGATCGATAACGCAGTCAGCAAACAAAAGGAGTAGCAACAATTGATCAAGAAACATTAAACGAAGAAAACAACGGGCTAGAGAATTTTCTCTTCCATGAAATTGAAGAGAATGCTGCTCGAATAACAGGATTTCTGCCACAATATCGTGGCGAGCAAGCGATACGCGCGTTAATGTGGACGAGGATGGGGAAATTCGTTTGAGTAGAAAATATCACGTCAAGGACGGGATTATTAAAGTGGATACGGCCGTGGGATATAAGGTGATGTTCGGCGTGTATATCTTAAGGGATGTGTGCGTACTGACACAGGGATGTACACGGGCCGATGTATCTCGAGATTACGAAGATACATCGGCGACGACGTAGCCGACAGTCAGATATATTGAAGTCTGTCGGAGCTGGCAGACTGGAACAGCGGGAAAGGCAAATTTTCAATAATGTTCTTTTCGCTTTAAGGGACATTGACGGTCTGAGAGCCGAGTTGCTTAACATTTTGGTCGCGATTTATGAAACTGCTCCACGTCAAGAGACGAGTTAAGCTCGATTCTGGTCTTTAAGCCCCCGCGCAATCATTTATTTTGTGGTCGCGGCGATTAGAACTTGTTTGACGTTCACAATTTTGTTCGAAAGTAAAGCAAATTTGTAGCTATAACTTGTCTATACGTTATCGATGACAACATCGAGTTTAGAGTATCCTTCTCTTCGAATACTTATCGGTACCTCCTCCGATACAGTACTATACTCGCCAAACAACAGTTTCGCGCAGTACATGGTTGGCTTATTAATACTATGGGCACGAATATTCCATTAACTGTATATCATTAGCGCATGATACTTGTAACTACTATCGAGGATGCTAGAATTGTTAATGCAGTTTCGTAAACAAGTTACTATGCTCCGTACATAGCGAACTACCACGAAGTACGCGGAACAGATACTATTTAACGGTTTCATCACACAAGTACTTTTAATTATCGCATGGTCCCGAGTGTAATAAACTTTTAATCGTATTCAAATTGATAGTACCAGACAGGTCAAAATAAACGATTCGATTGTTCAGACCTCGTTTCGATTAAATACTTTCTACGTGCTATCGGAAAATGCAATTTTGTTGCGCGATAAACATAATATATGCACAATTAACAACTACATTACGCCGATCGGTAATCGATGATTTCTTTATTATAATTGACCGACGTACGCATTGCAAAGAAAATAATCTATTCTAATAATTCATTAAATACCAATCACGATAGAAACTGTGATTAATCGGCGATGAATTATTAATGCGCGCGGCACATTTGATCATTAAATTTTCTATAATTGCTTTATTATTGATTATAATTGCGGAAATGAAATAATTCTACCCATTGAAATTGCTTTTCCATATATGTTACGCCACTTTTCAAACATATTATTGTTTCTTCAACAACTGTTATTGGATTACGTTCAAAATAGAAATTAACCGTAGATAGAACTTGGCAGAAAACATGGATACGAAAGAACTGTTTTCGCATTTTTAATGCTTCTCGATGCAAAGGTTTCTTATAATATAAACTTCGCGTCTCACTGTGCTATAATTACAGAAGCACTTTTAATTTGAGACAGCGAGCTTTCACTTTCTGCTTTCTCAGCGCAAACAATTATTTGAATACACACGACGACAGGATGGAAATCAGTTTTTGAAATTTCGTTTAATTTATTTTTCCAAAGTGTACTTTCAAAATTCAGCTATTTACAGACACTTTCCTCGACGAATTTAATCAACTGCGGGAACTGTGGCAGGCGAGTCTTTATTAGAATGAAAGAAAGAATGATGTAATCTCTTCTTCGGCGAAAAAACTTTCGGGAGCGAGTGTAATATATTAGACGGTGTTTAATAAAGTCGAGGTGGAAACTGTACGTCTACCGATCGTTTCGAGAATTTCAATCGTAAATTGAACAGAAATTTCTAAAGCACTCTAAGGAAACTTATTACCGTAGGATTTGTTAAAATATAATGCAGTGCTAATGAGAGACAGAGAGCTACTTGTATGGATTAAAATTTGACGATGAAGACGCACTGGCTAACGAGGATGTATAATATAGAAAGACAAATATTTGCAAGAGAAATCGTTCGGCCAAATGGAAGTAACTGCGTATTACGACACGCCGAGGGACGGATCGTTATCCGAACAGCGTACTATATTTTCGATTTTATTGTATACAGCGTGTTCGCAGTATTTCGTATTCCCGGTACAAAGGTGCAGAGGTCGGCGCAGAGTCGGTACGTAATAAATTTACGCGGCCACTCTGACTGTCTGAAAGAAGTAATGGGCTTACGTAAATATCCGCAATATCCGCAGACGAAATCAGAAATTGTTATGCGAAACTCGGTGAAATGAGAGCGCATTATAATCAATGGAATTGTATCCGCCTTTACCGGGGCTCCTCGCATCTTTGTGTAGTATTCCGAGCGCGTCTAGTTGCGCTCGGAGCACCGCATTTACAAGGATAATGAGATAGCTAGTGGAAGAAGATATACTCACGTATAACTGCTTTTCGAGAAGTTGGGAGCGGGTGGGGAGGGGTTGCCAGGGGAAAAGTTAGAGATCTCGTTTGTTCACGGGGGTCGTCGTCTGTGTCGATACGCACGGGGACAAGTTGGCGTCAACGACGTCAGAAAGTTAGCTAGCCCAGGAACCGCTGCCGCCGCCGCCGCCGCCGCCGCCGTCGTCGTCGCGAAACGATCGCTGCCCTCGCAACATAATATCCTATTTATAATCATTTACGGTGGGTGGCCAGATTAGCTGCCCCCGGATCGGATAATCACGCAACCCCGGACAATTAATATTCGATAGTCGCAAAGTGACAAAGCGCCGTTCCGTCAGTCAAACAGAGTACACGCGTACGGCGCGGCGTGAGATTACGCTGCGCGGTCGCCGCGCCGTAATGAATCTCTGATGAACGGATCCAGTTTAGCCGAACGATCGAATTCACTCGATAAGGGGGTTCGCTATAATTACCGGGGACACGCGGAACCGCTTGATCTCGCCGAATCTCTACTCAAGTTTTTTCTTTTATTTCCCGTTACGGCAAGATTGCTGACGGCCACTCCGCGCCAAGGCGATCACGCTTTCTACACAGGAAATTGCGGATGTTCATGAAATTGCATGGGATCGTTGAACAAGATGCCTCCACTGAAAAGTGATTTTTCATTTTTTTCATCTTGTTCGAGTTTTATGAACAATACACCACTGGGAACGAACAAACGGTAAAAAAAATTTCTACGTGCTCGGCTCGTTGAGCTCGTTTGTAGTTTTCGTTTGCACGGGTTAGAAAAAATATTGTAAGTGAAAACTGCGTAGAACACTAAGGGAAATAGGAGAAACGTACGTTTTGTTTCGTTTGAGAAAGAAGCAGATTGAATTGCTAAATAATTTTATAACAAAAAAAAAAAAACAACAAACAAAAAGAGAAAAACAGCGATTACGTCCATCAGCGTTTACGCCGAGTTATTAAAGAAATATCAATACGAAACGAACCAGCGAAACATGATTTCGCCTCGACCGTAAATTGATGTCTATCTCGAACGACGTTATCATGCATTCTAAATAAACGTCAGCGGAACAATTGATAAATGTTTATAGGGTTCATGGATGTGTGCGCGGAGCTGTACTATTTCGGCGATCTACTGAAATGTTTTTCAACTTCGATTACACGAGCCGCGCACTGGTTTACGTCGGACACGTGAAAAATATTCTGAACACAATTTTACAAACAGAACTGATTTCCCAGTTGTCGCTGTTTCTTGTCCGCGGTAGACCTTACAATCTTTCGGACCTTGAGGTGATTGCACTAGGTGTTCCGACTAAAATAACTAAAGGCTGAAGGACCACCTTCCCACTTGGAAGGAAACAAACACAAAAAACTGCCCTTAACTATATATTTCAGCTATTTACAGGTTTAGAACGCGTTGCTATTTCGAGTAGTGACCGGAGTCGCGTCTAACGAAGATCTGGTAAAAAAAAGGAAAAGACAAGAAATGGCGGCTCGGCCATCCCCACTTCTTGGACACCCCCACCTTCTCGGTAGTCCCCACATTCTTGGGGTTTCATCCCTACTTTCTTGACTTGGGGGTGCCGAATGCAATTAAATTGCTGCGACTGGCCCAAGGTTGTCACGGTTGCACACATTTGGCGACCAATCCTTGGGTCGTAACATGTGTATAGCAGCCTTGGGATCCCAGCAGCTACGACCATGAGGAAATAGCAATTTAACCGTTTTACGGCAAGGGGTTTCTTCGAGGGTACCCGGATACGGACGGTAAGTTAAAGGGGTAGGGTACCCACGTGACATTACTAGAATCTAACCAGAATCTAACTAGATTTTGGGCCAAAACAGGGCTTTACGCGGGGTCGTTTCACGTCCTTATACGATTATATTTTGAGCTGAGTGAGGGCTTATTCGAAAGAGGAAGGTTACACGCAGTTGGCTCTTCTCATGTTTTTTTAGATGAGGTTTATATGAAGTAATATTAGTGTCCAAAGTAGGCGAAAAAAATGAAGAAAAATTCCAGAGATTCTAATGTATTTTTCGTTCACAAAAAGCTTTTTCTCGCGAAAATATCGAGAAGAGCCAGCTGCGTGTAACCTTCCTCTTTCGAATGAGCCCTCACTCAGCTCAAAATATAAACATATGAGGACGTGAAACGACCCCGCGTAAACCCCTGTTTTGGGCCCAAAATCTAGTTAGATTCTGGTTAGATTCTAGTAATGTCACGTAGGTACCCTACCCCCTTAATGACGCTGACAGGTCCAGCGCCGTAGCCAGACTACCAAAGGTCACGTACCGATCCCAGGACACAATAGAAATGTCTCTGCCATAAAATTGACCAGCGCAGGCCGCTTCAGTCGCCGTGTCAATTTCATTAGATAAGACACCGTATTATCGAATGGACGGAAGCGTCGGACGAAATTTATTCAGTGAGCGTGAACGCGACGCGTACAAGTGCGATATTTGCTCGGAGGAGATTCAAGGTGTATCGTAAAAGTACAGATCGGCGAAGGAAGCCGAAGGGCCAGCTGCTGAAACTCTGCAGCCGGAGAGCGCTGATCTGGACACAAAATTTCGAAGGATTTCTAAGGGAGAGACGCCAAGGCTGAATTGGCCCATGGGTAGGTGCGCTGTGCCACGAATCTTACGAGGCTATTCAGATAATTCACATCGGAGGTTTAACGAGGGTCCATAAAAACGGACCGTCGCGTCGGATGGAGTAAGAGGGGAACGAACGGAACGAACGTCGATTCGCTCGAGTTGGACGACGGCGTCTAACGCCGCGCCGTTCCCCCCGTTGTCCTAACATTCGTTCGACTGTCCGGGGGCCCCGGCTACCACCGGACAAACAGAAATTAATTAGAAGCAGTGGAACGTTTGCTCTCCTTACGATAGTTCACCGGTGACTCTGAAACAAGATTACTGGATTTGCTGTTTTTGTTCGGGCCGCGGAGCGTAATTCGTTTGCGAGCGCTCGAATCGCCGTCGACGTCGCGTCGTGGCGTCTTCTTCTGCCCCGTCTTCGGGAACCGACGACGCCCGGATGTCGACGGCAATCGTCCCTCTTCTTTCACCCCGAACTGCGCGCCACCCCGGACAAGATGGTATTTTTGTTTCTTCGTTGCCAGTTAAAAGGAGGTTGCGGGCTAGGGACGCCGCGGCACGGGGGCGTTCACGAATTTGGCAGAAGAAGCGCCGGAGGAATGGCGGAAGTTAACTTACTGATTTTCCACGGAACTTGCCACCGATTAATTGGTTTACTTCCAGCGCGCACCGCGAGCCAACGAACTTCTCCTCTCGACGGCAAAACAGGCTTTGCTCGTCGAGAGCTCCGTTAGCTACAGCGACTGTCACGGCTTTCTCGCCGTTTCACCCGAAATTTCCAGGTCCTGGTTGCACCTCGATCTCCGCTATCGATCTCTATCGATGCCGGGACACGCGGCACGCTCGGATGCTCGCTAATTCGATCCAGTGGAAATTGTTTCTCAGATAGGTATTCGAATGCATCCCCGCGTGGCGTGTCAACTGCTGCTACGAATAATGCTGTTAGCCGGTTCTACCAATCGAATTGGTCAAGTTTTTAGGCGGCTGCTCGCGCTAACCGAGTGAATTTAAACGGATTCACCGGGTTACCGTGAAACCTCTTACATATTTTCCTGCCGAACACGTGAAATTAGTCCTGCTCGCATCGGTGTTTGGGCTTATTTTAATCATCAACATTTCAACGGTCCACCGGTATTATGTTTGCAGGCTCGTTCTCTTTCGGAGATAAGACCTCCGTTGAGCTCGAGCCACTAAGCGGTAGGGATAGAGGTGGGGTAGGATCGTGGAAATTTAAGCGCTACTTGGTTTGAGTAAAATTTCACCGAGCACTAGTACATTTATCTCGGCCCCGTAGCGAATAGGATGTCCGTCGCGAGTCGGGGAACTCAAATGAAGAAAATCAATAGCCCGGGTAAAATAACATCCCAGGTATAAGGAAAAGCCGCGCCATCGAAAAATATTGATACTTTAACTAAGGAGGAAAGTTTGGTCGATCTACACAGAGATGTAAGAAACGGGGATTCGCGGGGGTGGCGAGGGTACGGGAGGAGTGTTGGGGGCGGCAACTCGGCATCTGCGGCGGCTGGTATTGACGGGTCTCCAATTCTATCAGACCCTGGAAAAATATATATGTATTGGATGGCACATTATCGCATATTAGTCATAAAACTTTTTCCGCCAGCTGAAGGGAGGGCGGAATATATCTCGGGTCCGTGTCAGACGTCCACGTGGATTATCGTCGTTCGAACGACGGCCTGGAGTGGCATTGATTGCGACGCTATGATTGCGAACGGACGACGATAAGCAGCAGAGGAAAGCAAAATCGAAACTTTCTCCATAATTGTTGAGTTATCGCTGCAACGTCGTCATATTGGGGGATCTACGGCGTTAAACCAAAACGATAGAATTACAATAGAACAGGCTGTTCAGTGTCAAATTAGTAATGAATCTATTGAAACCGTCTATGATCGAATTGCATATTTGTTGGTGTGATATCGATAATGTCGACCACGGGATTGTAAATGTGCGATACATGAAATTGAATAAACGTGGTCTAATGGAGTTCCAAGTTTGCTTTTAATTAGTCGAATACTTTTCTGTGTGCCCAATTAAATGTTCAATTTGCCATGTTTACCCGGCTCAATTAAAAACGTAGCAATTCGGTTAGAGTATCAGCCGCGGACGCGTTTAGAAAGAAAAACAGAGCTGCTCGACCGATGAAAAAGTGGTTTACGAGAGCATGCATCCGTAACCGATAAATGACTGTTAGCTGCAGTCGTATCAGTTTAATGCTCGCATTCTACAATCCGCTCGACACGTAACTGCCACGTGACTGATCATAAAAACCGCGCGTGATCAAAGCAATTATTTAATGACACAGGAAGCGATAAGTTGAGATTTATCTTAAGGACCCCGGGCGGGTCCCTTCGCCCGGGGTCTGGTATTAGGTAGGGCCCGGGGGGAGCTTCACTCCCCCCTGGGCGGTTTGTTAGCTAAGGGGGTGGCCAGTTGAGTTCTCGGAGATCCTGCCCCCCATCCCTTACGTTAGCTTAGGTGGGCGTGTGGTTTTAGAGGGTAGTCTGGAGGAGGGGAATACCAGGCTTTGTTAGCCTGGTGACCCCCTTCCTTGAGATAGCTCCGCATAACCGCCGGCTCCCCCCCCCCCCAGGGTGATTAAACACATTAAAAAAAAACGGTTATTTATATTGCTTTATAAATCTCTGTCATTTCACCCAATCTTACTGGGTGAACAACAACATTTTTATATTTATTATTTTAGCCAAAATAATGACGCTTTTACCATGGAAATGCTATCGGAACATGATAACATTTAAACGAATGCAAATTGCAGAGATAACACGAGCACAATGAAGAGGAAAATTTTAGTAACAATGTGGTTTCTGTACATTACAGTGATGCGCGAAATAATGCAGGATTACACAGTTGCTACGGAACTATACTCTCTGCGTTATTTTTAACGTTTATCATTGTTGCCTAAGACAACAGATCAACATTAAATAGGCGCCTTTATATACATATACGTAACAATGTAGGTAGCACTTGCAGTCTGTTTGATCGTATACACAAATGACGCAACAATCGAACAGGTTAACACGGCATTCGATCGTGGACAAACTTGCTGCAGCGTGGTAAAGTTCGAACGCGTTCGAACTTTTCAAGCCTGGGAGGCTTCAAAGAGAACTACATACAAACGCCCTCACTTTTGACAAGTCCAAACACCACAGACGATAGAGAGTCGAGCGATATCGCAAACACAGAATGATTCGTGAATGAATGAAAGTAAACGATCGTACAACACGGAGCTAGTCAAACGCGGATTCATATAAAACAGCGTAAATATTACGACAGTATCCGCAAAAGTTGTTACGCGTGTAAACGTTGCGCTGCGCCGTGTAACCAATCGGGAGAGTAGTCTCTACGCTACAATATTTAATTTTTCAATCTACACTTTGGTATATTTAGCCTGGTAGGATAAAGTCGCAACGCCGAAAAACCGAAACATCGAACTCGCCTGTTTAGGCCGCTCGCTCTGAATCGTTTGCCGGCAGAAGTTTGATCAGGCCCGATTTCATCGTGGCCTGCTTTCCCTTTCCCTTCCCCTAGTACCCTTACTACGAATTTCCCAAGAGTGGAGCGACACTAACTTCCCCTTTTCTGCGAGTATTGGACGAACGCTTTGCAACCATGCCCGAGTGGCTCTAAGTCGAAAGTTAGGTGACTTGCTAGTCGCCCCTATCACACGGCCAGGTGGCTCTTGATTTTAATTAATTTTCCTCTGCGCCACGCATCGAACTCTGCTCAATTTCGAATATCAACAGTGTCGCAAGACAAGATGTAAAATATAATATATACGCGCGTCAATTTCGATAGAATTCCATTCAAAATGTTAATGTAACAACCTGATCGGAGGGATACGGTTCGTTGCATCGATCAAATGTCGTCAATTCGCCGATGACAGTTTCATGAAAGTGTAGCGAAGAGAACAAATGTTTAAATTTTCATTTATGCATTATTCATGCTGCGCTGACTTTATTGCCTCGGCTCAGACCACTCGTTAATATATGCGGTAGCATAGCGTGTACCTGTATTATCGTTTCTTCAAGCCATCGTACATGGACACGAGACGTCGCGTATTCGATTATCGTGGGACGCCCGATGTCAAAGCGTTCGAACATCTCGAGACGCTCGAACATTGTCTCGCGTTTGCAAGCTTGTTTGCGTTTAAACGCCGCGCCGTTCGAACCTGCGCGAACATTGCCATTATATTAGACCGTATACACGTTCAAACGTGTTCGAACTAGCTTGCTCGGGGACCCATCGTTACTGACAGTTATCGACAGTTGGCGTTAATGGTCGATGCTAAAGCACCCACGACTGACGCCTATCGCTTACCCCAATGACGCGTTGTTCACACCTCCGATAAGCTTAGCGACTGTGTTGTGGTGCACTTTGTAACGGCGCAATGAATTCGAAATTGGTTCCACGATGCATCGACAACCGCTTCGAATGATAAAGAATAATAAAGGTGTCGCGTTACAGGTCCTAAACGAATTTCCATAAACCGGGGACAGTTTAACGAAGGGTAAAACGAAAATTGCCTCGTCGGGGCTCTTGGATATCGTGTGCAGGAATAAGTTCCTGTGAAAATCGTTTCGATAGGATCTGATTAACGATTAGGTTGCAAGATTATAAGCTACGTATAAGCTACCCAATCCAATGTCTTTCTTTGATCATGATTACTCCGCAATAATAACTACAATGAACCTAGAACCATTATCTGCTCGGAGAACAGTATCCGATCAGAGCTTTATTTTTAATTTAATTAACAATCATATTGACTGTTCCTCTCTACTGGCGCAAATCAATTTTTATGTACCAGAACGTGAACTGAGAACAAGAGCGTGCTTTCAAACACCTAAAGCGAAATCTACTTATGGATTAATTAATCCAATGAATCGCATTATCTCAAAATCATGCACTATATATAATCGTATTGATTTTTTCAGTGATTCTTTACAAAATTTTCAAATGCAACTACGCAGGATTATATGATAATACCATATCGATTGTACCATTATTCAGTTTTTCTTTTGTGCATGTCCCTTCTTTGTTATTACACGAGCAGTATTGTATCTTTCTCTTTCTTTTTTCGTTTCTTTGATATTGTAAACACTTATGTAAAGGGGCTTCAGTCCGTCTATAATAAATAATAATAATAATAATTATTATTATTATACAATGGATATATCGTGTTTTCATATTATTACAAATTACAGAAATATTCTAGGTGGTCGTAGTTGTTGGTCCAACGTCAAGCGTGTTATTATTTTGCCGAGCACAGTATCTATCGTGAAACTATTGGCTGTTGAGCAATTTGATCGTCACTTTCGATGCAGGGAGCGTTTAGCGCGCGCCGCGCCGGTAGCTTAACCAAAGCGTTCGTTAATCATTTAAATAGGAATAGAGAGGCGGGTGGCGTGCGGATTCAGAAATCGAAACCAGACCAATATGCTGTAGATCACGGAACGATGCCTGTTACCATTCGAACGTAGAACATCGGATTTCGATATTCTTCGGTAGACGGTTGTCGGCGCGATGGTTCCGGCTGTTCCGTCGCGCGTTTCCGTTCAAGTTCTATTTTCGAGCGGGCTGCGGAGAAGCGGTATCACTCGAGCTATTATCCGCAGCCTCGAAAACTCTATACCACGAAAGTGCACGGCACTCGAGCCGATACGCCATGAATCACCGGTCGGCCGCGCGGCCTGTGGGACATCGGATTTCATTTATAAAGCAAATAAATCTTTAAGGCGAGAAAACACCGGGGTCAGCACCGGGGGATGAAAAGGGACGAAGGTCGCGGGGCCGAGAAAGGATGGACGGTCGAGCGAAAAGATTTGCGAGCACCGGACCCACCGGAACCGACCGCTACGCCCGCGCCACGCCGCGCCGCGCCGTTTTCACGAGCACCGGTCAAATATTAACCGGACTTTTTACTTTGTAACAGCATAGTTGCCCTTATCCGTATAAGATCGAGTGGATATTCGGGTGTTACGTGGAATCCGCGTCGCTCGAGTAGAAAATTAGAGGAAAAATCCGGTCTCCGTTCGACTAACTCGCTGCGTCGCGTCGTCTTAGGCGCTGTGTATCGTGCGGTTTTACCCCGGCGCGACGCGGCGCTGGGCACTTTTCCAAGATGCGATGAATTACTAGCTGCTACGCGGCTCATTCTCTAAACAATATCTCACCAGTTAATTGAAATCCTGCGTGAACGATTGTTTATGCGAGCCAGCCTCTGCCAGCCTCTGCCAGCCTCGGAAATAACGTGTGCGTATTGGCAGCTGGAGTATCGATACTGGATTTTCGTCAGCGTATCGTAGGCTGTGAACGGAAATAGTAGTAAAATCATTGAACGCAAATAATTCACAGGATTCTCCTTTATGGGAGTGTGCGTACTTTGCAATTGGCTCTCATTAGTGCGATTGACAATTATTATTAATATCGAGCTGATTTTTCATTTGAACTCCGTTCGATATGCTAGCGAGATGCGTCACTATATTTATCCCGTGAATTCGAGCCTCGCATTACATATTCCGCTGTTCATTGATAATACGCGTAGCCGTATCGACTGTAATCACTTGATCGCGTTTACTGATATTCATTTTGTAATCAGAGCATAAACTCGTCAGACGATTAATTACCAAACAAATGAACGACTGAACACGATGCTGTCGATTAAGGAATAATTATTCAATAGACTGTAACGTATACCGTAATCCAAGATGGTGCAATAATTGGCTCGATATTTCGTTATTTGCTAATGACATTTTAATCCGCAATAGTTATTACAGATTCATTGTAACATATGTATATTGGGGATACGTGGGACGTTCGACCCGTTCGAATACAAATTTTTCTTCGAATTAGATTAATTAATTGCAATTGTTTAAAAGTTCAATGTATTATCTCGTGAAACAAAACGGAACGAATTTCCCGCTGACCCGAATGCAATGTGTCATTGTATTGTTGCTATGTGAGCAGCATCTATTATGTAACGCGATAATTGCAAAGAATTAATAATACTTTGACCTGGTTCTGGGCAACGTCACGTAATAATCACTGTGGAAGAAAAAATATCCGATTGACGAAAAAAGAATAAGCCGTTTCTAGGGACTCTTTCCCCTTGAAATCCAACTTGGAATTGGTTAGCCAAGCAAGTCACCGGTAATATATCAGCCGAACTTCCGACCGAACGAGACATACATGGATGCCGAAACCGCGTCGACTCACCCATAATTTCCAGCGGTTCGTCTTTCCCGCTTTCTTTCAACAGTTTATTATTGAGGGAACGTCGAAAATGTTCCACGCTCCACTTGCTATCGGTGTACGTAACGGGGGAACGTTACCATTGTACCCGAACTTTTAATCGGCAGTGTACTTCGCCTTTGCTCCGGCTATCAGCTTCTATCGCTAAAGCGAAGATCGATGACACCATTCTTCCCCGCATGGTCGGTCAAGGAAGAGGAAGAGGAAAAGGTGGAGACAGAGACTCGTGTGTGTGTGTGTGTGTGTGTATGTGTGTGCGCGCGAGAGAGAGAGAGACGAAGGAGAGCATCGTCGGCGGGGACCCCTTTTAATCGCGAAGTAAAATTGTTATGATCCTTCATTGTTGCCAAGTGGACGGCGTCCAAACGTTTCGATGTCACTATGGTTCATCCAATCAAGCGTGGCCACGTGAAAATAGCTGTTTCAGCACAGTACAACGATTGCCTCTACGTGAGCTCGGCCATCTACCTAGACACATACAAGGCTGATTCGCTTCTTGAGCTGGTAATATACGTCCGTCCACCTGATTTTACCCACATCCGTTCCTTGACCCCGCCCTACGCTCGTCTTCTTTTGAATTGCCTCGTAATTCCTCTTTCTTCGAGTTTCGCATAAGCCACGCTGGGCTATACGTCACCCCTTCCCATCTCTCTCGGCAGATATCGACGATTTTAGATTTTCGATTTTCAAGGATACCCTGGCTCCTCTCCTAGTTCTCGCGATGCTCGCAACCTACCGCAATGAAAATCGGCTGCATCGTTTCCAAGAAACGAGAGTCCGAAATTTCGTGCTTCTCCTAAAAATTTTAGCGCACCGATACCAATGCATTTTTAATCGAATCGCTACCGTCACGAATAAAACAAATAATATTCACGCGAAAAGCGCACCCGAAGATATTCTGTTTCGGTACCGCTCGCAATAAATTTTCATTTTTCGCTGTCATGTCTAAATCTACGTGCTTTAACTTCTTCTGGCAGTTTCCGAAAGAAAAACGTTCACTCTCGTAAGACGTAGTTGGATTTTACCTCGGAACCTTAATTTTCAAAGAACGTGGAAAAATATCCGAGAAAATTTGTGTGTCTCGCTCTCTTTAAACATCGTTTAAACATGTTTAATACTCTTCTTGAGAAACCTGACGTTTCTCCTACCATAAAAAATGAAGAAGATATTCAAGGTGGTCGAGTCAGGCGAAATACCCTGTACAGTTTGAGTCGAGCACTGTAATCTTATACCCGAATTATCGAGAGGCAAAGAAGTTCGCGATCGGGAGGGTACAAAGTCGTCGGGGAGCAGCCGAATCCATGAAACGAGGAACTCGTGTCGTCAAACACCCTCGCTCCGATCCCGACCGTTTCCCACTACGGTTTCTGCTTTCGCAAACTCCTGCAGCGAACCGATCCACCGTTAGATACCTCCTCTGCATTACCGCCCCGTTCAATACTTTTGCAAGGAACCGCCGCGCCGCGAGATCTACGCGGTAATGGTTTTTGCAGCTATTAACGTTCGACTAACGAAGGAAATGCTTGCTGCGGTAGCCGGTTGCTTTGTAACTGGGAAGTCCAGGGCGGCGGAGAGAGTTTTCGGAGGTTGGCAATCATGCACAGGAACGCCGAGGGTCGGCTCACCCCGGAATAATTGAGTTCTCCATTTTCTAACGACCGGCATCTTTCACGTCCACGAACTAAGAGCCAAATTAATTGAGCAGATTGAAAGGAGCGGTGGTCGGGGGGAAGACAAGTTACCTGCCCGTACGATTTCGATGTTTCTTCTTTCCGTCGGACGGGGGGTGGGCAGACTTCCGCGCTGGTTGGTATTCCGGCCTTTCTTGAACACGTTACGCCACTGCTTTTTTTTTTCTTTCGCCGCAGTTTTTGTTTTTCGCATTTCGCATCGGCGCGGCGCTCGTTCCACCATGGTCCGGCGAAATTGAGTTACCGGAAAGAACGATCGGGAGACTAATGGACTTCCGGCTGGAAATACTGAAATATCGTCGGAACAACAATCGAGAAAAAAAAGCCGGGGTGTAGAGGATGTTATCGGTGATCGGCGATCGATCGATCCATCGATCGATTCAGAGATTACGGTATCGCTGGAACTTACTTCCTTTCGTTATCTTCGTCGCGAGAAGGCCAAGTCGAGGAAATCGAATTACGTTGTCACCGGTACTGCACTCGAACGTTGCTCGATATGAAAACGAACCGAGATCCACCGCCGACCGCGAAACTTTGAACCGACTTCTTGCTGCCTCGCAAAATTCGCTTCTGTCTTTTCTTTGCAAATTCGCGATCGTCTCTGCGGCGATCAAGTTTTTCCTCGGTGAATACCTATACATCCTGTGAAGGCAGAAACGGAGCAATTACGAAGGGGGTTGGTGCACAATTTCGATCGAACATAACGTTGCGGTTTCGCTTATCCTCGCGCGAATCTTGTTTATTTAGATGATGCACAGTGCTACCCGTTTCTAATCTCTTTGTTCGGAACCACCAATTCCCAGGCACAAAGCCGATTTAGTTTCTAAAGCTTTTGCCTTTGACTACCACGAGTAACTGCATTATTATGCTCGACGATCGTCTCGCAGACAACAACTTATTGTTCTTCGTAAATCGTTGGCACGATGCAGCGCAGCGTACGATTCACTGTACAATTAACGGAATGGGAAAGGGAAACGTTACCGGAAGTATTAAACAGTGTGGTAGCGTATTTGAACGAGGTACCATTAGCGTAGAAAAAGTTCCTAGGCGAACGCGTCCCGTCGGTTTCACCGTAAGTGCCGATCAAAGGACCCAACAACGAAATTAATCGAGATGCTCGATCCTGTAGCATTGCCGGGGAGTGTACATAGGCAATGAAACGATCGTATAAGCGTGTCCGACACTGTTCAGCAATCGCAGTCCCGAGTGGTCATCATCCAGGTTCTCGGGGGGATACTAAAACTTGAATCAACATGTAGGTTTCCATTATCTGGCGGAGCGTGCCGTAACACGTCCCTTGAACTTCACCTTAGAACTTGACGGGAACGACGATGTTGCGGAACTCTCTCGTCCGATATGCTTTCCATTTATCCATTAATAACGGCCGGCAAGTGTCTGAAAGCTGGTCAACGATCCATTATTGAGTTGTCACGCGGCGAGCGTGCTTTGATTCCAGCGTATACGCCCGAGACACGGGGCCCCGCGTCTAACTACACGTAATCCAGCATTCGCGGTGTAACACGATAATGATTGCGGGAACTTCTCTATCCTATCGGCAAATTAGATCGTCCCGTATCGTGTTCTAACTTTGTTGTCTGACTGTGAGCTTTCCTGCCGACTCGGCGCGGCGCGGCGCGGTGTAGGGGGCGGGGTAACGCCTCGAGGCTTTGACCGTACCTCGCAACACCCCCGCCCATCATTGTCCGGTCCCGATATCGTGGAATTAGCTTAACAGCCGTTGGCCAGCCATCACCGAAAGAAAATTCAATCGCCGTCGAACCCTGTGCCGAGCACGCTCGGCCGACGCGACGCGACCTTATCGCCCGCGAACATTTCGAACGCCGGACACGAACAACGCGTCAAGAGTTTTACGAGCTACCGAAGAAAATAAGGGATCCTGTTACACTGGCCTCCTGGCCGAACGCGGGCACTTAGCCGTTTCGATCTGCCGGGGCACGAGCGATGATGCAGCGGCACGTGAACCGGTATTTACAGCGCAGTAACTGTTCGGGGTAGAAGGCTGTGAAGCGCGTAAGTTGCTTCCTATCTGTCCGGTCGCGATTAAGTCCGAGCTAATTAAATTCGAGCGCTGCCGTCGCTCGCAGACTTCGCGTCTCGACGAGTCGCGATCGCCGTGGATTTAAAGATCGAAGTCGTTGCCGTTTTATTGGGCGTCGAACGAAAGCTGTTCAAATAGAACCACAATTAACGGGATTATCAAAGGATTACGAAAATAGAAATATCGTGGAAAGAGGATGTTCACGCTTTATTACACTCGTGGGTCAACGGCTAACCCAACTGAAACTGAGACGCGTCTCGGACGCCTCGATCGTCACGCGCTCACACGCATACAGACGCACACATAAGTCTCCTCGGAGACACCTGCATCAAGAAAAAACGTAAACAAATGCTCTCGCCCAGTCGTCTGACTTCGGGGAAAGACAGAAAACAAACACGCGCTCGTCGTTCGACATTTCAAGGAACACGCAATTTAACAAAAGCCTATGTTCCCACGCGGCTTAATAAAATCTCGAAAGGAAAGGATTATTACGTGTTCCATTCACTGGAGCTGGCACGGTTATTCCGTCATTGTTTCAATTCACATCGGTCACAATTAATAATAAGGACTGAACCAGTGTTCGTATTCTGGCCATTGTAAAGGGTAATGATCGAACAATGGCATGCGTCTGATGAATCCGCAGGATCGGTAGAATGTGTCTCGATTCGACGAAAATGATCAACGATACATCAATGTAGGGTTTATCGTCCTGTATAGTTTCATAGCAATTCTCACGAAGATTTAGATGTAGCCCGGGAGAATTGCAATACGCGGAGCAGTAATCGGGCGGCGCTTACAATTGTACACATCTGATAAATTCTCGTACACGCTCTCGTGCGGTTGGCCTGTACAAGAGTTAATTAACTAATGTGAGCTAATGGCCGGTAATCGTTAATCAGGCTTGATTACACGCGGAATAAAGTTCGATACGTAAGGGGTTAATCCTATCGATTACCAGTCCTCGTGAAAGCACTAACGGTAACTAGTCCATTCCCTGTCCGACGATTTCCCCGCGATGTTTACGCTTTTTACTCCAATTCTACCAGCTTCTCTCCCTCGTTTTGGTAAAATTTATGAATGAACGCCCTTTTTATTCAATTCCTCGTGCGCGTTATGGTTTGGGGTGGTGGCGTAGCCATCGTCCGAAGGATGAACAGCACGAACCTCGTCGCCGCAGAGAAGCATGTTTCACGACGCGGCGCGAAGTTACAGATGGTGGAAATAACGGAATCCGCAAGAGCGTGAAACGATCGGGAAATATACGCGACGATTTTCGACGTAAATCCACTTCGCTTAGGACACAGTTGGCCATATTCCGGATAAATCGTGTAATCCGTCGCAGCGAATGTATTCTTGCCAAGAAACGCGATAGCGTCGGGGCGACGGCGGTCGAAAAGCGTGCCCGGCATTTTCTCAGTCAGGACACGTGGCATAAGTTTATATGAAAAAGATGAGTGACCATATTGCCGAGGACCATCCCGACGGTCGGCGAACTGGCTATGAATCTCTTGGCTCGCCGGACGAATAGAATGCCGCGGAACCCGAAAAAAAGACCACCAACGGGAATAACTCCGTCGATAGATATTACTTGAAATTAGATTATCTATTGATTGCCAGTTTCGTATCCGGCCGAGGCTTAAAAGTCAATCGACTGGAAAGAACGTATAAAATATCCGTTGTATTAAAACAGCGATATCAGATCTTCGATGTCCGAAGCGAGACACACCTTTTCGCTCCCCTCTTTCGCGAATCCGTTAAAGGGAACGCGAAGAACGCGAGGGATAATGAACGTTAATTACAATTGCTGTTTAGCGAGTAACTTATTATGCTACGGTAAGAGACATTTATTAATTCGCGAACTTTGTGCAATTTCGTTGAAATTCGATTCCGAACGAATTACTTACTAATTTGATTGCGAATTCTTTGCGCGCACTCCCGGCTACAAATATTTGACAAATAAACTCGTAACTAGACAGGAGCCAAATTGAATATGTCCTTCTTCCAACGGTTTGGAAATTAATACTACGGTTGGTAAAAGATCTACCTTGCGATGATTACTGTATCGTAACACGCTGGACAATTCGAACCTCGAACTCCAGCAGCGGTTTTTCTAATATAGTTGCATCACGCTCGTCCGGGCAAAGGCGAACAGCGGAAAACGAGATTTTGAAGAACCTTTAAATCAGAGCGAGAGTTAGTAAAAAAGAAAGTTGGTGCTTCCGGGAAGCGCGACTGTTTGCTAAGTAGTTTAGGGTGGAACGTCTGCGAAATATTACAAAGAAGCGTGAGTGCCTATAAAGCGTCCGAGAATCGCTATTCGCTTAAGCGCGAATTATTATTGGTCGTTCGGTGTAACTTTACGCGGCGTGCAGTTCCTGCAGCTGTTAGGGGGTGTGAATTTCGGCGATTCGACTCCGGATGGGGTTGCTAAATCAGAATGTTAGAGTTGGTGAATTTTTGCGCGAGTTGCCGCTATCGTTGTGTAGGATGTGTGTATGTTCGTGGATGAATAAGTGAGATTAGATTTGCACGCGAACTATCTTTATTTTAGACGGGTGTCTTGGTCGCTGGCTAGGAAACGACTAACTTCTCCTAACTTTTCTAAGAACGCAAAAATGAAACAAAATATATTTTTGTCGCCGATAGGTGGGGTTACTTTGCACCCCCACTCTCGTGGATACTTCTCTAAGGAGTGGGAAATTCACGGGAGTGACGTGTCGCGAGTTTGCCCCTGTAGCGGAATTTCCACGGGCCCCACACCCTCAGCGTGCCTTGTGCGTCTTCAGGTAACGGGTCCTTTTTACATTAACGGGGTCCCGTACCATCGACTTGGGCCTGTGGCGGCCAAATTCCTACCCTCGCCACAAGATGGACAGTTAGAGTCGAAAGCCTTTCTCGCTAGTACCTGATCCGTCACCCGTCAATATATGTATGTATAATATACAGTCCTCAACCGCCTTCCGACATCCCAGGTCTAAGGCAGGGCTCGCTAGATAGCCTTGCTGAAGAGTCCTCTAGCGGGTCTAGGACGAAACGCTCCCTTTCCTTTTCCTCTCCTTCTCTCTATCATATTTTCACGAAATCCTTCACGTTTATCATTTACCCGAGCTCCAACAAGCTTTAGAAATTCGGGGTTTTATGACTCTTTGGGAGGGCTATTGAGACTGTCGCTAATAAACCTAATGGCAATCCTAACAGATGTCTTAATGACTATATCTGACAGTTTCCTCAAAAATAGCTTCTATTGTCGCGTGAGTACCCAAAACCTCTCCAGCATTTGCACAGCACATGTTAATTTTACTGTGTGCAGTTGGCCGCTACAGTTGTAATAATTCAAAAGACCCCGTCTCTTAACAGAGTATAAACGAACCGGGACGGTGACTTTTTCTTGGGCGAGTAGCTCGCAGTCGGGGTTATCAGCGTGTCACGATGAAATTCGAAACGCGGACGAGATGAAGGCCGATAAAGTTGTAACCTCGCAACCAGCAATGCAACGTTGCTGGAGCGCGGGCTTGCGGTCATTTTCAATGGAACAAGCTTCTGTCCATCTGATTCCGTTGCACGAGCGCAACGAGCCCGCGTACACGCGCAAACAGATACGCGTAGTGGTTCCTGCGAACGTGTAGCGGGGAACGCGTGCGCCCGGCGCTTATAAACACGACGAGCGCGCTGCGGGGGCAGCAGCCAACCCTATAAACCTCGCAGACACTGTTCACAGATTCACAGCTGGCCGAGGTCGCATCCTTTTCACCGTGCAACCCAGCACACCGCGGAAAGAGCTCCTTGCCTTCGCTGCATCCTATTCTCTAAATGGCAATTCGCTTAATACCTCGCGAACGAACCGAACGGGACGGAAAAGAGAGACGCGGAAAGGACTACTTCGATCGACTGGTATAGATTCAACGCCGATTACCACCGTTCATAGAGGCCAGCCTGGTTAGATACGCCGCTCTATTTGTGGTCGCCTGACTTTTAATGTCCCATTCAATGATGCAGAACCAGACACGTGCACGGACTTCCCGCAGCTAGCCCTTCAAATGGATCGGATAGTGTTTTAATCCTTCGACAGATGCGGGTCACAGAGATGCAGGCCAGTACCGTATACCGTCGTTCGAGTCCGCAGTTCTGGCCTACTGGGCTCGTAATTACACAGATGAATTCCTACGATTATGATCGACCGTTCAATGATTCTGATTTGGTAAATAGATATACGTGCGTCGACTTTGCGATCGATCTGCCGTTCCAGCCGGACAGAGACTCGCCTCGTGCTGTCGGATGCGTTTCTGGGGACGGGGAGAAGGATCTCCTTCTTCCTGTCGTCGTCGATGTTATTCGCACATACAATAAACCCAGGCAAAAAAGGTAATCGACCATATTTAATTTAAAAATCGCATCATTTTCTTGACTAAACACAATTTTTTTTTTTTAATCATTTTCTAGAGTCGAACGACAGAGTAGCTTCGCCTCGAAACGTACGAGCAACGAACACGATGCATATTATGTGCAAGTCGAATCCGCGTAATGACCAGATAATAGCGAAGACCTGATGGTGTTGCAGTTCCATGTGACAGATAATGATGACGAATTGTCCGGTCTGTCGATATAATCAAATCTGAAGCGATATTATGGGATTTGATGATGATGATGATGATTTAGTAGTAATTAGCTCGATCTTGCCTTGCCGACAAGATACGCGAATAATGTCGACGAGAATTTGAACAACTGGAATGCCGATGGAATCTCGTCGCCCTTACGTTGTTCCAGTTAGTTGTACGTCACGATACGATACGACACGATGAAGCATCGATCGATCACTCGAAATTGATCGACGTAAATTACTGTTTTACATCTGGCTGAATCCTGATAGCGAGCTGTCACTGTAATATATCATATAACATACGATATACAGGATCCAGTTTCATTACAGTAAATTATCGACGGAACGATAGATGAGCCTGCAAATTAGATTTATATCAAGCCACCTTTCACCCCGAATTAAATAATCCTTAAATATATCCAATAAGGTAAACATATCGATTGTCCGGTGTATTATAATAAATGTTGCGCGTTCGCAAATATCACGGTCGAAAATGTTGATACGCTTCGTATATTACATTTCGTATCGCGTTCATGATATCGTTGCATTTACATTTGAACGCGAAACACTTGTGAACACTTGTGAAAACAACAGTTCGTTTCTGCTTGCTTGAAAAATATTTGATCGTTCGATACTGGCGTACTTTCGTTTTTTCGGTTTTCTACGAAACGTGAATTCACGGAAGACATAAAAGTACCGCAAGTTATTCAATTTGCTGAACAATTTCATCGAGTTTGTTTCCGAGAACAAGGTTTATTTATAAAAATTTACCAACGTTTCGAAGCTCGCTCCGAATCGTGCAGTGCTCGATCAAAAACTTGCCGCGCGTCTATCTTATCGGCCTCGTAGATACGCGCGGAGATTCTCAGCCGACGTATCCGAAATTTTTTCCGGAGGGAACGTCGGAGGGATTTCCAGGCAACGTTCGCCGCAGAACATTTAATGCGATAAGGCTGCTCATATAGGTAGCAGAGACGGCTAAAACAGAACACTGTACTCGCAGCGATACGTTGAGTGAGCTTTAGGACTTTGGAGCAGTTTGAGGGTAGTTTCGGTGAACAGGTTATCGGATACATCACATATCGAAGGCTTTAGCGTTACCGATATCGATTAAGCCACTGTTCCGCAGATCTTCGGGATGGGGTTCCGAGTTCCTGCTCGAGGCAGTGCCGGCTCAGACGACGCGCCGCGAGAACCCAGCCAGAGAGAACGGAGATGAATTTTCACCCATAAAAGAAGAAATCTCTTTACGTCATCCGACCGTACGCTCGCGTGTGTGTTCTCGCGTACGTGTCTGCACGCTCGCCTGTGCATGTAGTTTTAAAGATCCTTTGTGCCAGTGGCACATTATGGAGGTCGCCGCATTAGACAGAGTCATACGTACGACTGGAGGAATTCCAATTGCTGAACAGTCACGTCGTACGGTTTAACGATTCCGTTGGACCTCAGAGGATATCGAACACTACATATAGATCGGCGCCGCGCCGGGCCGGGCCGACGGGTTACGTATGTTGCTTCGGGAATTCCGGAACTAACACACTTGGCTGGGCATCTGCGGAATACCTACGCGTTCGAACCTATTTTTGATCGTTTGCGTGGCGATCGAGTGCGATAATTTTCGCGAATCGCGAGCGCGTGCTTCGAATCTTTTTACAAAGTGTACCCCGTTTAATCTCGACCGACTCGGATGATTTTGTTATTTTAAGTTCGACGTTTGGTTGTATTCGGCGGGTAAACGCGATCGAACATAGTCGCGGCCAGTCCCGTGATTCGGAGGGTAACGTATGTTGCAGCGATTCAGAGATGGAAGGAACGAACGAGAGAAAGGGACATCGCGAGGAGGAAGTTCAGAGTTCCTGCACGGAAATTACAGATGCGACGTGTTTCACGCTCGAACGAGACTGACTGGCCAACGGTACTTCCAGAGAGCTAGGAGATGTAGGAATACCGAAACAGGAGCTCCCTCGACCCGATGGGCTTAACAGAACGATCGCCATCGCTGGAGCGAAAAGTTTGATTGCATTACGTTTTCAATGACTTCCATCATCTACATTTAATCACGCGAATCGATACCCTCTTTGTCCCGAACTTACCAATAAGAGCGCAACACGTCTTTTTCATTTCCTGGTTAAACGGTTAAATGTTAAAAAGAACTGCAAAATGTACCAAAAAATTGTCTGAAACTGTGACATGATGATCCGCAATAATAACTACAATAAACCTAGAACCATTATCCGATCAGAGCTTTATTTTTAATTTAATTAACAATCATAGTGATTGTTTCTCTCTACTGGCGCTAATCAATTTTTATGTACCAGAACGTGAACTGAGAACAAGAGCGGGCTTTCAAAACACCTAAAGCGAAATCTACTTATGGATTAATTAATCCAATGAATCGCATTATCTCAAAATCATGCACTATATATAATCGTATTGATTTTTTCAGTGATTCTTTACAAAATTTTCAAATGCGACTACGCAGGATTATATGATAATACCATATCGATTGTACCATTATTAAGTTTTCCTTTTGTGCATGTCCTTTCTTTGTTATAACACGAGCAGTATTGTATCTTTCTCTTTCTTTTTTCGTTTCTTTGATATTGTAAACATTTATGTAAAAGGGCTTCAGTCCGTCTATAATAAATAATAATAATAATAATAATGATTTTCTTTCGTTCGAGGATTTTTCATTTGATAAGTTTGATAATTTCGTTTGAAAACTTGAACCACTCGGTTTTACCAGAAATGCATAAAATCCACAGCTCTAGTGATTAGGTAGGTGCGGTTAGGTGAAGAGTGATCGCAATACATCGGAAAATCCGGAAAACGCAAGCCGCATGCAGTCTGCAGCTGACGAATAGAACGTTGTCGTTCCACTTTCAGGTTGGTTTGCCGCGCAAGGGTGGAAGTTTAACTTCGAAATTTGTGGAACGATTCGGTGAAAAAAGTTTCGAGCATCCATCTGGACAGCCGATAATCAATATGTGCCGAAGTTCTTCCTGGTCGACCAAACAGACAAAAATGGAATCGGTCCTCCGATTGATTCTTCGATTTAGGGGAGTTTGACATTTATTGATTGCTCTCGGATATTGAGACTTACACGTTAGAAGAGCCACTGCAATTTCGAGCACGCGCCAGTCGATTATCCGTCGAGTATCACTCGAGAGGTATTATAGTGGCAATCTGGGAACAGAAATGCGTACATTATACAAACTGTTTGCAATCTCTCTCTCTCTCTCTCTCTCGTGTCTGCTTATGTATATTTATTTCAAATATATTAGGCCATTGCACACGAAGTATCGGATTTTTCGATATTTCAAAGTCGATGTTTAACGTCCCATTTTCGCTTTTTACGTTGCATGCTTTTTCTACGAGTGGAACAACAAACGTATCGATGTCGAAGCATCTCCGCGCACTGTTTATTAGTCTCGTGGAAATTATTGAACGAAAACAATTCATTTCTATGGAATTTCTACTTCACGGTAGCGATCTCGAAATTTTTAATTCTGCGTGTGGATTCGTAATCCATCGAATACCCGCGGCGCTGCGCATTGAATTCCGAAGCTAAAAGAGAAATGTCACGGAAACGGGAAACACGAGTTTGTTATTCCGCTTACGAGAGACTAGGATATTTTCGCTAGCCGCCGCGGCAAATCCCGTCGACTTCCGGAAAAATAATTTTCCGCATCGGGTAACCTTCTTCTGAAAATGAATTCCATTTCCCTTCACAAATACACCGCGACACGATGACACCTTCGAGCTACGTATCCGAGGCGGGCCGGCGCGCGTATTATTAACATCGCAAATCCAATTCGATAGTAGTGACTTATACCCTACATAAACTTTGTGCAGCGGCGCGTAGGCTTGGGGTTTGCGAAACTCGTTACGGAATCTGGTTTCTCGATCGTCTTACTCAGTTAGCAGAAGGGCGAACCCGCTGTTTCATGGATGTACCGGTGATGTCGCTGGTTTAACGGCTCCGTATCCACCGACGGCTGTGTAATTTAATGAGCATAAAAGCCAAAAGCACGATTAATACGCGGCGCTAAGACGAGCGCGCGACAGTCTTGGACTTTCGCTTTGATAACGAAAAGTTCGACAGAGGGAAAAAGGGAGGAAACGGTTGACGGGAACGTTATCCAGCGTGCCGCGTCGAGCGGGAACGGAACCTACGATTCTGAACAAAAAAAAACGAAGCGAGAAAAAGCGAGAATGAACGGAGGAAGGGTAGGGAAAATGAGAAAAAATATACCTACGACAAAGTTGTGGATTTATTCTCCAGCGGTATCACGAGGAAAACTTTAAAGCTGTCGGGACTTTGAGCGCGCGTAAGAGGATTCGTCTAGTCGTTCCTCAAGAAGCGTCGCGAATCGTCACATTCACCGGTAACTAAACACAGTCTGATCTTTGTTAAAAGGAACACGGCCGACTTGGCTTCGCCTCTTTGATCAAGAAACCGTTCGGGCTAGCAGGACTCTCGCCGATCGCGCCCGCAAAAAAAATCTTTTGATGTGCCAGGGCCGTCCAACGTACACCAGAGAAAAACTATACGTATACATCGGATCTTTTTTTTTCGGCCTTCACAGCGCATTGTTTCCGGTCTCGCCGATCTCTCCGAGGCAAAGAATTATTCGCGTTTATTTCTGACTCGTCGCGCGATGCATCGCGCGCCACAAAAGACTCGGATAAGCTTTTGTCGTAATGAACCGCGGAACCGGAGTAACGTATGATGTCCGCGAACGTTCCGATCAAGGATTTACGATCCGAGGCTACGATTACCGTGGCTTTCTCCGCGAAAGAAGAGACCTGAGATACACAGGCGCGGCGCGGCGGTCACAATGCCCGTGCACTCCGCTCACGGTATTCTAATCTCGTCGGTCTACGGCGATTATGGTCGGCTGGACAGCCATTGTGATCAACGGTGTATCCATCGTGTGCCTCGCTTTCGAGAAACAGACTCGACGCGATAGCATACCACCCACCTGGAAACTATAACATTTATTTATGACAAATAAATTATGAAAATTTCAAGTATTCGAAAAGCGTCGCTCAACTATCGTTTGTAATACGCGGAGACAGCCCGAGGAAGCTTCTTTCGTGTCGTTCGACGTACATTGCGAAGCGCGTTTGACGTTCAACCGGGTACTCCAGTCGATTTCAGACGTTTTATCGGATAACAATGCTCCTACGGATTAAGGTTTTCGACGTTCTGTATATTTGTGCCGTGTTTCGTGTTTCGATATACAAATTCTTTTCTACGGAACATTATTTTAATACTGGCCAGGATTCGTGTTTTACGTGCATGTACTTGAATAAAAATGTGTACGAAACCACAACGCAAAAGGTTCGATAGTTCGTCTGAGAGAATTCCTAAATATTTTTGCCCAATCGAAAGAATACCTCCGTGGAGTTTTCCTTTTTCCGGTTTCTCACAAGTTTCGCGATACATCCGAAGATAATAGCAGGGTAGCCGCGACAAAAAGTAGCTAATTTCCTTCGTTATCGCTGAAAGCGGTCGAAGATAAATCTCGGGAATAATTCTTCCGCTGATAGCCAGCGGAAAGTGCGGGAAACTTCTACTGTATCCGCGTCTTCAAGGCGAGCGGTGTATTCAAAGTTTTTGGCACCTTTGATATTGATATATTGTAATACTTTTAAGACGCGTCGATGGGTACTCCGCGGAGCATTTTCAATTCGTTTCGCCTTCGACAGGACAAGATATTCGATAACTCTGATCGTTTCTCCGCATCCAATGCCGCAATACTCCATCTTCGGATTGGCGAATGCAATGGAATCGAACACGTATACGAGTATGCAAAAAATTTCATTTAACTTGCACTTGTACTTTACGCTAATTCGGCTAACGATGCCTGTCTGCGTATAAACTGCGGATTTTATGAAGTCTTTTGTAGCGGCCAGCTGCACACAGTAAAATTAACGTGTGCTGTGCAAATGTTGGAGAGGTTTTAGGACTCACGCGACAATAGAAGCTTTTTTACCACGTTTTTATTAGCTCGCTTTCTTGTTTGTGTGTTTGTTTGTTTGTTCGGTGGCAAATTTTGCAATTGATTTTAAACTAACTTCCTGATGAGTTAGAGACTTGAAATCGGGCATATGGCTCAGAACTGGATGACAGTGCATTATTCAAAAAATAATTTTTTTAAAGTCTATCCGTTTCGGAGCAATAACAATTAAATATTTTTCCTCTTCACCTCCCCGCGAAACCTACGTGATCGCGTTCAGCGATCCCCACTCCGCGCGACAACGTTCTCTACTTTACTATGCGTGCGCACTCTGACTCGTCCCCACTCCACGGACCCACTTCGCCCCGACGAAACTCAGTATATGATAGTACGTGGCCGCGCGACGATTCGTAGGACATCATCGCTTCTTTTACCAAGTGAAAGAATCGTTACACCGTTACTGCTTGCATTTGTTTTCGATATGCCGCGGTCGCAATACTGTCTGAATTTAGTACATGTCTCTGTTATAATTTCATAACGTGGTAAAAATGTTAAAAATCGATTGAAAACTTTCACATACATAAGACTAGAAAGCAGAAAATAATTATGTAAATAAAAATAAATTTTTAAAAAATACCACGTTTTTAAAATTGAACTAAAAAGTACAGAATAATGTTTCCTAGTTCCATACAGATTCCCAACACTGTACTGATAGTCCTAAAAATTTTTAATTGTGAATTGTTGAATAGCTGTGAAAATACTTGTAAGATTTAAAAAGAAAAACGTGGGGCGCAAGATAATAGTAAGGAGTGTAGAGAGTAGCTGCCGTTGAGAAAAATCACACAACAGTCCATATCATTTGCGGAGAAATAAATTTTTTAGTGATTTAGGTGAACTATTTATGCATCAATTATCTATTGTATGCGCCCCACGTTTTTCGTTTTAAATCTTACTATATCTTAAGTATTTTCACAGCTATTCAACAATTCACAATTACAAATTTTTAGGACTATCAGTACAGTGTTGGGAATCTGTATGGAACTAGGAAACATTATTTTGTACTTTTTAGTTCGTTTTTAATAACGTGGTATTTTTTAAAAATTTATTTTTTTGGAGAAAACTGTCAGGTAGAGTCATTAAGACATCTGCTAGGGTTGCCATTAGATTTATTAGCGACAGTCTCAATAGCCCTCGCAGAGAATAAAACCCCGAATTTCTAAAGGGCCAAGTCGATGCTACGGGACCCCGTTAATGTAAAAAGGACCCGTTACGTAAAGATCGCACAAGGCACGTTGAGTGTGTGGGGCCCGTGGAAATTCCGCTACAGGGGTAAACTCGCGACACGTCACTCCCGTGAATTTCCCACTCCTTAGAGAAGTATTCACGAGAGTGGGGGTGCAAAGTAACCCCACCTATCGGCGACAAAAATATATTTTGTTTCATTTTTTTTGCGTTCTTAGAAAAGTTAGAAGTCAGTCTTTTCCTAGCCAGCGACCAAGACTCGCCTAGCTTGTTCGCAAGATTTTAATCTTACGTCTAGACGTTGATATCTACAATCACTGTCGGTTGCTTAACATTTTCGGTTTTATCGATGAGCGAACTCGCTTTTATTCGTAACAACACAGTTCGCGCAGAAATTTGCATCGTTGGGTATTTTCCTGTTGACTGTTCCGAATTCGCGATTTTGGAAGTTTGGGAATCTTTGTCCTAGTTCGATATCTCAAACCGGAAGCAACCATGATTCTTGACGAAGTCGTCCCCGAGACATCGAGGACGATGCAGTTTGAAGACCAAGTGTAGTATTATTGAGATCACGGTGCCTACAACGGCATGTAGAGTAAATATGTAGCATTGTTTCCAACACTCGATAAATTCATCGAACGTAAACTAGAGTAAATAAGCAAATATATGGACTGTTCTTCATGCTGCTGTGTGTTTACCGATACATAAATTTCACGTAGGATATGACACGCAATTTCATAACTGTGCGAATCGTTTAGCGATAAAAAGCTTTGTATGATTTATTAAGCGATACGTATCCATTATTAAAAATATTAAACTTCAGCGCTGCTCTTTCAACCCTGTTACGTACGCATCGTTTAAAACAATCGAACGCGCGGCGGCTTCGATCTTCGATGAAACGGTGAATGCTCGTCTTTGCGATATACGCAAATGATAATGGAATTTCGTCGGTCACTTACGTCCACTGTATTTGAGAAAAAAAGCAACGACAATCGTCGTTTTATTCACCGACGAGAATCCGCGGACCAAAGGAACGCATCACGGTATCGGTTGGGATCTGTGCATTCGCGGAACAAATATCTGCACTCGGTAGACAATCACTGGATCGGGTACACCGGATCTCCTTGATCATTAAAACACGCCGACCGACGCGGGATACGTGGCAACGCAAAGAAAAATTAAATATTCGTCGGGGCAGACGCGGCGCGGCGAATAGAGAGAACAGCCGGAAAATACAAGGGAAAATGTTCAGATCCGTGTTGTCGCGGGAAAATGCGTGAGTTTGAGACGTGTACGTGTGGGAAATACGCGCTCTCGCTCGCACCCGCGTCGCGTCAGCGAAGGTACTTATTTTTCGAACTCGTATGGATATAAATATATGTACATAGGATTACCACGGGGCAAACATCAGCAACAGACGATGCCACGGCGCGGCGTACCCAGCGATTCCTTGGGGATTAGTATTTGCTCTACCTCTTCGCTGTGTACCGCACACATATTGATTCATTCCCGGCACATGTCACAAACCGTGTGCACACGTACCCGCGCATACGCTACCAGGAAATTTTAATCTCTAACAATCCGACACTTCGTCTCTGTTCACCGATCCTATATAATCACTAGCAGAAACTAGACAAGTTTTATATACGCGGAATCTATTGGGCTCTCACTATTATTTACCGGACACTTTCAACGCTTCTACATTAAACGACCTGGCCTCTAAATCTGTTTAACTATTTATATGTAGGAGTAAAGATGTTGAACTACAAATATTTATTGAATAAAAAGCACACAACCGCGTATAACAATATACAAGTAACTGAATAAACGTAAAACACTTTAGCCATAATTCGCATTCGTATTCCGTATTCGTGATCGTATCGTATAAACTTCGATGCGAATGTGTATTCGTTTTTCGAGAGAATCTGCCGTAACCGCGTGAACGGGTACTTTATATATGTTTCTCGTTCTAATGTTTTACATGCGTTTTGTTTGTTTCCTTTTATACGCTCATACAAATAGAATTGCACACATACGGAAAATCTTCAGAATCTCGCTCCTAGATATATTTATGTTGCGTTTAGATAGGTATATTTAAAATACTTGTAAGCGGCGTGTAGCATTCCTTGAGCGCCAGTCGCAAGTAGTAATAGCGATCATTGGTCAGACACGTCAGCCACATACTCGGGAGTAATACGTGTCACGAAAGATTTCCAAATTTTATTTTCGGTAAAACACACTGCGCGCGTACTTCTTTGTAATTTTACGCTTGTTTTACGGCTTTTAAGCACGGCACCGTGTTACTAATTGTGGGACAGCCTGTGTAATTCCCGCATTTGTGTTTACAACGCTATTACGCGAAATTAATTTCACCGCGAACTTACACGCGAGCATTTCAATATTTATATGGTCGGCTATTACTCCTATGGTGATAGTAGGGGAAGTTGCCAAATGCCTACCAGTCGCCTAAATCGTGCCCTGTCAATTGAATCGTTATTATTTATCGTATGCGACATCTGGCGATAAATATCGCACTTGTACGGCAGTATGTTATTTCGCACCAGAAATATCTGAAAGACCACTGCACGAATTTCGATAAAATGTTGCGATAACATTACCAATAACAGTAGTTATCTAGTCCCCGACGAAGCGGATTTTTGAAGTGAAACTTCTTTTGGCGCGATGGGCGTAAAACCGATTGACGATGTAACGGAAATGCGGCAGGAAGTGGCTAGTGCGCAGACTCTCGTACGGTTTAGGAGAGAGAGAGAGAGAGAGAGCACGAAAGCAGAAACCTTACCATCATTTTTATAGTGCGTCACAGTTTGTTTTTAACCAACACGTGTTATTTACATAAAGAAATAATAAAAATAATGACAAAAACAAATGCAGAACGTAATAAATACGATCGACGATAAAACGAAAATGTGAGTTCGAAGTGGTTAGTGCGCAGACTCTCGTGCGGTTTAGGAGAGAGAGAGAGAGAGCACAAAAGCAGAATGCTTACCGACATTTTTAGAGTGCGCCACAGTTCGACAGCACGTGCAACTACGTTTGCGTTAATTCAAATAATAATATAATAATTACATCTATTGTTGTTGGAGATATTCGTCTTTCGAATAGTACCGTGTGCGGAAGAGAATAAAAGTACATCAGTATCAGCACCTATTTATCTGCGTCAAACTGATATTGAGGAACATAACCTCACATCAAGTACATTATAGAACATGGTTAACACAGAGAATCAAGCAAATAATCCATCAAGTTCAATGTTAAATGATGTGAATGTTAGTAATATTATTCAACCTTATAGTGACTTTCAACGCCATAGACCAGTTCATAATCAATTTAAAAAAACATTTATAAATAACAAATTTGGTCAGTCGTGCTCTGTTTGCAGTAGATTATGGTTTACTAATGATTTAAAAAAGTACAATGCAGAATATGAAGAAATTTTGAGAATAATATTACCAGATATTGAAAGGGATAACATACCAATCTGTAATACTTGTCGAACTGCACTGTCGAGGAAACAAATTCCTACAATGTCTTCCTACAACGGTTTTAAATACTCTGAGATACCAGCGCATTTACTTCCACTGGATTTAGTGTCAGAAAGATTAATTTCTCCACGCATTCCTTTTATGCAGATAAGACGATTGAGGTATGCACATGGTCAGTGTGGCATTCTAGGACAAATTATAAATGTTCCGATTTGTGTAAATATGATGGTTAAAAAATTACCCAGAGACCTTGACGATGATCATTGCATTAATGTTCATATTAAGAAAAAAAAAAATATACGTGTGGAAAACCACGCGCGGTAGAAGTGAAACTTCTTGCAGTCTAGTAATGTTTAGAAGCATATTAAGATTGGAAATGTTAAAAAAAAACAAGATCAGGAACAACCAATACAAAAAAAACAAGATCAGGAACAACTAATACAAAATTACAATAACTTCCCTATAAATCGGGAAGTTAAAAAATCATAGAAAAAGTTTCACTTCAAACATAATGAACGATCAAAATTTGCTTCGCAAAGAAGGAGAGCGTATGAGAAAGAAAGAGACGTAGTTCATAGCATTTCCCAAACGCTCTCCTTCTTTGCGAAGCAAATTTTGATCGTTCATTATGTTTGAAGTGAAACTTTTTCTATGATTTTTTTTGTATTAGATGTTCCTGATCTTGTTTTTTTGTATTGGTTGTTCCTGATCTTGTTTTTTCTTTAACATTTCCAATCTTAATATGCTTCTAAACATTACTAGACTGCAAGAAGTTTCACTTCTACCGCGCGTGGTTTTTAATTCGTGCATTTTTAGTTTGTCCACGCTGAGTTTCGAACCGTTCGAAGGTTAACCGTTCGAAGGTACGTAACTGGTTAATCGAGAGCCGGGGTCGCGTAATAATAAATCCGCGTAATTTACAACGCGGATCGATCACGGAAAATGCTATTAGAAGATTACGTTTCCAAGTATCAGCAATTCGTTTCCTTCCGTTTTGTGGTCGGATTCGAAATCGCAATATCAGTGGTATCGGTATCTGAAAGGAGCGGAAGAGTCGAAGATAATGCAAACGGGGGTGGGGAGTTGGAGAGGTGGAGAACGCGCAGCATATTCGCGTGGCACTGTGTTGAAAATAGTCGGTGGTACGGCGAGAGAGAGACGATTTATGGCGTCGGTAAGGGGGCGACGGGACGTTTGGCGCCATATAACCATCATTCATTTTGTCAATAGCGCTCACTTCTACAATAGATTTCGTGTACGTATCAGAAGCGAACAGCTTTATTCTTTCAGGCTGGCGTGGCGCGAATCCAAATGCCCCTTGAACTCTTCGCCGCGTGACGATTCTTATTATGTTTTTACGGTTCCTCTCTACGCTGGTTCCTGCGCGGACATCGATAGACTCTGTCAAGTAACAAATCACTCCGTCGAGGTAATCTTTCCCCACAGAGAAATCTATTGGGTGCCCCGGAAACGTAAGTTAATTTCACGAAGACGCGTTTCTGCTTCGCAAACGAACCGAAAAGATAGCTGCGAAGAGAGAACGTTTTCATCGACTTGTAAAATGATTTCATGCTTTCAAACAATTTGCGAGCGTCTCCGCGCGGCGCACCGGTCGGCTGTATAGAAATATTCAATTTTATTTTAAACAAGTTCAACCAAGAGAAATGTCATTTAAATATTACGGTCTCAAGATTCTTGCCTCTGTAAGAACGTGTGGTAATTATTTTAAGTGGGTCTCTAGAATATAAATGCATAGAAAGTAGCGTACCGCTTGTATTTGATAATTCGAAGAAATATAAAGTTCGACGCTTCGACGAAACCGTCGAGCTTTAAAAGTGACTGACACACGTTGCCTTATGAAAATATGCAGAGCTCTTTAGACGCTTGGCAGATATGTTTTGTAATTCTCCGTGCAGAATCATAAATATTAATCGATACGTGTATAGCAGCGGCGCTAGAAATCTATCGGTACACTCGTTGATTAATCGACTATGAATCATGATTTATGATGTGCATCGCTTTACTATCAACCGCGGCAGATATAATACGTGATTTGACGAGAAGCAAATGATCGTACAATTACGGCAGCATTAAGCAACTTTTCCAGATTGGTCAAAATCCGTTATGGAACGAAGAACGTCCGCATAAAGGACACAAATTCAATAGCTGCTGTCAATGTAGTTTCAAAATGTACTTCTAATTATGACCGCATGGTTGACAAGACGGCCGGTCTAAGAGGACTTTGTCAATTAGCCGTGTTAATTAGACCGACGATAGAGCCAGTAGACAAGCTGCGACCACAGTGTTGCCTCACGCTGTCTCAACTTCCGTTCGCAAGTGGACAGGGGATAGCTTTGTAATCGTAGCTTTGATAGCACTGTCTATCGATTTTTAGGTCGCGCTGATGTCGGACAATTTGCATCGTCGATACCGCGACACTAAGCCGTTCGTCGTCTATAGAAGCTACTAGAGATCACAGCGCAAAATACATTCTGCTTAAAAACTACAAAGCGACATTAATATCCTAAATTTGTGAAGTGTCGCTTTACGAGTACCGTTGTAAATATTGAAGGAGCGCAACGTACACGTATGACTAATTAAATACTAATTGTTAACGTAGCGGCCAAAATCAATGTGTTTAAAGTTGATATTGAAAGTGATATGTTCGCTCGTGATTGATCCGGAATGCACAACGATGAAAAGTATTTCATGGAAATATCGGAACACTTGAAAATCCAACGGAACCGTTCGCGTGCCGAGAAAAATAATTTCGCGGAGGAAACAATGCACGGTACGGGCCGCGCGGATTATGCTCTATCACATAGAAACAATGGTCGGCGCTGATTTGTTTCTGCGAGTGAAAATCTGATTGACCGCGAGTGAGAAAACTAGTGGCTTAACTTTAAAGGCACAAAGGCAATCGAGTCTACGGCCGAGCAGGGACCGTGTTTGAGCGGGCTGCTCGAAGAATGGTTTCGATAGAACATTTTCTTTTTGCGTCGGAAGCAAATCATTTCCAAAGAGACTATCGCACGGCAGATTACGCCGTTGGAAAAAAAAACGCGTGGCTTTCAGCGCGAGTATAACAGTTCGTCAAAATGCAACCGGCACAATGGGTCACGCTAAAAGAAAACAAAAGGGATTGCTAAATAAAGGCGACACGATAGCGACAAGTAAAAGAGAGTTTCATTAAACCAGTGGGAAACAATTAGAACGGCGGCGGCGGCAGCCTTTTTTCCTGACGAATAAAAGATTTCACGTTTAACCGGGATTTGATTTCAGGTTGCATTATAATTACGAATAATGCGGGAACAATGAAACCGCTCTTTCTCTCTCTCTCTCTCTCTCTCTCTCTCTCTCTCTCTCTAACCCTATTGTCGTTTTGCTCGAAACGCTTTTCACTTTATCAACCGGCGAATTCGATGGAATACAAAGAATTACGCCTCCAACGAAATTGGTGAAACGAAAGCACGGAATAACATGTTCGCTGCGGGTGTTATAAATAAAAATATGTAAACTGCGAATATTTTTACCCTACCCGTTCGGTGGTTCATGATCAATATCCAGCTGGCGAATTCTCCGCGAATATTTCTCTTCGTTTTTTGTTTAATATAACATTCCCCGCTTATTGAATACACCTAACACAGGTTATTGAATACACCTCAGCTCGAATCGTACATCGTGTTGCGATGTTTTATTCAACGACGCGAAACAGCACATTTACGATTCTAATTAGCGATGGATCCGCATTAAATGTACCTCTCTGTAACTACGATTCCCATCGATCGTTCGACAGTGTATTCTATGACGAATCAATTTCAATTTCCGAAAGTTTCATCGAAGTCGATTTAAAGCAGTTTGGTGTCGTTTATTTCCCAGCGATTTCGATGAAATTTTAGTGTTTTTCAAAAATTTCGTTGTCAGGGAAAAACGAATTGTCGAAACTTCTCGAAAAGAATCCAAGTGGCATGGTTGAATATTAATGGGAGAGCGAGTGTACGCGGCCAGGCAAACACGAGCGAGGCCAGATACTCGTGTCGGTAACAGAATAAAATTCCGTGAAACATGTGTCGCGTGTGGTCGGGCAGATCGGTAGGATCAACGGGAGAGGGTAGAGGGTTTCCGGAGAGGTTGAAATCACGCGTGCGACATAGACTACGTGCCTGGAACGTCTCATGAGTGCCGATCGGTCGAGGCCGATTATTGTGCATTGGCAGGGCGAGGCGAAGCGCGACGTGGTCGCCTTTAAATCGTGCTGATGAAACGGCAAAACGGGGCGATATCATCGGTGCGGAGACAAACGAGCCGGCCATTATGTCAACGACGACGCCGACGCCGCCGCCGCCGACGACGACGACGACGATGGTGGACCAACTGGTGCTAGCGTCCCGTGGGACGGACACAAGGCCGGGAACAAAAACAGGGATGCATAGACCGGCGCACGTATGAACGTCGGGTTCGACCGTTTACGGATCAACCACGGAAGAAATCCTTAATATCCTATTCATAGATCGCAGACGAAGTACGGGGGGTTCGATTCGTCGATGGACGTGCACCCACCCATACGGTGATCATTTTTACATATGTGTCGTCGGGTACAGGGGACTGGGGATCGGTGGTATGTCAGCCGGGTCGTGGGCAGCGTAGGGGTTGGTATTGGCGAGTCCATCGGTGGAATTCAACATCGCCGGCCCGTACATCCGTTCGAATGTCGACGGGAAAGCAAGCGGTGTGCTCGAACCGGGGAGAGGCGCCCCCGACCTATTCATGTTTATGGAAGCTGGTCCATTTGCCGGGATCGCTGCTGGAAACTACCTGGCATAAGGTTTAACTCTGCCGTACGGCGTGCCATCCTATCCTGCTGTGACTGGAGAGCCACCGTGACATCTCGTTCCGTGAAAGGATATTGTGATGGGGGTCAATAGAGTCCTGGGTGCCGTCGGATGCTCTCAAACGCCCGCATAATTGTTCTACGCCAGGTAACGCATTTTGTATCGCTACCGATTGTTGGGAATCATTTTTTTTTTATCTTGCTATGACTGGTAAACTACTGTCACGTCCGGTGGTCCAGCTATTGATAATAATTGATACAAATAATCATAAATACAAATATTTCTTAATTTCGTTCAATATTTTCTCTTATAATGTTGCGTGGAAAACAATAAAAACAAATAATATAATTATCATACACTATATCATATTCGCTCATATTTAAAAGATCTTTTCTAATATATAATAGGTGAGAGAATAAAATATCTCTATTACTGTTCAACTGAAGTATATATGTAACACATACAATGTATATACATATTGAATCCCAGTTACAATTGAATGTTAATAAAATTCTGATTTACCATTAAGGTATTCTCACAAGTTGAAGGTAAAAACACATTTTGTGTATTCGAATTTACCGCCGTTATATTGATCTATATAACCTAGATCTCTGGCAAAACGATCAGTACCGTGAATATTGACATGCCGAGCACAAGTAATTCACGAGTCTCATGACTCTCTTAATTTCATACTAAATCACACCTAAGCAAGTGAGTTGAGAAATGGAAATATTGTTCTCCTTCATATTTAAACACTTAATAGTTACAATTTTTGAAGAATATATTTAATCAAGTTAAAAATTTTTTTTTTTCAATTTTCTTACAGACGCAATTTATTAATCTTGAAAATGGTCCAAACAGTGACCGAAACGTCGATTATATAAAATTAGCAAAATTGCTTAGTTAATTTATTATTTTTGTGTATTTAACGATCGAACCGTAGCGCCGATAACATTCAACGATTTTATACTCCATATATGGTGTAAGAAAGTAAAGTTGGTATGAATGTGTGTATGAAAGTTAAGAGAAGTGCACGTGTAAAGAGTAAGAGTACATATTAAAATCAAAGAACTGTAAAATTAAGAAATAAAACTTTATTAAAATAAATTCCTAATAACTCTAATAATTAACCCCTCGAATCCGACATATCATTTCGATTGATTCGAAAGCGTGCGTCTAGGGGAGATATCGATTTAAAGCAGACAAATGGAAGGCGCTCGTGACGGAACTTAATAAAACTAAATCCCCTGACCACATCGTTTACAGACTGTCGAAAATTCGGTCACCCTAATAATTAATTAGTCATTCAGAGGATTGCGCAGCATCCGGTGAGCTAATTACTCGCACCTCTTTGCCAGTCACCCTGTCAGGTTGTGGTTCGACACTGATGCAGCGCGATAGCTGCAGGAATCTCATCAAGAGAACTATAGCGACGCGTCTCCAGGATCAAATAGTCTATCGATCATGCGACCGCAACGAGTTTCAAGACGGTCACTCTCTACACGGTGTCGATTAATTCGACATTAATTAAGCCCTTCTTCCCGTCACTATCCGGTGCGCGTTATTCCCTCTTGACGAATAAATCGCCGGTGCCGCGCGCGTAAATATTTTCGCGTGTTATCGCATAGCGCGGCCGCGCAGAATCAATTTCACCATAACAATGCGCGAAATGGTATTTACCTTTTAACTGCCAATACTACCGTAGTATTTTCAGCTTGTTCAACGACTTTTCATCGTGCATCGATTATTAGTCGCGTACATTGTACGGGACGGAGCGGCTTGATCATGAAAAAACTCAAACAAAAGATTTATTCCGCTTCGGCGCGTTTGGTTACGAAAAATTATCAGATTATTTCGAGTTACAGAATATTTAGCGAGTCGAGATCGAAATACTGCGTGACGTTTAAATGAGGTAATACATACATCATTGAATCGACTGCTGACCATTTGCATCCCTATGAATCATTTGTTGGAACGTTTCATCGAACGCACCGCCATACATTCGATAAAATATTTTTCGAATGTGACAAAAGTGTTCACGTTGATTTCCTGAATTGACAATCAGATTATATAATCGGAAATGTAATTACAAACACTGTTACAGATCGTATGTACGATACGCGGGAATGTATAAAAGTTATTCAAACAAATAAAAGATAATTTGGCTCGACAGTGATTCGCTTGAATATTTGGGAAGTGATCGAGCCTGTTTATCTTCGCGTCGTTAAACAGGCTAGTTTCGCAATCATGCTGCGCATCAGCACTCCACATACATGTAAATCACATCGTTACTTGGAAACAAAGTTCGAGACTTCAGCCAGCTTGTATTGGACACTTGTGTATAATAGTCGGTCGTGTACTGTCAAGTAGCATGTGAAACTTCAACAGCGACTGTAATTCACTGACAGTTACTTCTACGATATCAAATACTATTAAATAAGGACGCGATCATGTTGTTTACCGAATGTTCATTTTCTATAAATCACAATCGACGAACACTCGCAATATTTCGAAAACAACAAAACTCGCGCGAACATTCTCTCGAATGGGTAGGTATTCGTACTATGTTTCAAACCATACATGGTGCGCACGACATCGCAAACAAAATATGTGATTTGCAGCCATGTTTCTGAAATGTTTCTTAAATATTTCTGCTCGTATTGTGCGGAATACTGTAACATACGTATGCGTTCGTTAGCTTGTCTTCGATATATCTTTTTCATTTATTAATCAAATATTTTATTCGCCGATACGTTTCTGTATATTCGAAATATCAATTATTTCAAAATTACCGTGTTTCATAACTTTTCCATACAACTTTACCGACGGCGTTATTTACGGTTCCGATTGAACATCCGAAGAAAGGAAAAATATCGCAACATTCGTGTTTAAAATGTTTTTCTACCTTCCGTATCGAGCTGAGCGTGTCTCGCAGAAAACAATTTAAAGTAATCTAGTTAATAATGGTGTTATTTACGGTTCAGATTGCGCGCTTGGAAATTAAAAATACGGTCACGGTGCATTATGCACGCCGACAGCCGCGGGGTGTTTACGAGGAGAGTCTCCTCGTCGGAGAGGAGCCTAAGCTCCGGCTGTAATTGATTATGGTAGAGAGACGGTGGCTATTCGAAAAACCATCTGAACCGTTGAAATATTATATCTCGTAGCGGTACAGGGCGGCCCCGCATTAACCTCGAAATTAAGAAAATTACCGACCACGGAGCGTCGCGACGCGCCGTGACGCGCCGGGACAAACTGGCCGGTGTAAATTCCTCAGTGTCCCGTGTGCTGGCCATTTTTTTGTCCCGGCACGGGGGAACGAGACAGTAATACGTCCGGCGGAAAATACGTCGGAATAAAAATTACGACTGGCAGCGCTGTTAATATCTTACGATGCACCGCGCCCCGCTGTAGAAGATCCGTAATTGCAGCCGCTCGGTGAACTTCTGGTCGATTTATAGCAGCGCGATATTCATGATGCCCCCGCCAAGTAAATGGAATTCAGTCCTTTCGTGAAATGAAAAATTTTACTTTCAAACGATCTCTCTGTTCTGCGGCCGCGCAAACAGGTTTCCTCCCGCCTACCAGATATTGTGTTTGACTCCCGGTTATTAGATTACCGTGTACGACACGATGATCAAAACGCTGTGACAGAACGCTTCGCCGACCGATTTCTGGACAGGCCAGACCGACGCCACAGTGATCGATTTACTCCGAGACGTGGCCAAAAATACAAAGAAAGAATTTTGAAATCGGGAGTTTTGTATACGTGGGTTGGCTACCGTGATAATTGGGCTGTTGGATGGTTAATAGGAAAAGCACCTGAATTTTCTACCTACGCGAGAAATTTAGTCTGAAAGTGACCATCGTTAAGGTAGCAGCTACGCACAGTAAATTGGTGAGTGAGAAAAGTGTCTAGATGTGTATACATATATTTGTGTTATATCCTACTAATTTTTATTCTTCAATATGGAGGGTGTCCCTGGAGGTAAATAAATCATGTTTATACATTATATAAAATGCAAGTAAAAATGAACAATGTAATATATAAGACATAACAAAAATGAAAATTTTAGAAACCTAGGAAAATAGTTATGATTTTCAGGGATTTTCAGCATGTGACTTGTATACACCTTTAGTTTGTACTATCACCTAGTAGGATCAACAGACATTGGGTGCAGCGAGGTGCATCCGTGGTTGTTATTGCAATTTTTGTAATGTACTGCATGGGCTGGAAGCCCACTTTTTGTGATCTAAACTGTTGTAGCCTTATTTCAAGGTTTAAAGTAATATTATTATAGGTCGTTGAATTCATCTCGATATCAGTTACAATATTATGAAGTAACAAATACATGTTAATATTTAAAAAATTGGAGTAACTTTTTTATAAAAAAAGATTTTTTTTCTCAATTTTTTATATTGAAATTTGTAGAAAAGTGAATACTGATCAACTTTTATTGGAAACATGTTTTTGTCAGATCAATCATATTTGAAAAATCGTGTTAAAATACCGGTATCACGCTTGTTCCTTCGCACGGAGGGGATTCTTCAAAACACATATTTAAAACAAGAATTTCTTCTTCTACAATTTAATAATTACCCGGCTACTGTGTGTTCTTTATATAATTTGATATTAGATTCATATTCCACAAGACAAAAAATCTTGAGGTATCATGTTTTAGCTGTATTTAATACTTTCTTACTACGTACATCCGCCTTATTGGTTCCGCCATTTTGTGTTCTGTTATTTTAATGTCAGATTCATAATTAATGACTTCAGAAACCCCAAAATACCAAGTTTTGTCCCATTCTGGCAGTTTTTATAGGTTTAATCTCCATTTTACAGCCACCATTTTACTTTTTTTACGATTTTGATTTTAGATTCGTAATCAGCGACCTCAAAAACCCCGAGATACCTAGTTTCGTATAAATCAAAGAAAGATTTGATTTTTGGCCACGTTTTGGAGTAAATCCGAAATCGGGAAATTCAGTGACATTTCATGAAAAATCAACGTCCTCAATATTAATATCTGATCCACATGTATGTCTTCTTAAATGTTAATAGATTTCGAAAATGAAGAAAATAAAGCAAATATAATTTAGATTTCAATTATACAAACACTTAAAGTTGGTCATTTTGAAATTGGAATCTTTTACGCGGCGAAACTGTTCTGTTTCTTCGTGGTGTCCTGAGGAGCTCAGTTCATATTTGGTTTCGATTTTTTTTTTGTTTTGAAGAGCTTTCTTTTTAGATAAGAAATCGTGCACGTCATTAATAATTATTGTATATAATGTCTTTTAAACGTAATGTTGAATGAAATAAAGAAAAATCTCAAAATATTTTACAGTTGACAAGGTGTATTCTTTTAATCTTAGGACATCGAGCATTGCAACAAAATAGAATATTTTCAGTAGATCTTCCCCTATAAGATCATGTAAAAATCATTTCCACCTTTTTCCTCCTTTTGAAGTTATTATAGTTTAATCGCAGCAAATAAATATTAAAAAATTCGAGAAGTATACAAAATATACGGGTAAATATTTTATCAAAAATTACGGCTGGTACTATATGCCAGCATCTGTACACAAAATATTAATTCATGGTGCAGAAATCATAAAATATGCCTTACTTCCGATTGGGCAATTAACGGAAGAAGCTTTAGGGAGCAGACACAAAGATTTTAAAAAATTTAGATTGAACAATACAAGAAAATTTTCCAGATCAATTACGAATGAAGATTTATTTTAGAGACTTCTGTTAACATTGGATCCATATATATCCACTGCACGAATAAAATGTAAAAATTGTTTAAATAGCTTTAAGAGATTGCAGTTAAAAAAAATTTATATTTTCTTATTGTTTATCTTGTTAAAATACATAATTGTTATTATTTTTTTTCTTAACCTATCTGTCAAGCAACATTACTACATTATGCAGTCCAAATTCCATGGCAATATCTCTTATGGTTCAAAAGTCACTACGCAAATGTCACTGTATTTCTCGATTTGGACCACTGTGCGACGTCTAAACGATCAATTTTATTTTTGACTGCCAGTAGAAACAGTCCGCTACCACTAGAAATTAGAAATTCTTCGCGAATGGGGAATTTAGCGTTCAAATACTTTGCGGATTCACTGTAAATCCAAAAAAAACCGTTTCCCCCGCAATGAACACACAATTGTTTAGGTTTCCCCGAGACTGAAAGAAACTTTGCGTCTTTACGGAGCCGGGAAAACAGTTGTAAATCTTCGACAACCATCGCCGTAACACGATAACTTGCTCCGCGAGTCGTTCCTTACTTTTCTTTTTTATTGCTCATCCGGAATGCCTTTCGAGTGGCCGTTTTTATTCGAGATCCCGGTCATTACGAAGTTAAAATGCGCTGTCGACAGCACCTATCGAAGATATCGAAATACCTGTTACATCTGATCGAATACGGGACGCTACTGCGAGCTGAATACGTCTACATATGTAATGGCACGTTCTCCTTTCCATATTGTTGCACGCAATCGTCGTACACTTCGCGTGAAATTTGCATGTACGTGCCGCGTCCTCAGAAAACTCCGCAACAGATTCTACTCGTAACAATAAACAATTAAATCCCCCCGGACGCAACTCGATCAGTTTCTTTTTCAATGCATCACCCGCAATAATTCCACTCTCGCGTCCCCATCTCTATTATTAGATTGCGCAGATTCTGCATCCGCGCTGTATAAAAATAGCGACGAAAATTGTTACATACCGGATTCGCGTAAGCGGAAAGAATTTTCTAATGAAACTTGCTAACGCTTTACCGACCGGTTCCAAACTCTATTAACCCTTTGCACTCGGCTGTCCTCTCTGAGGCACCACTAAAAATTGCTGTACCATTCTTCAAAATATTGTTTACATTATTAAATATATCGGTATCTAATCAATTACTAAACATTTAGGTATTGTATAAGGTAATGTACCAATTTCATATTCATAAAATTGCAAAAATCATAAGGTATGGAAATATTCTAGATCGGAAGAAATGTTTAATTATCCAGTTAAAATAGCTACGAGTGCAAAGGGTTAACAGACTATGCTAAATCAAAAAAAAAAAAGAAATTAATAAATTTTGGTTGTCGTATTATTTACCGAGTCGCGAACTCCTTCCCGATTATTAAAATCGACGTGATCAAACAGATGTTACTCTACTATGAACGTCGGCGATTTTAATCCGACGGCGTCCCAGCGTCGCCGTGGTGGCAAGCCATTGATTTACAGTGTTTTCAAGAAGCGATTCATTAAATTGGAAAATGTTGTAGCACAGCAGCTGTTCGGAATAACGCGTGTGTCGTCGATTAATTAAATTCGACGAGAACAGAGGAGACAAAGATGGGTGATCGATGAAGTGTCGGTGAAACAGCAACGGAGAACTATGACGGTCTGCGGTGTCCCTTTGTGTAGAGGGATTCGAAGAAACGATTTGGATTACGCCGTCTTGACAAATGACACTGGCTGCAGCTTCGAGCAAAAGTATTCCTGGATATCATCAACGTTAGTTATTCCAGCTCGGCTGTGTTCCATCCGTGAGCACAATGCCGGGGAAGCAATGGGAATTCTTTCGTTGAAATTTAATCGACGCGACGCCGGCGAAGAACATAAATGTCTATGTAAAATATATGATCGCTTGACCACGTGCCGGTGAACGCGTTGGCCGATTTTCCTTCGTAAATGTTTGAATGGCCAACAGACGTGACTGCGAGGCAAAAGGTTACATTTAAGGGTGAATCCGCCGCAAAGGATCGCATTTAAGAGCTCTGTTTCCAGCGGCAGAGGACACAAGATACAACAGTAGAGAATGGAACACGGAACTGTAACCTCATCAAAATCAATTAAACGTAACAGTATATATCTTTGTTGAAATATCAAAAGTCACAAGGGGGCCGCATCGCCGCCTCTTCGTCCGCTAAAATACCCTCTCGACCGGCACTACGACAACTTTCCCCGGTCCGAGCGAAAAGAATCGATATAAAAGTTGGATAGGTGGGCGGATCGAATTCATAGAATTTAATTACAGAACGTCAGTCTATCGGATAGCGTGCGGAGTCGAATCGGTGCCGGATCGTAGCCGGATTGGCGCGGCGGTGGATCGTTTAGCGTGGCGTATATCGTTGGAAATAAATCCCTGATTTCGTGACGAAACAGGAAAGGATGGAAAAAAGGCGCACCGCACAAGGACAACTCGAAAGTTTTCCAATTAAAGTAGTCGTTATCCGGAAGGACGATCGGCAGGGGTACAACGTCGATGCGCCTGGTCTCATTAACGCTTTTCCAAAGTGGATACAGAGAGAGCGAGAGCGAGAGAGAGAGAGAGAGAGAGAGAGAGAGAGAGAGAGAGACCCGATCGAAACTGCGGAGGTCGGAGAGACTCGATGAGGAGATCCAGCGTGTACGCTGGAGTTCGGATAGCAACTATTTTTCTTGCGGCCATAAGTCTCCGAGACTCGAATGGCAGCTGTTGGCTCCGGAACATGAGCTTTCTATTACCTCGACTCCATGTGTTTTAACGCGCGCACGGTTAATTTGCCGTGTGAAAATCGCGAGAAACTGACGCTTTGCCAAAGATTTCGCGAGCTCCGAGCAGCAAACTTTCCCAGAGACGGGCAGTAAACGTTTCGATTTCTATCGGCACTCGGTTTAGCCGTGCATCGCAGAATCATTGGTAGCTAAAGGAGAACCGGGGCGGGATAGAGGCGGCCACGGGCTAGCAATTTTATTCGAAATCGTCCGAGTGTTAAACTATGCCCGATTGAAAATCAATATTTCATTCTGGCCACGGCTGCCGATACTGGTCGACGCGGACGGAAGATGGACAGATTTTCTATGGACGGCCGGGAGTCAGCTCGGTGCAAAATTTCTGCTGGACCGAATAGTTTCGTCTGCTGTTAGGGGTTTATCTTCGCTTCGCGAACAAATCGCGCACGTCGGTGGACGCGGCGCCGGTTTCGTCGAGTGCAAATACACGACGTTCCCACGGAGAAGAGCCCGACGAGAAATGCATAACGATTCGCGAAACGTTACGACGCGTTTCATCGAATCGATCCGGTAAGTTCGTACCCGTTTTATTGAAAATCACGAGATACGCCGGCAAATTGCCCCGAGCACCGTCACATTCATTTTTTTTTTTTTTTTTTTGACGGAGAAATTCGATTGTACTTTCTGCCATTTTTTGTCAATACCATAAACCGGAGATGCGCGCGTTCCGTTGCGGCGCACTGTGGACCAGAATCGCAAAAATCTGGACAAAATCCATGTCTTCGTCGGTTATACATGATTAATTATTGGACGGTGGATTTTCGCGTGACATAAAAATTGTTCGACTCGATTACAACCAACTGGAGTGGAAATTCGTGTCTATCGTTAACTCTTCGCGAGTCAGGCGAATAAAAGTTACATCCGTACGATACAATTTGACGACGTGAGAACTTTTGGAATGAATTCCAGCTATTTGATGGAGATAGGCCCACCGCGCGAGCAGCGACACGTACGACAGCGAACGTTTTCCAATCGGAAAGTCACGAGTTCGCGTTGAAGCAGGATGATTTCGACGGCACGAGGGATCCTCTGTGAGAAGGCCGCGTGCAGACGCGCGTGTGCTGTTCGTATTTATCACGAAACACCGCAAATATCCGGACATAGGCGTGTAACATTTGCATCTCAAAAAGCCAGGCCCAACGGTCTCTCGCGTCGGTGCACATTCGATAGACGGCCTGATGACAGCGCGGACCGCTTTGTGTCACGCCCCCCGCACATACATTAACGCGAAAGGAGCGGGAAGGTTGTAATTAAAATTACAATCCTTTGTGGTTATTCTCCGTGGTTTTCGCTGCGTATCGTTAGCCCGACGAGCCAGTGTTATTTTCGGAATATAATTTAGTACGCGGCGTGTACATCAGCCCCGTCCCTGAATTATGTATTAGTTTGCACCGGGTAGCCGAAAAATATGAGAACACTCGACGCGCGTATCTTTTACATAAATGTCTGTCGAAGAATCCTGCGTTGTCTCGCAAGTCGAGCTTTCGTTTTTGGTTCCCGACTCGATCTGGAACCTAATTTCTAGTCTTCGTGTTTCCAGTGCACTGCTTGTTGAACGTTGTGTTCGAATTAATGAAGCAAGTAGTAAACGTCTCGTGGATTAACGTCTCAATCGTGCCGCAACACGAAGGTCTCTTATTGCACCTTCGTTTATTGTTCCTGTGTAATTACTATTCGTGAAATAGAAGGGAAACAAAATGCAATAGAATAAATTACGGAGACAGGACCAGTAGCAGGACTGGTATCCACCTGCGGCAGTCGGTATCATTCAACGGCGTTGATTAATTAGAACCGAACGGAGAGTGTCGTGCGCGCTAGTAAAAAAACCGTGCGAGTTTTTCCGTTGTTACACGCGAACCTTAATGCACGTGGGACTCTTTTTTATATCACGTTAATGGGCCAGGTCAGGGTTAGGTATGAAAAAGCATAGCTGAACCTCGCCTTTGCGCTCTTGATTAGCCTAATTACTGTCATACTTGCACGCTGTTCCCTGCTGTGTATTTTTATAACGACGCGCATTATAAAGACATACTTAATGAGATTTATAAAAGTAATGACATCAGTTGATAATGCACACACCACAATGTGGATGCGCGGCCGGATATATGTGTGCCGAGCAAATGAAACCGAGGAAACTTTTGCCAGTGAAGTATCTCGGTTGAAAAGTTACAATAAAGTTAACGAATGCAAAGTTAATGCTGTACCTGCATTTCTTTCTTTTTTAAATACACGTATACATATAGTTCGCGTCAACTAATCTATATAATGAAATCGTGTCTGTCTGTTTGTGACTTTTCCACTGAAATTCATTAAAAAAATTGTTCCCGTCTACGTGGACAAAGTCGCGGGTACAGCTAGTAACTACAACTGATTAATTAAACGGTAAGGGACTAGCTGAAAATATAAAAATTTTAGATGAGAAAGACTTGCCGTATTCTTGCCGATGTATGTACCTACCCTAATCTACTCGGCTAAGAGATGCTCAAAAAAGAAATTTGTTGCGGCCACAAGACTCGAGCAAGCTTCATAATACACTAAATTGAATCAAGCAATTTGCGACGATGCAATTTATTCAGCTCGACCAGCTCTGCTAATGGTTTCATCCTCTCTATTCCCTACCGAAGGTGTAGGCTAAACGACTGAGTGCTCCTTGGGTTGCTATCCAACCCTAAATCACGATCAGGTTCTCCGGAGGAGACCACTTGACCTGGGTCACGTTATTTAACGCCGCGATTCATTTATTTGATCCCGAGGATAAGAACATCTAAATCACCGCGTGTCCCTTTGCCTTCTGTAAAAAGAAGTCTTTTGTAGCGACTGACCTAAACGATTGCTGAACCTAGACGTGAGCCAGCTCGTGATTCACACGAATTTTGCTGTCGCTCAGACTCAGATTTTTATTACATCGACCATGGAAGTGGGTTGTAAAGGTTATTTAATTTTATTAACTATTAAAATATTGCGCGCATGCATATTAATGACTTAAATAAAGCATCAGGAGTATGCCGGAAAGGGTGCACGCTACTATAAAAGCAAAGGGGGGAACGTAAATAATTAATATGTATCTACATACTGTATATGTATGTACTTTGGTAATTAACCAAAATTATTATTAAGTTACGTTCTGGCCTTTAATTCTACGATCAGTCGTATTGTCGTAGGGTTGAAGTTGCAACTCGATCGATTACTTTGGAACGAATAGCTCGTTTATTAAGAAAAACACTAGGGAGGTGGAAAGATCCGGGGGAAAGAGGTATCCCGTAATGGAATTACGAACACTACCGGTGCGGCCCGGCGGCACGTTAACGCGTCGAACACTAGGAAAACAGAATATGATTCGACCAGCTGATCGGCTCACCGGAAACGGTTGGTGCAACAGCCACCGACATCGATCGCTATCCTTTCCGAGTATAAACAAGACAGATTGATGTATTCGACCATTTATCGATACGTTAGGTGGAATAACGGCACGCGTGCGTGTGCGTGAAACGAGTAAGGGAGAAAAAGAGAATGGTGGAATCGGAGAAAGAGGGAAGCAGACTATATCGGGTGCGCGCGCACCGCGCACCACCGTATCGATTTGATATTTGTCGTGTTTCTCGCTGAAGGGCTGGCTATTTTTTTTCAAATTGCTGCGCTTCCATGCGCGTCTTTGCAATGGCGAACAATACCTGGCAAATGCGCAACCCGTAATTAACGGCTCAGATGCGTACTTCGGAGCGGAGTCGGGATCGGGGGCGCACACGCGGGTCTTCCAGTCAAGCGGGATTGCGAGACCGTCAACTGAAGGAGGCTACGAAGACCGCGAGCACATTCCCGGATATAGACCTAATTATTCAATTAGGATAGGAGCTCCACTTCCGTTGGATAACGAATATTAATTTTGATTAAATCCACGAAGCCGTTTATACGGTTAAGGAGAATCTGTTGCAGCACGGATTGTTGTTTACACGAGCTCTTTATTATTTGTTCGTACATTACAAGCGATAAAATATTTTACATTTTATAATCACTATTAATAATCACACGTTTTTATGGGCTCAGGTAAAGCATCAATCGCCGTGAGTCGCCTGGTGCACATATGGTTTCCCATACGTTAACCGTACTCCTTTCATGATCCAAGGTGATCATTGAGTGACGGTCCGACTCACTGATTGTTGTGCTACTTGTGTCTTGCCTTTCTCGAGCTCAGGTAATAGTTCTTTATCTTGGTTCGTTTACCCCACATTTGGTTTCCCAAATGTCTACCGTACTCCTTTTATGACCCAAGGTGATCACTGGGTGACAGCCCGAACCAAGATTTCTTTGAACTCTTTTATACCTTAATATTGTATAATCGGCAACTATCCACAGAGAGTGACCGTCCCGTTTGCCGTCTACTAGCACGACTGACTCCTTCCATCGTGATGCTTGCTGTTTAATCAGCCCCTACTCTCCATGTTCTTCCATTTGGATGCCAGTTGTAACGTACATTTTTCAACGATCAACACACACACACACACACAAACCCAAGCGGTTCAATAAACAATTAACGCAACATAATTAACTATAAACAAAACAGATTAGATACAATGATATAATGATTAAATTAGTAATTTATATTATATATATATAATATTTAATGTTAAATAATTCGGCAAAAATTGTCGAACCTATTTATCAAAAACATGTCTTTTTGAATTATAATTTAAAGTCTCCCCTGCTCCATGAAAAATTTTAAATAGCTGCAGTATATTGACTGTACAAAGGTAGCATAATCATTTGTCTTTTAATTAGAAGCTGGAATGAAAGGGGGAATGAGATATAAACTGTTTCAATATTCAAAAATTAATTTAAAATTTAAGTAAAAATGCTTAAGTTTTTTTATGGGACGATAAGACCCTATAGAATTTTAAAATTTATATAATATTAATAATTTTATATAGTTGCAAACTATACTAAATTAATTCTTAAAACGGATATCGCGTGCACTGGATCCAAAAAGTGTTCGAACGCTACGTTTCCCGTTCGGATTCGATTATCTCGAAAATATTTTACCTCAAGAATATCCAGTTCTGACTTGCTCCCGCTGAAAAAGAATTCCATGCCTGGTTTTACCATTATTTCAGTTGTGCTTCTTACATTAATGAGTTTGTAAAGACAGCATTGGTTGGAGGATAACTATATTACCTCTTTCCGGTCCAGCTACTCTGCTAGGCTTCTTTAAAACTTTAGTCATTAATATCGTAAACATTGTTTGAACTATAGACTGATATCTTGCAGAAACTAGTTTTTCAACATCATCGTAAGACAAAGACGTGGTTCAGAAATGGAGCAGCCTAACCGTGATTTAGACAATGAAAATGTCGTCTAATAAAAACATAGATATTTTACGACGAACGAAGTGAACGAAACATCGCGCATATTAAGTACAGTCTCACAGTAATCTGTTGCAAAGAAATTCATTGATTTATAAATTTATCGAAGCGCGCAATCAGCGCAAATAGCGTTTGCTTGGTTTTCCTGTTGAAATATGATGATAGTCTGCCGAGCGTGTTAGTTTCTGCATAAAACAGCAGGTCAACAATGCGTTAAGCACGTTCAACGAGGTGGTTTCTTGAACGACTGAGGCGAATGGTAATTCAATTGGCTGCTGCGGGATATTGAAGGGTAAGCCTCCATCGTACGGTTTGGTTAGTTACCATTTTGTTTGCTTTCTCGTCGTTCTTACACTCTTTTCCAATACATTAAGACCGGAACGGGAATATCTCGGTAACGACAAACATTTACCGCTGGCAAAAACGGATGACAAGTGGAGCGACTGACGCTAAGTAGACAGCCGAAGAGTCTAAATAAATTCGCGGTACGCAACAATGCCATAAATAAGAGGAAGCACGCTTCGTCGCGTCTACTCGGTATCGAGCACCCAACGGCGAACAGCTCGATACATTTTGCATAGTAAAAATGCTATTCGTTTTTGTCGGTGTACGTATCCTTTTACCTATTTTTATGTCCTTGTAACTACGTATCTTTTATCGGAACTCTGAAAGAAATTAAAGAGACGGTTCTTGCATTGTTCGATTTCCGCAAAGCCATCGAAGTCACGCGGTAGGCTCAGACCACGATGTACCCTCGCATATCTGTCAACGCGAACCGATCCAACCACTAGCAGCGTATTAAACGAACGAGAGAGTACACGGGGCACACACCTGAAAGCGCACGGCTATTTTCCAAACGAATGAAACGCAACATGTTTTTCTATGTAGCTCACGTTCCCAGCGGCAGTTGTTTGCAAAATACTTTATGCGCGCAAATCAATATTGTGCTAGACAACGACTAATCGGTGAACGTAAACAACGGTGGATAACACGCGCATCGGTGTTTTCGACGATCTCGTTGCGCCGGTCGGGTCGTCGTCTGTCCATCGGCGAATCAACAAAAAACGGGGTTGGAACGTAGCGTTGGTTGGAAGACGGTCGGTTTCGTATTTTATTCGCGTACACCGGAGACGATTTGCTTGGATTCAAACGCGAACGGCGAAAAGACACTGGGAACCAACGTGGCGCGTACAACACAAGAGAATATTTGTAACGTAAACTCTCCGAGGGAAAACGGAATCCGATACTTTTACGATTTCGTATTACGTTACCGGGGGGCAGCGCGAGCGCGAGCTCGGCCCCGCAACTTTCCTGTGAATTTCAGAAGTGAGTGCCAGGGAAATTTGTATACCATCTCGACGATACCTACGAAGCGCTATTTTATTTAACGGAAAGAAGAAACGGACCGCGGTATCGGGCGGCAGCTGCTCTAAATAAATTTCTTCCGCGTGCTTCTGAAACTGAAACCCCGTCGCGAATCTTCGCTCTTGTTACTTCCGTGCGTTTTCACTATTCATTCCGTTTGAATATACGAATTAGGTAGCCGTTTCGTACCGTTTCGCCCTCGTTCGTTTTCTACTCTTCGATACACTGCTGGAGATTCTATGTACCGATTTTTCTCATAAGTATCAAATCCGCCGTCGATAGATTCCTTTGTATATCGCGTATTTCTATACAATTTGGTAAATATATCGTTTAGGGGATTCAACTCGGATGACCTTGACCTTTACATATGTTGTCAAGGACAACATTCTGAACAACTTTTGTCAATATAACTATCCGTCGCTCGGACTTAGTTTCCGAGAAAATTACGAAAAAGCTTTGTTAAATTTTGGTTGCAACTATACTATATTTTAACGGTAGTTTTGCCCGATGCGACGTCTAGCGGTGACTAGAAAAGTAGAAGGCTTACTATTACACACGCGGACGGTAATTCTGCTCAATATGATATCTAGCAGCGACTGAAGAGGTAGAAGACTTACTATAGAGAGGCATTCTTTGGCGCACAGACGATGATACACAACAAGATGGCACACATGGTTCTTTCTTAGTGTAGCTAAACCTAACCTAACCTAACCTTTTTTTTTAATTGGGGGAAATCCGATTAGTGGATAACCATCGTTTCCGCCGAAGGCAAGGATGACCAATGTCGGTCTCGGTATAATCGTTACCGACTAAAAACCCCAATAGTCGTCCCTAGACATTTACTGCAGGGACCCAGGATCACGTTAGTACTCAACTGGGTTGAGCGCCAAAGATCTGCGCACTCAACTGGGTTGAGCGCCAAAGATCTGCGCACTCATCTTGTTGTGCGCCAAAGATTTACCCCTCTTACACAACAGGTTTGTGGAGGGTTAGGTTAGGTTAGGTTGGTATGTTTGTGGAGTTTGTGGAGGGGCGACCACCCATACGAAAATCGGAAATATATACGTACGCAATACGGAAAATTCAATTCAGTACTAGCAATAGTTTTTTGCAATTTTCTCGAAAACTATGATCGAGCGACGGATACCTATAATGACAAAAGTTGTTCAGAATGTTGTCCTTGACAACATATGTAAAGATCAAGGTCGTCCGAGTTGAATCCCCTAAACGATATATTTACCCTATATTTTTACAGGGACAGCTATGAAATTCGTTGAAAGTTCACTCTATGAATTTGCGTTCGCCTCTCGGTCCATGCAGTATTCGGTGAAATCTCGGCGACGACGTCCGCGTAGACGTGTCATTTATTCAATAAATCATCTCGCGAATAAACAAGTAAATAAATAAATTTATCGGCTGCCGTAAATCATTCGCCTACTACACGAGCAACTTACTTCTCGCGAGATAGGGGCGTATACTACGTACACAAGCATCCGGACCGATCGCCTCTGAAGTTCAGCGATATTCGTGAAAGCGGTAGCCCGAGAGTGCCGGCTGAAGCGCAAACAGAGCATGGATGCCGGTTTTCTCAAAACTTTTCATCGCAAGTATCTTCCGCGCTCGATATCTGCCCACTTAGAATCCAGATTGATGCTCTGATCATTCACTCTTTTCCTGTTCGTCTTGTATTCGCGAACGAGTCGCCGTCTTCGATCGCTCAGGTGAATAGCTCTGTATAATTCGCGGACGAGGTATAGGCGCTTTACTCTAGATTTTTATTCAAATCGTTCTGTCCTTTATTTAGCAAAATGAAAGAAAATTTCAATGTAATTTCATGGTTCTCGGCGATTCTGTTATAAAATGCATTCTTCTATCTCGAATTTGACGTTTCGAACCTTTGTAAATTCCATCGAGAACATATTGAAAGGGCGGAAAAACGATTTTTAAAATTTCCAAATCGCGTTTTCAATTTGTATGTTGCTGATGGAATTTCCAAGTGTTTGAAACATTCGCCAGAATAATTGTCCCGCGTCAGCCTTTGTCCACCGATTTATACAAAGGACGACGGAGCTCGTTACCGCCCAGAAAATAAATGTTGCCATTTTACTGGTCAATTTCTGGCAAATAGTAATTAAGAACATTAGAAAGATTGACGTGTCTAGAAAAAACGCCTCGGTGGATAGGCTGGAAAATAAATTGGACGATAACACTGTCTAGTTATAAAAATCGTCCGCCGAGAGTTAAACTCTTCACGAGGAGAGATAAATGTCCACAGAAATTATTCGAGGAATATATAATTTCGTAGAAAAATCCGTGGCGCGCTTACAGTTTGCGTTTCGCGAAGCTGAAGTTCGCAGCTTCGTTTTTCCTTCCTGATCCTCCTATTCTTTTTTTCTTGCAACCGTCTCGCAGCTCTTGCGATGTCTGATCCTTGTGACCAGAACACTGAGTAGGGACCACGCCCTCTGCGAAGGATCCGGAGAGAGTAAGCGAGGCCGAGAGAGAGAGAGAGAGAGAGAGAGAGAGAGAGAGAGAGAGGTCGTTCCCATTCGAGATTTTAAAGTACCATCCGCAATGCTCCATATAGAAAGTTAACGTTCAGCCTGTAAAAGGATCAAAACTTAAATGAAGTTAGCGGCGGGATAGAGAATTCTTAGAGAGGGAGAGAAAGGTGGAGCGTTCCGGAGAGCGGCAGGAGAGGGATGGTGGTTGCGGTTGCCACCTGCAATTGCTCTCTCCTGGCCTCTCCTATCCGCCAGGACCCTTTATTTCGTTCGCTATTCGCGCACTTTAAATAATATTTTGCGAAACAGTCGATCCGGCGGTGGCGGTGGCGGTGGCGGTGGCGGCTGCGGCGCGCGCCATTCAAGGAACGTTCCCCAGCTCGAACCACTGCTCTCGCGCAATTTCATTCCCTCGTTCCGAGAGCCCATTAAGATTGTTCCATCTTTCCATACAATTTGTTTTCCGTTTGCTTTTCGAATGCCGTTTGCGATTCAACCGGGGAACGGACGACGGAAATGCGTCGGAATAAAGTAATCGCGTAACCCCCGCTGGGACTACAGCTTCGCCGATTCGGACGAGAGTCGCGACGATACGGAAACAATGCAAAAAAGGGTTGAATGCCGGGGAGAAAGTGGTGAAAATTCGTTGGGGATCGGGGAGAGGGAGCGTTTTGTTTCAGCGGAAGGTCTCCGCGGAAATTATCCTGCTTTCGTCCAATCGCTTCGTTCTTTCGTTGTAGTATGCAATTTTCTGTGAACTAACCGAGAAGAGACGTTTATCAAAAATTAGCACAGCAGGCCTGAACACGTTAAAAAGAAAAATGTTTGAAAGTCTGCGTACACGTATTTTTTTTAATGTAGCAGCGAATAAACGGTGAATGTAAATTGGAATTCGTAAAACGTATAGATCCGAATAATTAGAGGGGATTTAAGGTACGCCGGTGGGTATCGGAGCTTTTCGTCGTTGCCTCGAAAAGCATGAAGCTGTGCCACGTACTTCGCTATTTCACTTTCGCGAAACTTTCACTCCCAGTTAGCGAACCGTGCGGGGCGAGCGCCGGGACTCAAAAATTAAAACAACGACCGTTTGAAAGCGAGAAGAGAATCCCAATCCACTCAGAACGGAGAGCGTCGTCCTCGGCTTACAGAACCTAAAGAACCGGGCATCGTCCGTTGGTCGGGCTGGCTCGAAGAATGCTGCCCGATCGAATTTCAATTTACGTTCCTCGGCGAGGTTGGTCGGAACGAGGCCGTGATGCCAACCAAGCCCCGGAACTTAATAAAAGAACAACCGCAGAAAGATTTCCGTAAAGCACTCGTGACTTTCATAGCGGGGCACGGTCACCGTGGGAACGATAAGCTCTCCTTCTCCTTCGATACGGGCCGACACCGTCGAGCTTCCAGGTCGCCGCTTTACACTGAAACACTTTCTCGTATCTGGGTGTGTATGACTGCAGACGAGAATCCGATAAAAGTTTCGAGGATTATCTGAACGGAGAAGCGTCGCGTCGCGTCGCGTCGCCGAACGATTGCGAGTGAATGCAAGCGAGCGCAAGCGTCCGACGCTGCTGCGAGGAGCAAACTTCCTCGTAACGCGAGCATATTGACCACGACGCTGGGGAATAATGACGCGACACGGGTGAGGACCCGGGGAAAATCTATCGCGGCGTTTTCCTAGAGTTATCGCTATCGGTTGCTTCCGAAACCGCGGGTCATCACGATCCCGGCCACGTCCCAGTCGAAAGAGAAGCCAACTCCTCTGCGGAAGAGCGAGCCAACAAGAGCCGGCGTTGAGAAACGGAGACGATCCGCGCGTCCCACGTTCCATGCCCGAATTTACAGTCAGCCGAACGAACGAGCTGGCTGGTTGTTCGCTCTACAGGGTCGGCGAGGTAAATCCGGAGAAGTCATCGGATAGTCAAAAACGGTTCAAATGCCAGGAAAATCTAAGTCGGTACAGCCACTAAATTCAGATGTACAGAGTAATCGGTTTTAATGTGTCGTAGCCGATGGAAAGACAAGTCCAACTATGCAAAGAAAGAGGCGTTGCAGCGAAGCAAACCTTTTTTCTCGCACATTTTCTCACCCCATTAAAAACAACGGAGACGTTTCGGGCGAAGATGTTAGGCGACTCGCTCCGTATAGCGGACGGAAACACGGTACCGCTGCCGAATCCTGCGGTAATTACCCTGCACGCGCGGTAATTTAGACCGTTCCCAGAGGGATTTGCGCAAGAAAGGACCTCGGGCTACGAGAAGAAACGGACTATCCCTTGAGCGTCGCGTCGTACCTTGGAAAAAAACCATTAAGCTCATTGATTTTAACTGAAACTCGATCAACTCTTTATGACCGCTAATGGAGGCGCCTCCTGCGAAATTTTTTATTAGCCGAACAAGAACCTCCTGGCAGATATCTTGCGTCGAGACGGAAGTGTTTCCTTGGGCATCGGAGCGTCTCAAACGAGATTTTTTACGAGAAAATCATGCTTGCGAGGTAAAATTTGACGGTAGAGGAAACCTTTGAACCGAAACCTGGTTATCTTACGTTTGAATTGCCGGTGTTTACTTTTCCACGCTAATTGCGTGACAAGCAACGTGCAACCGTAAGCGATCGTTACAGCGGAAGGAAGTAAATATCTCGATTATTATCAGAACATATCCTTCGAGTTCTGCGGAATACCGTACATCCTTTGCATAATTCTCCGCAGCACCCCATGCGTATGTATGTTATCAAACGGCACGATATATAATAAGGAGACTATTCGGTGTGTCCCGGAATAACAATTAAACGATACCATTAATGAAAATTGTAAAACATGGATTTTCAATGGCTTCGAGATGCCCGTCTCGTACGGATATTATTATATCATACTGTTGCTGCTGCACAGCATGCTTCGCAGCGGAAGGATTCCTTGTAAAGTTACAAGTAAACCGATCCCAAGGATTTGAGATATCATATTCAGGGTTTTTGAAAATGTGGCTTCGCGAAACTCTCGTTCAAAGTGCCGCGGGAGTACTGTAAAGTGCCCTTTGAGAAATACACTTCAAACGCCAGTAATTCCATCAGATTTTCTTAAATTGACTGAAAACTCTTGGTACTTTCGAGACTCGTGTTTTGAGAAATCGTGGGAATTAGAAAATCCAGGATTCAAGTAAAATCGCTTACGAATATAAACGTAAGAATAACGACGAAGATAAACGTAAGTGTTTCATTTTCTGTGAAGATTAGACAGTGTTGTTTTTTTTATATATTGTTTATTTATAAAGGTCGCATTAACATCAAGGTCATTAGCGACCACTTTGTTATATAATCATAAGTACAATGTTTTGTTACCGCAATAATACATAAGTGTAGGTATAATTAGATTTTGTAGTATAGGTCTACATTTTTGAGGAAGGTAAGAACATTTGCAATTGTCTTTTGGTCGTTGAGGCATTCACTCAGGCTTGTTGGGATGTTCAGGGCTTGTCGTTGTGTCTGCAGGGCTGAGCATTCAAGAAGGATATGTTCTATAGAGATTGGTATGTTACACATGTGACAAAGAATTGCGGGATTTTTTGTGATCTTATGAAGGTGTGTAATATTTGAGTGGCCGATTCTAAGTCGCGTCGAGATTACTTGGTCACTCCTGTGGGCAATATTAGGGCAGTTATTATTGTAAATATCTTTTCTTATTTTAAATAGTTTGGCAGGGGGGGAATCTAGTCCATTTTTTATTCCAGCTATGTTATATTCTTAGTTTGATCTCTCTAATTAAGTCATTGGGCGAGACCGGAAAATTTTGAGGTGGGGCTTTTGTGGCTCCTTTAGCAGTTGTGTCGGCCTTTTCATTTACTGTGATTCCTATATGGGAAGGGATCCAGACAAGTACAATATCTTTATTTTTTTTTGTATAGAGTCGAGATTAAATAGAATATGTTTTGTATTACTGGTTCTCTGTTATCATGATTTGCCAGACAAGAAATAACACTCAGAGAGTCAGAAAAAATAAAAATTTTGCGGTAAGAAGAATTTATTGTAAGCTCTAGAGCCGATTTAATAGCAAATGCTTCGCTGTAGAAGATGGAGCATAAGTCGTGGAGGTTATATAGTATGTTTTTATCGGGAAGGATAACTGCACAACCAGTACCTTCTTTACTTTTGGAGGCATCGGTGAAGATGTGTGTACAATCAGGATATTTCTGGGAGATTTCATAGAAAAGAGTTTTAAAGATTTGGGGATTAGTTTGTTCCTTGGGATGGACGTTCAATGAAAGATCAATTTTAGGAGGGAGAGTTAACCAGGGAGGGGTGTCGGATATAGGAGATTTTGGTGTTATTGGAGGGGGAATTAAGTTTATGTAGACAGTGTTGTATCCCCAATAACTCTAATCACCAAGACAACAATATGGCAGGCTAAACATTTGAGTCACTAGGACCCGATGATACTGAGCAACTCTTGCACCTTTTCGCCCCACGTCATTCCTTCCTTTCCACGTCATCTTTTCCACAATGGATCTTTCCCACTCCTTTCCACATTTTCCTGTGCAATGCTCACCGAAACCAAGCAGCTCATTTTGTCTCTTGCGAATTCAAAACCAAAAAGTCATTCTGTTCTGATCTTACTTCGCTACCGTGTATATTTCTTAAATAAAACTTCTTTACGATTTATAAAAAAGTGTTGTACCCGATTTCGAAAACACGGAATCCAACAACGGTATCTTACGATTCTACCGTTATTCGTGGTTCAAAGTAATAAATTCACTTTTCATCCATTATCTTTGCAACTAACAAAGCGACTCGCGGTTCGTATGCGCCGTCGCGTTTCCGCGTTTCTCAGGCAGATCAGCGTTAACCAAAGTTATCCCAGGCTTACGTACACGCAATTGCTAAAATAATTTTCGCGAAGCCATCAGCGCAGTTTCCCTTTCATGGCACGGAAGCGACAAAGGGAAACGGCGCGGCTCGGCGGCAAAGATCCCACCGAAGGACGGGTTCCAACTATACGCTGTAACGGTGAAATTGTTAGGAGTGAGCGTTACGTACAGCGAAACTGGAACTGGCGTTTATTACGCGTGCTTAGGAGGGAGCGTGTCGCCACGCACGATTTCGACGAACGTGCCAGGTAGCAGTTGAGCACGTAAAGCGTGCGTCACGGGAACGATTTCCGGCGGCGTTGTTTCGCTGGCTGCATAGAGATTACGACGAGCTGAAGACGGAGGACGGGCTCGAACGAATCGCCTGGCCGTGCTGCGTGAATACTCCGCGTGGCCGTACTCGAAACAAGACTCGTAGCGCGCTCGTAAGGGTAACACGGACTGCAATGTTGACGGCGAGACGGAAACGGATCGGACTTCAACCGAAACACGGTAGACACAGAGTACCGCCCTCGTATCAACTAATTGCGGGACAAAGCTCTAAGAGAATTTTCGCGTAACGGAACAACAGGCGGTTTGCGCTCGGACTACACAGACTTGGCCATTCCAATGGACTCATCTACCAAATCCGCGTCAGTTATCGCGTAGAACGGAATTCTCTGGACATTGTGTTCACGTTTATGCTACGATCGACGGGGAAGACTCGATCGGTCAGTGCTATCTATCTGTCTCTCGATTAAGCCGGTTCATCTAGGTTCTACCGTAACGATAGGAAACTTCGCTAATAGGACAGTTTGTTGCGAACGGTGACCTCAACAATATATTTCAATACCATTGAAATAGGTCGCTGCGGTTCCTGATAATTATCCAATAGGGTGTGCACTGATCGTATGATAGAACAGTTCTTCGAACAGGTGTTCGCGCAAGACTTCCTTCGCCGTAGACGGATGGCTATTCCATCGTAATTGTCGTTTACAACGATTCAGCGTGCCGGTATAATTCCGAGGACTGTCGCCAATTTCGTGAAAGCCGTCGGACAATTGAACGATTCGGTGGACGCGACGAGAAAACCCGGTTCCCGCTGAAATTTATTATACAACCACGGCCAGACACTGTCAAAGTTACTTTCAGCGGGCAAAATTGTTCGTTCCACCGCGTACTTCCTGCCGTTCAAATTTGCTGCGTTTCGGCTAATCGAATATTTATCAGTAAACGATAGGCGCCGCTGCAACACACCCGCCATTAATCCTCTGTACGTACCATCGATCCGCGTTCTGCCGACAGTATCTCGACAAAATTTGTTTCAAATGATGTTTAGAGGGGAACACGTGCGGATGATTGAACCGAATGCTTGGTGAGCGATGTTCTTTTATTCTTAACTGGTATACATATATCCGATTGCAGTGCACGAACGTATCGCCTCGGTGGCGACGAGTCTGTAATTTGCTACATCAAAGGCCGTCGGCCGTTTTGGTTTGAACAAAGGGAGCAGGACAGTCATGGGACGACCATGATTTTTCTTATACAATATTTGATCTTATTATCAATTTTTCCGACCTATCCGGTTGTTGTCCCTAACTGTACCCCAATGGACGATAAGCTATTGGGGGCTTTCGCGTTTCCAATAGCGCGAAGAAACGACTTGGCAGCATTTGATCCTCGCATCAAAAGGACAAGTTCCTGCGAGAACGTTCCGTTGCATTTACTCGGGAAAGGTTGTAGCGCATAGTACATTCTGCTACTTCCCCGGAGCTCGCGTCAGGAAATTAAACGCTTCCGTGGGCCGTTGTGAATTCCGTGTGAAAACGCATAATGTAATACACCTTAAGGCGGTACGTTGTTCCAAACACGAAGTCTAACAAAAGTGTCTCCCCAGTTACCTCCCAAGCAATTTTCACTTCGATGGAACTTTGCTGGAACGTAGAACGCATCGAAGCGCGCGCCCGGAACAGTTCCTCTTCGACAAAAATCTCTATTGACGAAAGGGAATTCGAATCAATTGAACTATTCCGCAGTCTTTATTTTTCTTCGCGTAGGTATACACCGGGCCAACCACCTCAACCATCGAAACTATATTTATTACACAAACTTCGAGACGTTTCTTCGCATTTCTAACGACACGAGGCGAATCAAAAGATTCTTTTAAACTACCCTTTTTCTATTCTAAACAAGATCCACGATCTAATTGATATAATCTAATTGAATTTGTGAAATTTCGATATTTTCAATGGGCACCGGTTTATTAACCGCTCGCGAAGCATTTTCGAGCATCGTGTCGCATCGATTTTCAGCGACCATTAATATTCGTCCGAAATAATAATTCCAACGTCCAGTAAAATTGTCTCTAATCTGATCGAACGATTCAGTGACAAATTATAATTCGATCGTGGATTCGATGGGATTATAATAAAAATGAGTGATCGCATCTTGCAAACAGATAATGATTATTTTCCATGAAGGTGGGGCATTCCATTGACCGTACCGAAAGTATTTAGGAGCATCAGGTTGCATCGATTTCAAGCATGCGACCATTAATATTCGTCAGAAATAATAATTGCAACGCCCAGTGTAAATGTTCCACTATATATCTTTACATGTAACACATGTTATAACGGCCCGTTGTCCTCTCTTCATCCAACGGTCTGTTTCTGAGCCGGTGGAGAGGGAACAACAGGATAAACTCATGACTGCTTCCCAACGAGCACGGTTCGTTGAGTACGGTTCGGCGAGCGGGGATCGACACGGCGAGCATAGGAATCGCGCGAGTAAGGTTTCCTGACGGGTTAGGTTAGAGGGACCTCTGGGTTAAGTTAGAAGGATCTCTGAGTTAGGTTAGTGGGATCTCTCCGGTTAGTTTAGTGGGATCTCACCGGTTTGTTTAGTGGGATCTCTCCTGTGTGTTTATTGGGATCTCACCGGTTTGTTTACTGGGATCCCTCCGGTATGGTTAGTGGGATCTCATCGGTATGGTTAGAGGGATCTCACCGGTTTGTTTAGTGGGATCTCTTCGGTATGGTTAGTGGGATCTCCCTGATATGGTTAGTGGGATCTCACCGGTTTGTTTAGTGGGATCTCTCCGGTATGTTTGGTGGGATCTCACCGGTATGTTTAGTGACATCTCACCGGTTTGTTTAGTGGGATCTCTCCAGTATGGTTAGTGGGATCTCACCGGTTTGTTTAGTGGGATCTCTCCGATATGTTTAGTCGGATCTCTCCGGTATGTTTTGTAGGGTCTCTCCGGTTTGTTTAGTGGGATATCTCCTGTTTGTTTAGGTGTATCTCTCCGGTATGTTTTGTGGGATCTCACCGGTTTGTTTAGTGGGTTCTCTCCGGTATGTTTAGTGGGATCTCTCCAGTTTGTTTAGTGGGATCTCTCAGGTTTGTTTAGTGGGATGTCTCAGGTTTGTTTTGTGGGATCTCTCCGGTTTGTTTAGTGGGATATCTCCTGTTTGTTTAGGTGTATCTCTCCGGTATGTTTTGTGGGATCTCACCGGTTTGTTTAGTGGGTTCTCTCCGGTATGTTTAGTGGGATCTCTCCAGTTTGTTTAGTGGGATCTCTCAGGTTTGTTTAGTGGGATGTCTCAGGTTTGTTTAGTGAGATCTCTCCGGTATGTTTAGTGGGATCTCTCCGGTATATTTAGTGGGATCTCACCGGTTGTTTAGTGGGATCTCTCCGGTATGATTAGTCGGATCTCTCCGGTATGTTTTGTGGGATCTCTCCAGTATGTTTAGTGGGATCTTATCGGTTTGTTGAGTGAGATCTCTCCGGTATGTTTGGTGGGATCTCTGCGGTATGTTTAGTGGGATCTCTCCGGTTTGTTTAGTGGGATCTCTACGGTATGTTTTGTGGGATCTCACCGGTTTGTTTAGTGGGACCTCTCGGTTAGGTTAGGTCGTCTGCTCGTCCTTGTGATATGAGGGTTGTTATGGGATGTATGGAATGTTCAGCGGGTGTCCAGTTGAGTACGTCGGGTTAACGTGACACCTTTCCAATGCGAAACGCGTGGTCGTAATGCAGGTGCGATTAATTCGGTCGTTTGTCAAGATAGCACGTAAACAATCCGTATTAAAGAAAAGCATTCGCGCGGATTCGCGTCCTGGAATTGTCCCGACTGCAGAAAACGATAATAAACCGCCGTTGCGCCGATGAGTCGTGGAAATCGCGAAGTCGTAAATTCCGTACCGTGTTACGGTGAGTTTCACGACGATGCGAAGGAACGTGTAGGCGTTTACGGCGACGCGGCGTTGTTCTTTTCTTTCCTCCCTAGACACGGACATCTTTATGCAACATCACCGCACTGCTTTCGTAGAATCCGCGGCCGAATAGAGGATAAAACTCCACGCGACAGTCTCTTCCACCTGCGTTTTTCACTTCTCGCCTATTTTCTTTAAACGGCGACCTGATTCTCGACGGTTTTGTAAAAACTTTGTAATCATTCCCACGTTGCAATTACAGCGCCGGCTGTGTTCCTGAAACCTGGAAACTTTCTTTTAACGGACACGTAATTTCCCTTCGAAAACTGTCTATTAATGTTTGCAAGAAAATTACTTTTAGTTTCATTCTCTCTCTCTCTCTCTCTCTCTCTCTCTCTCTCTCTCTCTCTCTCTCTCTCTCTCTCTCTCTCTCTCTCTCTCTCTCTCTCTATCCCCTTCGTTCTCCTTTGAGCTCTATGCTTTTCAGTGGGCAAGTCCTGTTGGACAGTCTTATTTCACTCGAAAACATTTTCGTTTTGATAACTTTTATCGTTAGACACTCGGACATTTTTGTGAAAACGTTCAAATGTTTATATTCGTGGCCGCTAGCTTGACAAGACCGACTGTCAGCTCTTTCTATCCGAATTTATTTTCTAGCCGCATTATTGTGTACGCGTCGATTAAATCCTCGAGAATGCGAATATTTCCGTGAACGATTTCTCTCCGATAAATACGACGGCGGAACCATCAATGCGTTTAATCACGAGTTTATCTCGCGGAGGGTAGAGAGGATTTAAGTGGGCTGGCCCGAGGTGTCAGGGGAGTGTCACCTTCGAGAGAGAGCACACACACACACACACACACGAGTATAAGCCGAGCTGAGAAGTTCAGTTGTAAGCAGAGCCATTTTTCAAGTTTTCCTGGTGGAAAAAGGGAAGCGGCGCGGCGCACACGAACAGGGGCATTTTGGAGTCGCGATCGTGTAGACGTGGCAGCCGGATATGCGGGGTAGAACGATTGGTAACATCCCCGGGCGAAGAAGACGCATCGAGGCGTGAATGTCGAAATCGATGCGAAGCGAATGTGCTACAGGGCCAGAGGAAAGTTTAAAGAACGCTCTCGACGGAAGGGGCGGCTTCGAGGGTGGTACCGTACCGTTGAAAGGACGGCCACGAAGACAGACGGTCCTGAAACGCGGCGCGACGGCAAGAGGAACGGGATGGAGAGACAAAGTAAATCTTGAGAAGTAAAGAATTCGTATACATCGACAGGGATCCAATAATCGATACTGGAACAAGTCCGAATAAAGGAATCGAATGTAACGAGTCGAACGTAATACAGACCTAACCTGCCGACATTCTTAAAGAGTCGCACGTAGGCACGGCAAAACTAGGGCAGTATTAAAGAACTTCCTTCTACACCCTTTACGAGTCATAACCAAAGCCGTACACGTTATATATATAAATATTCTTGTATTCAAAATTTTTCGGTTCCACTTTCAGATTCGCGACATTTTTCCGATTAAAACGATACCAAACACGATAGAGTTCGGATTTTCCAAGACTGTTTAATCCACGATTTAGTGGAAATCGGCCGGGCGAGGCAAGCAATAGGATAACGCGTTGTTTGCCGCGGCCTAGTGAGGCAACACGTGCTCACCTCTCCGACGGGCGAAAAATTTTCTCGGCAATTTTTTTGGGTAAAACCCTCGTCTCTGTCCCCTGGTAAGATCCGTCCCTTCCAGGAAGGGACGCTAAGTAAGGGGAGTGCAATTTCCCTATACCATGTCCAGGTAGAAAAAACGTGATAATGTCTCGAATTACCTTTATATTTGGGTATAGCAAAATCAACCGAAATTTATCCGCGATGAAAAATTTTCACCGCTTTGCTAAGAGCCAACACCTGCCTCGTACCTGCCTCGACCCAAGCGCTATGGTTAGGGGACAGCGTCACGGAAGGGCAAGAGGAGAGACTAGTATCCTCGAGAGACAAAAATTGACACGCTGGCTTGCATGTTCCTACCAATGGAATATATTTTTTCTAATAATTTTTTAATTAATTTCATTAAATTTTCTTGTTTAAAAATAATGTCTCTATCCCAACCATCTAGGCGATTGGAAATTTAATTACGTTAATAATCAACCAGGATTTGTTATGGCGCGTGGACAAAGTCGGGGGTACAACTAGTATTATATAATGTATGTCAGTCGGAAAAAACATCTCGCAGCTAAAATCACGCTTCGAAGAGAATGGATTCGGACAAAATGTCGAAAATCATTGTATGATGTTTTATTAATAAGTTGATCTGAATTCTAGTTGGTGTAAGAGTTTACGATGTGATAATGGATTTCAATAAATGCGATGCGAAAACTTTTGTCTGAAACATTCGAAAGATTGGAGACCTCGTTTTTCCAGCGACGCGTTCGCCGAGCAAAATGTGTGATATATGTGCAATCACCCTCCTTGTCTGAAGTCTCGGTTCATTTTTGTAGCAATACCAGCACACCCTTCCCATAAAACGATTGCTGCTTTTTGTCAGGAAAGTTTTGTGTGTACGAGTAAAGGTTTTCCGTGCTTCTGCGACTTTTTACAAAGTCGAGTATAGTGGAGGTGATGTAACTTCCTAGTCGAACTCGCCTGATTTTTTCTGGGCCACAAACTACGTATCACGGTAGCGTTCCTAAAATATTGACCACGTTCCATCAATTGTATTTGTCAGTTGTACAGTTTTCATTCGGTTCTCAAATCGTTACCACTCCTCCAGATTTTCTGCGATATCTCGATAATTATCCTCAAGTCGGAATCACGGAATTTCTTATAATAAATGACTTTAGTCGTAGTTTCAAAACTACATGAAGTTTTTTTCATTCAGTTAAGTCCAACGATAATTTCGAAATATCATAACTATTCCAACACAACTTTCCAACAAGTACTTAAAACTGGAATCCGTTGTTACCCAGAACCTGCGCTGTGCTTTAAGTACATTCGATGAACATAACAGTTGAATTATATCAGTAAAAAAAGTATCCACCACCAATTTTCAAGCGAAATTCAATAATTTTCTTGAAAATAATTATTTCTTGATGATCGACAGAATTCGGTAACGGGTTAATAGCGTTAGCAATGACTTTAGGCCAGGGGTCGGCAACCTGCGGCTCTTTGGATGTGAAGCTGCGACTCTTCAGTACATCTTTATTTATGCGAGTACTATTTATTGTTGGCAAGAAAATATTCTGTGGCTCTTTAAAAACTTCGAAATTTTGTAAATTGTAATTTTTTACTCTTCCGACTCAAAAGGTTGCCGACCCCTGCTCTAGGCTAGTCTGACGACACATAAAACACTCCGGAGTATATCAGCAGTTTGATGCAGCATTCGGAATGATTGACCGTGCCGGTGCGCTGCATCCTCGTACGTTACCTTCGATCCGGATTAGTTTTCAGCTTGCCGCGAATATCGTCGTTGATCCGAGTCGCGGAGTCCAGTGTGGTGTGCGTGCTGGCTCGTGAGAAGAGGCTGGGAAACGAGGGTGCACCTGCTGGAACCAATGAATTATGGCCATTGCTGATGCATCGTCTGCAGCTTCAAGTGCAGCCAGCGTGACGAGCGCCGATCATCAAAACGAGTCCTGTCACTGTTTCGTCGATACTCCATTAACCGTGATATCGTCCAAGTAGTATCAGATAATTTCTTGCTGTGTGGAGTAGAGAAATCCGATAATATATGGTGGACTCCGGTAAACTGCGCGTCACAATAGATTAATGTATCCGACGTCCCGTCGTTCCGCAACGGTATTACTTAAGCACCGATATCGTGTCTGGAACTGGAAAAGGACAGAGCTGAATTGTCGAGATACTCGTAGACACGGTCTGAAACGATCCGAAACGTGTAATCTCAATAATTTCAAAAGAAACGACGGCCAATCGAAGACAAGGAAATGTTATGCGATACGAATAGTACGCGGTGTCGATGGCGAGCAATCGAGCGAGGCGATAACAGATGCCTATGCATTAGTTGGAAAAATATATTAGTGTCGAGAGGAAGTGTTTTATTAGGAAATATATCGTGGTAAATCACAGCTGTGTAAATAATTAGAATGCGCGTATCGAGCAAACAGAAACGTTCCAGGGGGCAATTCCAACGTCGTGTAATACAACGCAGCTGTCGGCCATAGATTTGTTTATAGTTAAAGCGAGCTCTCGCTTTTGTATACCGGAAAATACATGGCCATGCCAATTTCATACGGCACCAATTTATTTTTACTGCGCGGACACATATATCCATTAAACGGGAAACGATGTTAAAAGAAAAATGAAAATGAACGGATCGCGACGGCTGCCTAGCGTCCGATGTCTCTGCGTCCGTAGATCCACTGTTAAAATATGGTTGTTTGTCCTGCTTTTCAAGCAACGTTCAGTTCAGGCAAGTTAGTCGTACCGGTATCAATCAACTATCACGTAAACTGATCTGCAAAATATGTATATCCGTCGAAAACAAAGTGCCGAAAACGCTCATCTTATTTATAGAAAGACAAACGTGTATACTTTATTGGCAGTAAAAACGACGCGAAAATTTACAACAATTTTTAAAACAGTCGGAACAAAGATACGTAACGAGGTTAATAAATATTGCCTTTAGACATTTTTACGTTCAACGAACACACCGAAGTTAGTTAATAAACGTTCTGACCAGATTATTTTCGCTGGCGCATTATCGAGTACTTATCGGAAATACGCGTTAATTTATATAAAACTGGCCTTTGTAAACTCGTTCGGTAATTATGAAAATTAATTTTCTGTCTTAAATATTTGCTCGAACCGTTGACGCAACAAACCAATAAATCGAAAACAAAATCGTGTACATTAATTTCGAAATAATCTACCCTAAAAATAAATGCAAGTATTTGCGATAAATAAATGCAAATCTATGAAGCTCATCTGTTCCTTTTCCATCGAAAGATCTATGTAGTTGAAAGGGTAAAGTTCCTATTATACGTGTGCGAGAAAATCAAACTGTTTACAACGTCCGTAACGGAGCATATATTTTATTTCTCGCGAATCGTGTATCGTTCTTCACCGGCGCATCTATAGCACCACTCAGATCAATATTTCAATACTCGAGCTCTTTAATACCGGAGGCTGCAGTCCGAAATCCCGCTGGACCAATTACAAAATCTTCGTGTCATAACAGAACGTTTCGTCATATTCAGTTGAAAACAGCCAACAAAGCAATCGTTCTGTTAGCCGAAAAATTCGATTGTCCGCGCCGGCAGTTCCCCAATTAGTGGTAGCTCGGTTTCACCGTAACCGGAATAAAATGATTTGATTAACACACGCCCGCCCGCGCGTCTGTCCCGAATTTTCGTCGAATGCAGGCTCCAATTACGCGTACATGCATGCTAAAAATATTGGGTCATTCACGCAAGTACCGGGAGCCTCTCTCTCTCTCTCTCTCTCTCTCTCTCTCTCTCTCTCTCTCTCTCTCTCTCTCTCTCTCTCTCTCTCTCTCTCTCTCTCTGCGTTGCGTTGCGTTTAAAGGAAAGAAATAATTCCTACCCGCGAAACAACGAAGCTTTTTATGAGTTCCTGTTTCCGATAGTTTCGTTGCCTAACCATTGTACAATTTTTTGCAACGTTCTAAAATTATAGATCCAGATAAATAATTAAAAAGTAGTAACTGTGTGTTTTCTTAGTGGTCCGGTCCTTTTGTTTCTAACAATATAGCTTAGAAAACTCTGTGCCCGGAGCTCGGAGAACTCCCTCTATAATATTGTATTAACCGAAGCAGTAAATCCAGCGGAAATGAAATCGCGTGACCGATCGTATTTTACCGGGTTCATGGCCCGTTAGCGAAAAGAAGGTCCGTAAATTCGAGGGAAACTTGTCGAACGTGTCGCTAATCGGCACTCCGGATCATTGAGTTCCGCGCGTACAATTAGCGAGTTCACTGTGGTTTCGGTTATATCCCGTCGGGAGTTTCTATATTGAGTCATAAAAGACCCTGACGTAAACGGAGGTAATGGGTCGACTTGGTCCACTTAAGACAAGGGGAACTTACGACGCGTGTTCATGGGCAAGTACCTACGGTGACTCGTAACACTTGCAGCCGAAGGGTTCAAGTACGGTCCAATTTATGTCGGTGCCATATTACCGGCGACGTGTTACGGTCCGGAAGGCCACAATACAAGACGACAAGTCTATAAGCTGTGTCCGAAGTTGCGCGTAACACTTTAAATTACATATGACTCCCTTAGCGTGTTCCCCGAACGCGTTGAATACCGGCAACGTTATTGTGCCAACTATTCCCGTGGAATATGGACCGGTTAATTACTCCGTTCATCTCGCAAATATCCTGTCGGTTCGTTACTTTAATTTGCACTCGCTAAAACCGAGCCGCATCGAGCCACAGCGCCGCGCCGGTTTAAACGTTTCGAAAATAGTCAGGGTAAATATATCGTTTAGGGGATTCAACTCGGACGACCTTAATCTTTACATATGTTGTCAAGGACAACATTCTGAACAACTTTTGTCATTATATGTATCCGTCGCTCGATCATAGTGTTCGAGAAAATTGCAAAAAACTACTGCTAGTACTGAATTGAATTTTCCGTATTGCGTACGTATATATTTCCGATTTTCGTATGGGTGGTCGCCCCTCCACAAACTCCACAAACATACTAACCTAACCTAACCTAACCCTTCACAAACCTGTTGTGTAAGAGGGGTAACTCTTTGGCGCACAAGATGAGTGCGCAGATCTTTGGCGCTCAACCCAGTTGAGTACTAACGTGATCCTGAGTCCCTGCAGTAAATGTCTAGGGACGACTATTGGGGTTTTTAGTCGGTAACGATTATACCGAGACCGACATTGGTCATGCTTGCCTTCGGCGGCAACGATGGTTATCCACTAATCGGATTTCCCCCAATTCATAAAAAAAAAGAAAAAAAATGGTTAGGTTGGGTTTGGCCAGTTGAGTTCGGTAGAGATCCTGGCCTCCCCCTTACATTAGCTTAGGTGGGAGTGCGGTTTTACCCCAGGGGGGCCAGGGTATGCGTAACGCATTTCCGCACTTTAAAAAAAAAGAGGTTAGGTTAGGTTAGGTTTAGCTACACTAAGAAAGAACCATGTGTGCCATCTTGTTGTGTATCATCGTCTGTGCGCCAAAGAATGCCTCTTTATAGTAAGTCTTCTACCTCTTCAGTCGCTGCTAGATGTCATATTGAGCAGAATTACCGTCCGCGTGTATAATAGTAAGCCTTCTACTTTTCTAGTCACCGCTAGACGTCGCATCGGGCAAAACTACCGTTAAAATATAGTATAGTTGCAACCAAAATTTAACAAAGCTTTTTCGTAATTTTCTCGGAAACTAAGTCCGAGCGACGGATAGTTATATTGACAAAAGTTGTTCAGAATGTTGTCCTTGACAACATATGTAAAGGTCAAGGTCATCCGAGTTGAATCCCCTAAACGATATATTTACCATAGTCAGCCCCGATTGTAGTCCGATTATTTTCTGGTGACAGGACAACGTAAAAACAGAAATAATTCAAGCTAGAGATGTTTGATTCGATAGTTTGTTTCTCCAATTGAAAACGAATGGTTTCGAGCTTCGTCCACTGGCAAAAGCAAAATTAGATCCCTTTGGATAGTCAGCGGGCATCATTAAACGCGATCCGCGAAACAATCGACTCGAGCCATGCCAGCGAACGGGTTTCCTCTCCTTTTGGCTCGTATCCATTTTACGTCGGTACTCGAAGGAGCAGGAGGTTCGATCTCCTATCGTCGCGACTCAAAAGCGGAAACGGATGATTACTTCCGATACATCGCACTGTTTTCCAAGTTTCTTTGCTCAAAGCTGAAGACAACGAGACTCGACAGCCTATTCTATTCAATAATTTCTACCAATAACGTCTCTCCGAGAAACTTTTCCTTTGATTGTCGCCAACTGCTGCTTACCGTGACGGAACACTGTGAACTGCTTGCACTTTATAAGAATTGCTACCGGTAATTAATACCAGCCCGTAGCATTACTCTGAATCCTTATTGTTGATCTACGTTCTCGCTGGTTATATTAATAAAAAATAATTGCAACGGAGAAACGTTTCATCGATTAAAGGACTGCTCGTGGTAAAAGTAAAATGAAAATGTTTTCGATGCTGCTTATATTTTGTTGAATCGAACCGTTGTTTTTGGAAATATAAAACAATTCGGACGATTACACAGAGTTTAAAAGCATCGTACGTCGATAGAAGATTTTTCTCTGAAACGAAACGATGCGATGTCGCGCAGCTCGAGTATTTCTCCGATTTAGCTTCCTACAACTATTCACTCCTCCTTCGGTTCCTTCCTTCTTCGAAAGAGTACCAGGCAGTTTCAAGTTTACTATCTCCGCGGGTAAACTGTGCAGAAATATCCAAAATATTTCTCACGCTGTGCCGCACAGTCTAGTCGGCTGGACCGAGAAATTTCGTGACATTTTAGACTTTGATCGGGTCTAAGCAATCCCGGAGTACAACTATTCAAAGATCAAGTTCGTTTCGTTAAATAGATTACCGACTCTCAGGCTCTAATTCAACGACGAATCTATAATCCGTTCGGAAACGTTTCGGCGCGAATTTAAACGTTTAAGGAAGTTGTTGGATTCGAACGGAGGGTTCGAAGGAAAGAGTCCACACCTTTCACGAAATCTAATTTTACGAGTGCTCGAAGGGGAGCTCTAAAGGTTTGCTTCAGTTGAGAAATATATGCAACGTTTCCCGTGATTCCCTGCCTTTACGAAAATATCTACTTGCTTTCACCGGTTGACAAAACGGTGGCAGGAGTAGAAGCGCGTCTCGACGATTCGTTAACGCGAAGAGGTTTCCTCGTGATTCGGTTACGACTCTCGAGGACCGTGAGGTTTATTCTTCGTCCTCGTCTTCCCGAAATCTGCCTGTTGCTGCAACACTCGACGATCGCGACAACATAATTTATGTTTATTCCGTTCATCCAGAATTTACTTGTTTCCTGAATTTTCCGTAATTTACAGAATTTTCGATAAGAGTTCCATAGTCGTTCGTAACGAATACCAATATTTGAAGCTCGGGGACAGCGCTGTAATCCTTTAAGAGGTTTTAAAGTCATTGATTGCTGGACGGTTTCGATGGCACCAAATGTTACGTTACGGCCATAGAGATAAACCAACGAGTTTCTCTTCGAACAATTCTGTACAATATTGCAGTGACAAGTGGAGAGGGTCTAACTACGTTCTATCTTATCCCGTTTTTCCAGCGGATCGAACATCAGCGACGAACGTAGGACCAGGTAAGTCAACCGAGCGGGTTCGGGCTGTCTGAAAATTATGATATTGGCCTGGCATGGCCGCTCGATTCCGGCGCTAAAGCGTTTTCCATTACATTTACTTGCACCGAGAACTTCGGCCGGCGTTACCGGTAGTTACGCGAGAGCTTTCTCCTGCCGAGCAAGCGACCATGCTCGGACGAGAAATCGAGAAAGCATTTAAACCATTAGTCGCCGATCGGTTAGCCGGTGGCTCATCCTAAGGATCGGGCAGGGTCTTTCGCGCAGCCCGAACGAGCTTTACGACTGCATTCTGCTTTTTCAATTTCAAAAGATCGATTTTTCTCGCGTTTCAACGATTAATTAATTTTCTAACTACGAGAGAACTCGTAGAAGCCAATTTCGTGTCTGAAAAATGTAGACGATCTACCCCCAGCCGGAAATATCATTCAGAATTTTTGGGGGATCTCCAAGGGGTTTGTTCGGAAGTGAAACAATTTAATAACGACGAGGATTTGAAAAACCACATAAAAAGAATGGTGGAAGTTGTCGAAGAATAGCGAACTATTGTTCGTTTAATGGCATCGACTTCGAACCTTCGGAACGTAGCAATACCACACGGAGTTTATTAAAATTAATGACACAATTATGTAGCTCCGAATAATGTGCCCGTATGTTTGCTTTGAATTAAAATTTATGAAAGAAAGTCATTTGTCCGCGAACGCTTTTAAATCACGGTGGCGTTCGTTTCAAAGTTGTTGCTGTTCATTATGTGGAACTTCTCAATGCGGGGCCGGCTAAAACGGTTCGTATTTGTTCTTCTATTGAGTTTAATCGTTAATTGCTCGGCCGGCGACAAGAAAACTGTTCACACGCGGGGCTGTTCGTCGCAAATTTCTTTCGACGTTCGACACTATCCGACTTCGACTGTTCGTCAGTATTTACTGTTCTGCCAACGACGAGCTTACGCGAAAACTTAAAGCCACGATACGTAAAACCTGGCATTTACGAAAGACTTTAATGTCGACAAGTTTCCTTTAATTTCCTCCTTTTCTACTCGCGATAAAAACAGAAAGAAACGCTGAAAGATTTTGACGGTGGTCCATCGTTGTCGGAAACGCTTGATACATATAATATGGCGCCGCACAGAGGTCCAAACGACCGATTTAGGAGTGCAAAAGTCTGAACGCTTCTAATAATCGATAATTCTGTGTTACATGTATTCTATTTACATACATACATTAAATAACTACAAAGAAGGCTAATAGAGTTCCGGAAGTTTATTAAAATATTTTTGTTTCTTAAAATAGAGCAGAGGAAGCAACGTATTTCAATTTATCATGCCAGTTTTAATTTACAATCACAGAAAAGAGAAACTTGTACACAATTTTTTGCTTTTACAAAAGTATAATTTTCAGAAATTAAATTTACAACAAAAACAATAATAATCAAATAAAGAATACAATAATAATAACAATAAATACAAAACAAATTTACATCTTGCTATAAGCATTATAATTATTATTAAAACAATTATTACCTAAGCTTATAATTATTATAATTATTACTAATTATTACTTAAAATTTCTTCTATTTCGCTTTCTTCATCTGAATTGCTGTTGGCATCATCCAAATTACTATCTTTATTATCCCAATTGCTATCTTCATCATTCGAATTATTGTCGTTATCATCCGAATCACTATCGCTATCATCCAAATTATCCTCATATAATACAAGGGTTCTCATCTCACTTTCAAATAATTTTTCTTTGTGTGTCCGTAAATTTGTCTTTCGACATAATAAAAGAAAGTTCATTTCCGAGGTTTTGGCCACGATTTCGCCATTTAGACACGCTCTGTGGCATTCCAACAACAATACCACAATACCAACCATTATTGCTTAACATATATGCACGTCTTAATAGACGTACATAGAGTGCGATATTGTATATGCACGTCTCACGCACACTCGTCATCGAACTGTTCCAGAAAAGATAAAATAACATTACAATAAACTACACAATCCATTCGTAATACTCATGCAAAAATTAAAGCGACTACGGGCGAATATCGTTAGGATTTCTGAAATAAATTTCTTAATACTTCCTTGAGAAACATTGTTTAAACATTTCCGAAAAATTGTTTCATTCTGTTTTCGTATCTTCCTAATGCTTCTGAACACACCTATTATGATTAGAATCAATATTAACCTTCTAAACAGTAAATTATAGGTGAAAAGGATGTCCTTTATTTCGATGCTATTTCTCATGCTGCTACTTTCAACGTTTGCCACGCTTAACAATAATTGATTCGAGAAGTAAAATCGCCGATTTTATCTTCTACGCGCATGTATATTGATGTAAGCGATAGTATAAAATTCCTACTCCATGTTTGGTTTTTCGACTTTTGCACTCCTAAATCGGCCTTTTTGGACCACTGTGCGCCGCACAGTGGGGTATTTGGCCCAAATCGTGGACAAAATCAAAGAACTTTCGATAGAAATGAGATAGAGGGCTGAAATTTTTTTTACATACAGCTGAAACTTCACAGAATATGGGAAAAATAGGGAGATTATGGTACGAATGTTTTTAACCTTGAAAAAATAAAAGTTTAACTGTTTAACTATAATTGGATTTTTTGAAAAACCAGAAGTTGTAGAAAAATTTTGAGGCCAGATTTGAATTCAGCAGGAAAAAATCTACCGGAAATGATGTATAGCATGTTAAAAAAAATTTTCTAGGTGTGCTATTGAAAAAACCACAATTTTCTCGAAATTGCGCAACTTTGACGAATTTTTTCGAGGTTAAAAAACATTCGTACCATAATCTCCCTATTTTTCCCATATTCTGTGAAGTTTCAGCTGTATGTAAAAAAAATTTCTGCCTTCTATCTCATTTCTATCGAAAGTTCTTTGATTTTGTCGACGATTTGGGCCAAATACCCCACTGTGCGCCGCGGCGGTAGTTCGCGGTATCCTGGCTCCGAGTCCTCGGCAGCTAGGCACATCCGCTTTAAGCGTTTGCTAAAGATGCGAGCATCCCCATATCGGTGTAATTGGATCTCGGCCGACTCTATAAATGTCGTGAATAATTGGTCGGGCTGTTAGGCTGCTCGCCTTTTCGAAAATCTCGTTAGACGGGTGCCGCAATTTCGTGTTCGGCGTGGCGCGGCCGCGGCAGCCAACGCGGGCTGGTAAACAAAATCCGCGCGCATTCGTTCCTCTTTAAAGATTATCGCGCGCCCGGATCCGATCGCGGAAGAAAAATTTTATGAGGCGGAATAATTTTGCTTATTGCGCCGGAACGGTTCCAGAATCGATTCCGCGGCGGCTCTCGATGGAACAACAAACGCGGGGGAACGTGTCTATTAATATTAAAACGAGAGCACGACGGCTGTAACGTATAAGTCTTGTTCGACGGTGGGTTCTCCGCTACCTTCGTTCGACTACCATAAAAATTTAGTGTCGGGTAAGTTGTTTCGTGACGAATGAAAATTGGAACGGCAGTTGGACGGTGAAACTACGATTATCCTGGTCTCGATAACAAATTCTTTGCAAATAAAACCCAGAGAGTGAGACACTCTACGTGCTTTCCGTGAATTCTTTGCGTATGTCGGATCTGTGTTGGGATTATTGAGTAATCCACCGGTTTTTATCGCTGGACTGCGTGGATCTTTCTGCGCGGTAAACATTGTTCCGCGTCACTTGCAAGAAACGGGAGTTCGAGAAGAAGTTACTTCGGATGATTAGATTAACTTTCAGATGGAAATGCGGTGGAACGTGCACATATAACGTTCGCCGAGGGAAAGAAAGAAAGAAAGAATCGTCGGACACGATTATACGGGCCGGAGAAAGAAAAAAAAACGATATTGTCAATTAAAAGCAGGAATCGCGGAGGCACAAAAACAAAAAAAAAAAAAACAGTTTCTTCCGGCGCTGTATAATTACTGTTACGGTATGATGCAGCAGCAATTTGAACGAGGACACGCGTTGCGACAGAACTTCCTCGTCTCTTTCCCCTCGGAACCGAGGCCGAGGTCGAGACTGTGTCCGCTGAAATTTTGTGTTACGCGAGCGACGTCCATTAATGAAAATCGATTACCCATCAGGGCTGCTGCTTACACCGATGCGCGTCAAAAGCTCGTGTACGTATGTATGCGTGTATCTAGCCCCATCGGATAGAGCCACCGTGTCGACGACGGATATATGTGCCCGAGCTTATACACGTTAATCCCCGACATTCCAAGAGACACATTAGCTTAACGCAAAATAAGTCGGCTACTCGTTCACCGGGGATAGAACCCTCTTAGGAGGTATTAATCGATTCGGATAGAAACCGACGCGAGAGAATGATCACTACCCTCTTCTAATTACGCAAGAACCTCGTTGCAACTGAGTCGCAACCTCGTTCATTACACGGGATCGTCGTTCGTCGCGTACCACCGAGTCACGAACCTCGCGACAAAACTGTAAGACACGCGTAACAGTGTTCACGAGTAGGTGCTCGTAAAAAGTTCGAACTTTAACACACGGTTCGCCGTTTCCGAGAAGTCTCGCGTGTCAAGTGATACAGGAATACTTGTCGAAAGTCGACGCGTTGCATGTCTAAATAAAGCGGTAGCGAGTATGGTTCTCTTCAAACGATTTAGGAGACGAGTAACATGATTCATGGAACTGTGCAACGCCTACTAGACGAGAGTCGTGGTAACGACAACGATAAAGAATGATTAGCGCGCTGGAAGTATTTCCTCGAATAGTATCCATAATTAGAATTAACTTGAGGGAAAGATAAATGGACGGAGAGCCAAGTATCGATTCACTCCATATTTTGTAGAGAGCGTGAAGAAACCTTTGGTCCTGGCTATTATAGAAAAAGGAAGATTCACAATTCCAACGTTTGTTTCTTGTAAGCTTTACTTGAACAAAACGACTGTTCGCGTTTCTTACACAGTAACCGCGAGTGCGTTCGTCTCTTTGTCCATGACTACCTCTGGCTGGCTTATGATAAAACAACGTCGGATCCTTGTTGCTTTACTTACAAAGTCTCGACCGCATGTACCAGCTGAAACTTTCAATTCCGTTTCATAAGACACTACCTGGTTCAGCTAACTCTGCTGCTACATTTTACTATAACTCCGCAACGTGTCTTCTCCTCTGTCCAACTTCAAAAAAGCATCAGCAATATCCACGTACGCTTTATACTACCTGCGTAATTTATCATTCCTTTCTCCCTTCTGAATTTGATCTGTTCAACACGCGGAAACAACGCGTCAACGCTTATTTTTCTCGGAAATCTCTTCCGAGCATTCTACAATATTATTATAATTCTCGGTAGTATTATTATTTTGATTAGAAACATAAATGTGATGCGCGCGAATAAATACGTTCGCGTTTAATCTTTCCGTAGGGTTTGCATGTATGTAGGTCGGGAAAATTTAATTAAATTCTTCCTTGAAACGTCACTCGGCAGCTCGGAAAATCTCGTCGATATCACGATGATTAAATTAAATAAAATCCGGTTGCCTTTATGCGAGATTAACGGTGGCTCAGTTTTGTTGTCGTTAGGGACTCGTTACTCCTTTAGTGGGCCGTCGAGATATATTCGGAATTTTTTTTTGCTCGCGCTGTCCCATAAATCATTCGCGGATTTTCCTCTCCGACTGTACAGTCGTGGTTTCCGGATTTGCCTCGACGACCCTGTACATTCGATGGCGAGGAGAAAGAACAAAGGCGAAGGTGAACGCGAGATACTCAAGATTTGAGTCCGGGTAGTGATGTCGGTGCGCACAGATTTATCGGTTTCTTGAATCATGGCGACGTGGCTGTCGAAGGCAGTCTAATTGATTTTTCTGTCCTCGGCTCTGCCCTGTTCAGAATTTTATAGCCTGGCGTGAAGCTTTCCGTTCGGCACGCCTCCCTCCGAGAACGCTCTGTAACCCTTCTGGGACTATCCTCCTCGTTGCCAAAGAAATTTAACCAACCGTCTGCAGACACTCGCTTCCGGTGAAATATCGAAAGTTGCAGTAACGAATCGTTACCTCGAGCCTTCAAACGGAATTTCTCCTTCCAGCCGATGAAACGGAGAACAAATGCTTTCTGGCCTGTAGATCGATACCACGCTGCTGTGCGATTTGTTATTTTTTCGACGATCCTTGCCTCTTCCCAGTCGCATTCTTGATACAGTGTAACAAGAAAGTGTAACAAATACCCTGGACCGTCAATTATCCGAACCAATTAACAGCCGATGCCAAGATACATTCGATGTAAACCGATATAATTAAAAATTAAAAACGAACTAAAAAGTACAAAATAATGTTTCCTAGTTCCATACAGATTCGCAACACTGTACTGATAGTCCTAAAAATTTGTAATTGTGAATTGATGAATAGCTGTGGAAATACTTGTAAGATTTAAAACGAAAAACGTGGGGCGCATGCAATAGATAATTGATGCATAAATAGTTCACCTAAATTACTAAAAAATTTATTTCTCCGCAAATGATATGGACTGTTGTGTGACTTTTCTCAACGGCAGCTACTCTCTACACTCCTTACTATTATCTTGCACCCCACGTTTTTCGTTTTAAATCTTACAAATATTTTCACAGCTATTCAACAATTCACAATTAGAAATTTTTAGGACTATCAGTACAGTGTTGCGAATCTGTATGGAACTAGGAAACATTATTTTGTACTTTTTAGTTCATTTTTAAAAAGGTGGTATTTTTTTTAAATTTATTTTTATTTACATAATTATTTTCTGCTTTCTAGTCTTATGTATGTGAAAGTTTTCAATCGATTCTTAACATTTTTACCACGTTATGAAATTATAACAGAGACATGTACTAAATTCAGACAGTATTGCGACCGCGACATATCGAAAAAAATGCAAGCAGTAACGGTGTAACGATTCTTTCACTTGGTAAAAGAAGCGATGATGTACTACGAATCGTCGCGCGGCGACGTACTATCATATACTGAGCTCTGTCGGGGCGAAGTGGGTCCGTGGAGTGGGGACGAGTCAGAGTGCGCACGCATAGTAAAGTAGAGAACGTTGTCGCGCGGAGTGGGGATCGCTGAACGCGATCACGTAGGTTTCGCGGGGAGGTGAAGAGGAAAAATATTTAATCGTTATTACTCCGAAACGGATAGACTTTAAAAAATTTTTTTTTGAATAATGCATTATCATCCAGTTCTGAGCCATATGCCCGATTTCAAGTCTCTAGACATCAAGAAGTTAGTTTAAAATCAATTGTAAAATTTGCCACCGAACAAACAAACAAACAAACACACAAACAAGAAAGAGAGCTAATAAAAACGTGGTAAAATAATGTCTCAAACTGATCCCATTCGACGAGTACTAATTACAGTCGTATAATAATGAACGCCCATCCGAATTTATGTAATGTATCGAACGTATCGAATGCTTTCAGTTCAATGTTTTCAGATGAAAATTATTTTCATTTCGACATTCCAATTTTCAGCCGAGAAAGAACACGTTCCACTAATTTTGAAAATTTTATAATGCTGCAGAGTGTATTTACGATAACGTATCGTTCATTAGAAAATTTCATTTATATCGAGAATATTGTAACAGATGACGTATTGACTCGTTACCCTCTTCTCTCGAGGAAGATAGCTTTAAAGAAACTAGAGAAATGCAAATCGTTGGCAATGTAAATTCGTATCGTTTCACACGAATCAGTTTCGTCGCGGTGAACGCGATTCGAGTGCACGTTATTATTGTAAAATTGCATATGACAATTCCTCGAATAAAATCTCATCGGGAACTGTGAATACTTGTGAATCGCAATCCTCGAATTATTCTGTGATAACTGTTCGGCCGACGTTCTATTGGGTTTCGAAGGTGAATTGGTTTGGTGATTAAAAGATTTAGCAAAAGTTAAAATTGAAACGAGGTCTTTGAAGCGGGAATCAAAGCCGCTCGATGTTTTACGAGTACACGTTTTCAATCCGACCTACTGCACATCGATTGCGGGATTATCATCGGTAAGGAAGAAATGATCCGTTCGAAAACGCAACCTTCGCTTCTGTTCGAATGAGTTTCACGCTTCGAATTAGTGCATAGAATCCAGTGCATCGCAAAGCGTCGCGTTTCTTCTCTGTAAACATATTCCTTCCTATCGTTATGAGAATGATCTAGTAGTTTGCGAATGCGAATTTTTAAAAGTTTTTGGTAAATATCGCTTGATCGATTAGAACGATAGTCGATTTCGGAAGAAGTTTGGGTAATCAATGCTCTTGCGAATTCCCTCGCAGAGGTATCGCTAAATACGTGGAATTTCGAACTTCATTTTGTAGGACTTTGTTTCAAGAGTTTCTCGAGGAAAGGACTAACGTAAACAGAAGGGTGATTAAGCCGATATAACAGAAGTTCGGAAGTTCGGGTCTTAGTTCGGTACGTTTCCTATTTTCTTTCTTTCTACTCACCGGCTCGTATAAGCTTAAAGAGTCGAGACTCTTTGGTGATTAGTAGAACATGTGCTGATTACAGTAAAGCCGGTTGCTGTGTCGTGTATAAACCAAACTAATTGCTAATTGAAGAATTAATAACGTATATGTGGAAATTGCCATTTTAAACGTATTCAAATGCAAGCTTGGCACGACGACACTGACATTTCTGATAAATATCGCAGACTATTGAGCACGCGATAAAATTATCAAATTTAAAATATGCCCGTCGTACGAGACACAATTTAAACTATCGGATTGGAATAAAGCCTAGAGCACATTATCCATTTTATGATCATAAATTTCCATATTGCGTAACATGAATATTCAAACTAGCTGTACGTGTATTACGTCAAACCTGTATATACATTTTTGATGCACTATACCATATACATACATATTTAGCTCGATCGCGATAAATTATCACTGATAAAGCAAGATCGCGGCTTGCGCGTGCGCATCAACACTTATCACGCTCAATAATTGTTCGAAAGTAACTATGGCAAATTCTCGATTAAACAGACCTTATAATCGTTATTTAATAACACCTTTCTTCCTTGATCGATACGCATAGGTTAATGGAACGTGATCATCGATTTATCGTGCACGTAAATGTACAAACATAATGATACGTATACGTTTTAATCGAAGTTAGAATCTTTACAAATGAAACTAATAATTCGTATAAAATCCTTGTAAAGAAATGACATTGTTAGAATTTCTATCTTTCGAGGTAAATACAGTGGAACGTGTATTGTGCACGAATACATGTGCACAGTAAGCGTGTGCGTCGTTGAAACCAGAGAAGTAAATCAACGAGCACGAATTAAGTATAATTATTGACAGTAGGCGTGATTAAAACCGCCATTGCAAGTTTGTCCAGTTCGCGCAGTTCGGCGTGGCTTCATTTCACAGACGACACCGTTGGTAATTTATGAAAATTATTCTGCACGTTTAACTTTATTCGCTGATGCTGGACCAATATTCGACACGAACGGTCCCCGTTATCAGAAACCGCCAGAAATCTATAGCGAGGATTTTATAATCGTTCGGCATAATCTCATTCATTATGGAACACATTCAACGCGGATGTTCTTTCGCAACAGAGCCGGACGAAATTTGCACCCCCGCAACATTTAAATTTAAAATCCGAATTTAAAGCCGCGGCCAGATAAATATCTATAAACGTTTGAATAATAAAAATACTGGGGGAAAAACCCGGCCGGCATCGCGGGAACGCGAAAAATAAGCACCGCCAGCCTCTGAATGCGAAATCGAGAAAATGTGGAAAGGAACTGAGCTGTCTCCGACCTCGTCGAGGAAATTACTTATTCACTTTAACCAGTTCTATTCTAGCCAGTAATACAGGGAAAAAATACGAGGAACATTGTGGTATACGGAGCATTTTTCGATTAATATTCTTAAACGACTAACTTTCACTGAGCAGATTCTTTTCAATAAGCGACATTTAATCGAGGAACACTAATTGGATTTTGAGGCTGGCTACGAACAATTAATTAGTATCTCGAAATCTTGATGCAATAATTTTTCAATGAATTTTAGTGTAAATTTCATCCCGATATCTTTTATGGTTGAAAAGTTATGGTAAAATGTTACGATCCAGGCCACTGTGTGATTCAGATTAAGATTCTCCTCTTGCCCTTCCGTGACGCTGTCACCTGACCCTAGCGTTTGGGTCGAGGCAGGTACGAGGCAAGTGTCGGCTCTTAGCAAAGTGGTGAAAATTTTTCATCGCGGATAAATTTCGGCTGATTTTGCTATACCCAAATATAAGGGTATTTCGAGACCTCATCACGTTTTTTCTACTTGGACATGGTATAGGAAAATTGCACTCCCCTTACTTAGCGTCCCCTCCTGGAGGGGACGGATCTTACCAGGGGACAGAGACGAGGGTTTTACCCAAAAAAATTGCCGAGAAAATTTTTCGCCCGTCGACGAGGTGAGCACGTGTTGCCTCGCTAGGCCGCGGCAAACAACGAGTTATCCCATTGCTTGCCTCGCCCGGCCGATTCCCACTAAATCGTGGATTAAACAGTCTCGCAAAATCCGAACTGTATCGTGTTTGGTATCGTTTTAATCGGAAAAATGTCGCGAATCTGAAAGTGGAACCGGAAAATTTTGAATACAAGAATATTCTAGAATATTCCTCGAAAGGATAATGGACGTAGTTCTGACGAAGTAATGGACCGCGTCGAGGGCTGAAATTGTGCTTCGGCAGCGTCCTTTGAAATATTTCCACTCGGTGCCGTCTATAACCCGAAGGAGCACGTATTGTCCGCGATACCGAAGTCAAATAGCTAGACAACCGATGCGATACGTCAACGTTGGGCATAGACAGTCGTTAGCATTGAAAAGAAAAACTATAAAACCGGTGGTAGCGTGGCTGAACCTGAGGAGTACCGTGCGATAGCGGAATCCGCATCGAGTGGAGTTCATGCACGAGGCTTTAATCATTGTCGTTGAACCGTGAGTAATCGATACGCTTGTCAGTGTAAAAGTCATAATTCACGGATCCCGAAGTCCCGGCGCAGGGGTGTACGCAGGGAAGATGCGCATACCTCCGCAAACAACGAGACCAGAGCTCGCTCGTGAGTTCACAACAGGCCTGGAAGTGGCTCCATTTATCGAAGACTCTGCGACTGCACTCGCCGGCGCGCCGTAAGGTGATGTCTCTCCAAAGAAAATTGGACAGGGTTGAACGAGCACGTTTCCCCCGGTTTTAAAGTCCCGGTACTTTTCTGTTTTCATCTTTACCTCGTTCCTTTCAATACACGCTCTTAGCCGATTCCGAGGTAAACCACCTCGACTATCTAAAAATCTGCTGTTTTCGGGAATATTCCGCAAGAATAATCGACGAGAGAAAAATTGACGCGAGGGCCGAGCAAGATCTTTTTACGAAGGAAACAGTTGTTCGAGCTGTACAACATTTTCATAACAATCGGAGAGAAACTACCGTTTTCTACATAATTACCTTGCAATTCTAAACGTTCTTTGTTGCAAATGTAAAATACATTAATTTCTAGAACGTTCAAAGCAGGATGCTGCCTTAAATAGAAAAATGATAAAATAGACGGTTACATCGTTTTTCCCCCTATTCGTTGCACCATGATTAAAAGTTGGTGAACTGTATGAATTTTGTATTAACTTCGTCGCTCCGAGCACATGTACGCCGTTTCTTCCGTTGATTCGCGAAGGCAAACCGAGCGACCCAATTGTTCTGACTAGCGTAAAGAGGAATTGTTCTCCGAAACAACAATATTTTACTTTCACCGAATGCACGTGTGCGAGGTTGAAAAAAAAGGGTCGGCTAAGCACGGAACGGTCGGAAAAAGGGGAAATGAATTCAGATGGACCAGAACTTCGGAAATACGATGAAATTTTAAATTAAAATTTGAAGCGTTCCCACGAGCCGGTTTACGTTCTAGTTCATCACGAAACGTAGATAATGGTTTCGGAAATATTTGCTCGAGGAAGTTTTGCTCTTTTGAACAAAAATCCTGAATTATAATTGAATGAAAATGTGCCAGATTCAGGGAACAAACTTCTTCCGCGCAATCTTCCCTGCTAGTAAATCCCAGCTTTTTAACAGATGTTTATTAAATACTTGACGACCAATTTTTCTGCATTTTATAGCACGGTGAAGTTCTCGAGACGCGAGAGGGAAACTTTCATGGAAGTACATGAAATAATTCCTCCCCTCTAACTTATTGGCTCTTCTTTTCCTGCAAAGATGGAAAGTTATACAAACGTACGGAGATCGAAAATTGAAAAAATTTTCTATTTCGTATCTATGAAATGTAAGAGGTTGCCGCTGGCGGTGTGCGTATCAGTTTGCCGATCAAGGCACATTGCCGCGACGACTGCTCGAGTCGTTGCGCTCTTTTCGACGTTTTACCGATGCCGCCGCGTTCTTTGCGGCATGGTACCATAAGCAACGTTGTCACGATATTCGGCACCGTTTTAAATGTTTTCAGCTATAATAGCGGGTCTCGACATTTTCCGCGTAACTTAGCTTACAGAAATGACTGTTCAGAATCGAATGAGTGCAAAACGGTTCGTTGAAATTCAATAACACTGTCCAACAAATTTCAACTTTTTTCATGTTTCCATATAACTGTTGGGTGGATCTTATAGAGTTTTCCGCGCTGATTCCGAATCTGGTATTTATTTTTCTCCTACACGCACAGTTTTTGAGAAACATGAGTTTGAAAAAAGTCATATTTTTCGATTTTGAACAAATATTGTGATGTTATTATATAGGATATTGTATTGTTCTTTACAGCGAAAGATTCTCTAGACTTTCCCGAATCCAGCGATGTGCTATAATAATACATTATGATTGTTTAAACATGTTTAAACAATCGTTAAAGACGGAGAGGCACCACTTTTGCACCATTTTTTGATGATATTTTTTAATTTATATAAAAAAATAAGGATCCAGCGGAAAATCGAATTGCTCCACGTGATAGAGCAGACTTTTATCTTGAGAAACTACACTTCCAACTTTCCAACGTCGAGGTTTTTTTGGATTCAGAAAACAAAATATCCGTGCCCGACACGGGTTGCCGCCAGTGACGCTCACCACTAGAGCGGGCTCCCGCCGCGCTGTATTCCGTAGAATGCTCGCTCTAGTGGTGAGAATCACTGGCGGCAATTCATGTCGGGCACAGATAGTTTGCTTTCTGGAACGAAAAAAACGTCGACGTTGGAAATTTGAAAGGGTGGCTTCTCAAGATAAAAGTCTGCTCTATCGCGTGGTGTAGTTTGATATTTCGCTGGACCCTTAATTTTTCAGATTAATTAAAAAACCACGCGCGGTAGAAGTGAAACTTCTTGCAGTCTAGTAATGTTTAGAAGCATATTAAGATTGGAAATGTCAAAAAAAAATACAAGATCAGGAACAACCAATGCAAAAAAAAACAAGATCAGGAACAACTAATACAAAAAAAATCATAGGTCAAATGCTTCGCAAAGAAGAAGAGCGTATGAGAAAGAAAGAGACGTAGTTCATAGCATTTTCCATATGCTCTCCTTCTTTGCGAAGCAAATTTTGATCGTTCATTATGTTTGAAGTGAAACTTTTTCTATGATTTTTTTTTGTATTAGTTGTTCCTGATCTTGTTTTTTTTGTATTGGTTGTTCCTGATCTTGTTTTTTTTTAACATTTCCAATCTTAATATGCTTCTAAACATTACTAGACTGCAAGAAGTTTCACTTCTACCGCGCGTGGTTTTTTAACCATCATATTTACACAAATAGGAACATTTATAATTTGTCCTTGAATGCCATACTGGCCATGTGCATACCTCAATAGTCTTATCTGCATAAAAGGAATGCGTGGAGAAATTAATCTTTCTGACACTAAATCCAGTGGAGGTAAATGCGCTGGTATCTCAGGGTATTTAAAACCGTTGTGGGAAGACATTGTACGAATTTGTTTCCTCGACAGTGCAGTTCGACAAGTATTACAGACTGCTATTTTATCCCTTTCAATATCTGGTAGTATTATTTTCAAAATTTCTTCATATTCTGCATTATACTTTTTTAAATCATTAGTAAACCATAATCTACTGCAAACAGAGCACGACTGACCGTTATTTATAAATGTTTTTTTAAATTGATTATGACCTGGTCTATGGCGTTGAAAATCACTATAATGTTGAATAATATTACTAACATTCACATCATTTAACATTGAACTTGATGGATTATTTGCTTGATTCTCTGTGTTAACCATGTTCTATAATGTACTTGATGTGAGGTTATGTTCCTCAATATCAGTTTGACGCAGATAAATAGGTGCTGATACTGATGTACTTTTATTCTCTTCCGCACACGGTAGTATTCGAAAGACGAATATCTCCAACAACAATAGATGTAATTATTATATTATTATTTGAATTAACGCAAACGTAGTTGCACGTGCTGTCGAACTGTGGCGCACTCTAAAAATGTCGGTAAGCATTCTGCTTTCGTGCTCTCTCTCTCTCTCTCCCAAACCGCACGAGAGTCTGCGCACTAGCCACTTCGAACTCACATTTTCGTTTTATCGTCGATCGTATTTATTACGTTCTGCATTTGTTTTTGTCATTATTTTTATTATTTGTTTATGTAAATAACACATGTTGGTTAAAAACAAACTGTGACGCACCATAAAAATGATGGTAAGGCTTTTGCTTTCGTGCTCTCTCTCTCTCTCTCTCTCCTAAACCGTACGAGAGTCTGCGCACTAGCCACTTCGTGCCGCATTTCCGTTACATCGTCAATCGGTTTTACGCCCATCGCGCCAAAAGAAGTTTCACTTCAAAAATATCATCAAAAAATGGTGCAAAAGTGGTGCCTCTCCGTCTTTAACGATTGTTTAAACATGTTTAAACAATCATAATGTATTACTATAGCACATCGCTGGATTCGGGAAAGTCTAGAGAATCTTTTGCTGTAAAGAACAATACAATATCCTATATAATAACATCACAATATTTTTTCAAAGTCGAAAAATATGACTTTTTTCAAACTCATGTTTCTCAAAAACTGTGCGTGTAGGAAAAAAATTAATACCAGATTCGGAATCAGCGCGAAAAACTCTATAAGATCCACCCAACAGTTATATGGAAACATTTTTGTTGTTGGACAGTGTAATTATTTGAAAAATCATATCTTCCTTTGGTCGTTTCCTGTTCGCTGTTTCCTTTGTTCCAAGCTCCGAAAGCCATCCGGTTGCTTGAAACAGGACACCGCGATAATACTTTGAGTAACACTATCCCAAAGTGATCGGGGAGCTTCTTCGTTCTATCCAGCAAATGCTAGCCGAGAATATGTCAAGTAGTGGCTTTTTTCGAGAACGAACTAAAAGCAATAATTTGTACAAACGACCAGTTAATAATTTGAAGAAAGCTCACGACCATCCTGGCGTCGAAGCCATTCTTTACCGACGTCGATTAGCTCGCATTTTGGCAGAGGATGCTGTACCAGTTGATACGCACGGAAGTAATTCGCATTCGTCGAGCAGAAATTTTCATTTTACTCGGAAGATATGGAAAAAGTATAGTCTCCGTCGTTGCGGATAAGAACATTGACTGATGACTCTGTGGCAACTGGCAAGTCAGCGTTGTGCAAGTACGTGGAACTTGGATTCGCAACAGCAACTATTTATGCACGGGATAGTCTGAATGTCGTTCGAGAAACGATATTAGTACGCGGATACTATTATAATACATCTATGGATCCTCATTTCCCGTGGACGAGAGTTGCATTATTCCGAGACGCTTTTCACTGTTACTGGCAAAATGCCGAGTATAAATAATGGCTGAACATCAGTGGACGGCGTTCTCCCCGACACTTGGTTCGTTCTGTTAATATTATCATTGTTATCGCGATTAAGTAGGACACTCGAGTTTCTTACCAAGAGTTTCCATCGAACCTGTCTTTCCTCTGCGAAATTATAAAATCGGCGAAACGAGATCTTGTTCGATCGAGTATTCGCTGCGTACCAAGTGGATCGAATGTTAAGAGTCTACGACTCTGTAATTAATCGTTGCTGGACCGATCCACAGTGGGCCAGATCGAATAAGTAGTAGGAAAAAAATCTAAAATTATGCTTACATCAATGGAAATGCCACTGTCTATGTATTTTATTATTTTAAATCGATTGTGACAAAAATTAAATCGATATAATCAGTACTTTTAAAAATATGTTGAAATTTATATTTGTGAAACTCATAACTTACCGGTATACTCGTATATTACTTCATACATTATAAATTACATAGTTTCCGCATCATCAGACGTCGTATCCATATCCAGCATACATGTATAATCGTCGTCAAGAATACATTCTTCATAATTATCTTCATGTTGTGGATCTTTTGGAACGAATACTAATTCCATAGCTTCTTGTGACAAAGGCAAATCTCGCTTATAACTTGGAACTCGCATAAGAGCTATCAGAGGATCTGATGCAAGTATTAGTCTGTTCAATAGTTCTTCGTTTGTTGCTATTCTACTTCTTTTTCTTGTACTGTGTTCACGGAAGTACCTAACATCCTTATTACGGGATTCTTGTGCTTCCTCGGACATATTCCCAATTGGCAACAGGAAGTGTTTTATTACATCATGCCCGTGCAACAAAATTTTATGGATA